>JAHRHZ010000144.1:12233520-12312378 GCA_024137785.1 Ginglymostoma cirratum | reverse complement strand
GTGTGTGTGTGTGTGAGTGAACGTGTGTGAGTAAACGTGTATGTGTGAACGTGTGTGTGTGTATGTGAGTGAACGTGTGTGTGTGCGCGTGTGAGGAAGTGTGTGCGTGCGTGTGTGCGTGTGAGGGAGTGAGTGTGTGTGGGAGTGTGTGAGTGAGTGTGTGTGTGCGTGTGAGGAAGTGTGAGGGAGTGTGTGCGTGTGTGTGTGGGAGTGTGTGAGTGAGTGTGTGTGTGTTTAAGGGAGTGTGTGTAAATGTATTGGCTGGAGAGCTTTCACTGCGAGACATTGCCCTGTGTGAACAAACCACCTTTTTTGGATCATCATTACTCTGGTGAGCATTTTCTCCTGACCATCTCGCGTTCCTGAAACAAATGCTTCCAGCCATTCTGTCAGCTCCTTTGTGTCACATCCAGTTTCTCACAGTCAGTTCTTTCTTTGTTCTGACCAACAGGACTGGCACGAGCGAAGTCTGTGCCCAGTCAGACCTACTCCTCCCAGGTGGTGACACTGTGGTACCGTCCCCCGGACGTGCTCCTCGGGGCCACCGATTACTCCACTGCCCTGGACATCTGGTGAGGGACTCTTCCCATCCTTTCAGATGAAGGCCTGTGGTGATACACCGGGAACGTTTCCTCTAAGCCGGGCGGTAGCGGGGGCTTTGGAGGGGGAGTCTACAATTAGCAGCTCACTGACAGGTAGTTTAGGAATGTGGGGAGGCCATTCATCCCCCGGGTGGCCAGCTCCGCTGTTCCATTTGATCTTATCTACCTCAATTCCACCATCCTTCATGCCTTTAACCAACGAACATCCAACAGCCTCAGTTTTGAATCTTTCAGTTGTCCTCCAGTCCCTAAGACATTTTTGGTGGTGTTGGTGGCCAGGGTGGGTGCAAGGTACACAGTTCCAGTTCCTCCCCTATTCTTCCTGCACTTCCTCACTGTATGAGCAAAGTCCAATTCTGTGTCCTGCCCTGGACTCCTGTTTTCTTCAAGGTTCTGCTCTTTACCAACATATTAAACATCTCAAGCAACTATCTTCTGCATTTGACGAAACACAAGCTCAGACCATGCAAACTATCCTCATAAGATAACCCTTCGAACCCGGGCACTATTCTGGTAAGTCTGCTCTGCGCTGTCTTCAAGACCATTACCCGTCTCCGTCCTTGTGTCACCTCGAGTGTGAAGGAAAGGGCCCCTCGTAGGGGCAAGTCGTGTGTCAATCGTGGCTCAGTGGACAGCAGTCTCTCACGCACCCCTGCCCCCAACCGAGGCAGATGGATTTGGGTTCGAGTCTCACTCCAGCACTCATGCACAAAAACTCCAGGCTGACCCTCGAGAGCAGTACTGAGGGAGTGCTGCACTGCTGGACGTGTTGTCTTTCGGGCGAGACATCAGGCCAAGGTCCCATCTAAATTCCTCAGGCAGTTGTGAAAGATCCCTTGCATTTTTCCCGGAGTGGTATGGAATTTCTACCCAATGTTCTGGCCGCTATTTATCTTCCAATCGAAGTGATAACAAAAAATTGGCGACCGGGTCATTATTGCATTGCCTTCTGCAGGAGCCTGCTCTGTGCAAATTTGCTGCTACGTCTTCAACAGTCCAACTACACGTCAAGAGCAATTCGTTGGCTGTAATGTGCCTTGATGCGTCAAGTGGTCATCAAAGGTGCTACAGAATTGCAAGTCTTTTATCACTGCAACCTGAGCTCATCTTCCCGTCGGAAGCAGCTATCTTGTCAGTAGGTTGTCCCCCGTTTCCTGAGGGAAGTCATGGTGTCCCTAAACCAAAGACAAACACCCACTTAAAAAAAAACCCGAAAGAACTGCGGACGCTGTAGATCAGGAACAAAAACAGAAGTTGCCGGAAAAGCTCAGCAGGTCTGGCAGCATCTGTGAAGGGAAAAACAGGGTTAACGTTTCGGGTCCGGTGACCCTTCCTCAAACACCCACTCCATCCTTGTCCCACTCCCGCCAAGTCTCCTGTATCCCGCAGAGCTGTTAATGCTACTGTGAGTGGTCCAGTTCCCAATTCTGTAACATCCTCTCCCATTTGAAACTAAATTGCCCAGCCGTGTCCTCCCAAACTCCATCTAACTCTCTCTGGTTCACGGCAGCCATTCTCCCTTTGCCAGTAACAGGCAGCACTTGCTGGCGAGATGCTCAGCCAATAGGTACAGGGTTAACAACTGGGGTAATGGGGAGCTGACCCATCCTTCCACCTCAGACATATCGAGGCCAGGTTCTTGGGCCTGGTTGAGAGGTGCTAACTGCTTGTTCTGAGGAAGGGTCACCAGACCCGAAATGTTAACTCTGATTTTCTCTTCACAAATGCTGCCGGACCTGCTGAGCTTTTCCAGCAACTTCCGTTTATTTTGTTTCTGATTTACTACGTCTGCAGTTCTTTCGGTTTTTACTTTGTAACTAACTGCTTTCTTGTTTCACTTTGTCATGCAAATACTAACGTCAATGATAATAGTGCAGAAACGCGAAGGAGCGTAAGCTTTTGGAGCTGGCTTAGGCCCGCAAGCCTGCTCTGCCTTTTGATAAGAGACATGTTGTCATCTCTGCTTCCCTGTCTTTTCTGCTCATGATCCTGGTCCGCCTTGACGATATTCAAGACCCAGCCTCCAGTGCTGTCTGGAGAAGAGTACTCCACAGACTTAACAACTCCCTGAGAGAGAAAGAAAGACCCTCATTCCACCTTAAGAGGGAGACCCCACGTCTTTAACCTGCATTTGGTACTTCCCCAACAAGGGAAACCCCACCTTCCCAGTGTCCACCGTATCAAGTCCCCCCGCCAAAGATCCTTTAAGTTTCAAGGAGATCACCTCTCATTATTCCATACTCCACTAGGTGCAGGTTCAGCCTGTTCAACCCTTTCTAGTAGGGTGGGCCTTATTCTGCAGGATCACATCCTTGACTTTCAAGGATTCATGTCGCTCAATCTAACATGAGTGCTCAGTCAATGGTTCAACCCTTTATTTTAGGATTCTTAGTGAGTTCAGTATTGACTATAAAACTCAGGTACAAAGTGTTACCTTGCCAACCTGCCACAGCAAAAATACTTATACCAGTTCTAGTTTTCAGTGCTCACGCTCCATGTCTATTACCGCTAATTGACGATGGGTTAAAAGATACACAGTACAGACTTTAGATAGACAATACAGCTGAGAAGACGCACTCATGTTCATCAGTCTCTCCCAGTGATATAGTTACCATGGTTACACAATCCACCTGAATGCTTTATTCCCACAAACAGTGTCTTGTAGCCTTAAAAGCTTTAATGAGTGGCATCTCCAGTTCTTCAGCGAGCCTCGCCATCAAACAGAACTGGAAGCTGTAATAAGCCATCTTACAACAGCCCAACCTCTGTCTCGCGCTCTCTCTCTCACACACACACACACACACACACCCCCCCCCTCAGTGAGATGTGTGTCGATGTGCACCCATACTCCCACAGGCACCAGTGAGAATACTAGCATGTAGACCTTGTTTGCGCCTGGCTTTTGCCAAATTTCCTGGAACAAGCTGGTTACGTGTCTACCCGTGCCACTGTAGTGATGACGATGGCGAGTAACTCTGTCCTTCCTTGGCAGGGGAGCGGGTTGCATATTCATTGAGATGGTGGAAGGTTGTCCAGCTTTTCCTGGTGTGTCTGATATCATGGAGCAGCTCCAGAGAATCTGGGCAGTAAGTGACTTTGGATATTGCGTTAACCCGGGGAGACACTGTCATTCGGGTTTGAACTCGGTTCAGGCTAAGGGAGGGAGTGAATTTCCACACATTGAAACTAGCCGAAGGGCCTTGGTTTGGAGCTTGACCTAGGGCAGGAGAGTGACTCCTTCCCATTTCCCACAATTCCCTTTAATACACAATGGGGCAGGGCAGCAGAGGTCTTAGATTTCAGAGACTGTAGTGACATGTAAAGTCACTTTGCCTTGGATTGCAGATGCATCGATTGGCTCATGCCCATTTCCAGAAAGAACTCTGGACAACAGGATTCTGGTCAGTGTGACCTGAGACCCACTCTTTTGGGTCCCCGATTACTGAGTTCAAAGTATAGAGAGAATGAGGCCCCCATTGTCGGTGATGAGTCTGAAGCGTGCCTGCTGGAACTACATGTTTCCAGTGTAAAGGCTTTGAGAGGGCAGTGTGCAGTCAACATAACAATCTGACTGGGGAATCTCTGTTTCCAGGTCCTGGGACTTCCCACAGAAGAGAGTTGGCCTGGAGTCACAGCACTCCCAAACTACCGCACAGGTAAACCCTTAAAAATTGGCCATCCGTGTGGAGAGACCCGTTATGAAGGGGTTCAGTCTGAGTGAGATACAGGGGTTCAGTCTGTGGTATGTTGGAGTGCAACCTCGCGGATACACTGGGGTTCACTCTGGGTCATATATTAATGTACTGTCTGTCACGTGTTGAGTTTCAGCATGGGTGAGATATTTCGATTCAGTGTGAACGATATGCTGGGATTCATTTTGGGGTTCAGTCTGTAATATTCGCGCTTGGGTCCAAGTGACATATTGGGCATTCAGTCTGCGTTATGTAATTGGGATCCGTCTGCGGTACGTCAACTTTCAATCGGGATGAAGTGTTGGGGATCATTCTGAGCGATGTTCCATGTTGGGGTTCAGATTTGGGCTGCTCCATTAGGCTCACCTAGAGTAATATATTAGGGTCTGACTGGGTGGTGAGTGTAAGTCTGTATTTAAGCACTTGTGTGTTGGTGCGTTCTCTGAGGGTTGGGATGTGAGAGTTTACGGTGGGAAATTTTCTGCGAGATTATGTGGGGAATGAGTTTGATTCTGTACCGTGTGTGCTGGGCTGGGAAGAGGTATATGAAGTGATTTATGTGTACACCCATTCCTGGTGGGCCTACTGGTGATAATATTGGATCAGTCCTGAAACATGCTTTCCTCTTTACTCCTCACAGAGCACTTTATACCTCAGCCACCTCAGAAGCTAGGCCATGTTTGGAAAAGGTGAGTGTTGTTTTGGACAAACCTACACCAGGGAGCTGCTGTCTGGGATCTGCGACAGTGGCACACTGAGTGTAGAAGCTGCCTCTCCACGTTCTCATTCCTTTCCTGACTGGTTCTCATTTTGTGCAGACTTCGGCTGTTTCTCAGTTTGAAGGAAAACATAGGAAGTGCTGCTGGGAATATTGTGGGGGCATGAAGTATATCACCAGCTCAATCCAAACTCATAAAATCTCACCTTCACCCTCTTTTCTCTTGCCCCTGCTTCTTTCTCACTCTCTAATTCTCTATTTGTTTCCTTCTCTGTTTTTCCATCCCTCCCTCCACTCTCTTCAAGGTCCTCTTCCTCTTTATCCTGTGGTATCAGGGGGAGCTAATCTCTGTCTCTAAAGACATGATGCATGAGAGGTTCATTAGTGATCAATAAGAACCATGCTTGCTCACCCCTGTACCATCAATTAGTGATGGGAAGAGTCATCAGTGATGCCCCCATATCTGCGGCCAGTGAGCAAAAGCTGCAGAACTTTTCATTGGATCATGGAATCCCTACAGTGTGGAAGCAGGCCATTCGGCCCATCGAGTCCACGCTGACCCTCCGAACAGCATCCCACCCCTACCCTATCCCTGTAACCCTGCATTTCCCATGGCTAATGCACCGAGCTTGTACTGTGGGAGGAAACTGGAGCACCTGGAGGGAACCTACGCAGACATGGGGGAAGAACGTGCAAACTCCACACAGACAGTCACCTAGGGATGGTATTGAACCAGGGGCCCTGGCGCTCTGAGGCAGCAGTGCTAACCACTGAGCTACCGTGCCATCCCATTTCTGGCTGGCATCAGTCTGAACATGGCTGTTGATCCTGTTGAAGAACCCATAAGTCTCCAATAAGTATCTGTGAGCTGCTGCGTCTTGAGCAGATCCCTGGAAGGATCCAAAGTCCGAGAGGTCGAAGGTGGTGATGTCTTTGACACCATTGGGTCCAGTCAGCAGCTCTTGTTCCAGCAGTCTACATGTTATCTGACACTGATTATCACAACTCCCTGCAGTTCTGGCAAATCTGGCTGAAGAGACCGTGTATTGGGTATGGCTTCCTGCGAGCTGCTTTCCTCTGTTCATCTCCTGTCTCCTGTAGAGATTCTGGTCTGTGAGCAGGCATCTACTGCTGGTCTGTTCTTCCTCATCTGAGGTCCCACGTAAAGCACCCTAAGTAGTGTGCATGTGGATCAGAATGCATAGAGCCCAACACATTGGAGTGAAATTTTCAATTTCGCCACCAAACCCAACACACATTCCGATCAGTGCAGTCACCCACACTATTTGTTTAGCCTTGATTTGTCTCGCTATCTCTCCCTGTTGTCTCTTGCTCTCACTGTCTATGTTGTTTTGTCTCTGTCTGTGTCTTTCCTGCTTGTCTGAGTCTCTGTTTATTTGTCTAACCTAAACCTAAACTTTGGAATTCCTTCTCCCGATCTCTCTGCCTGTCTTCTCTCTGTTTGAAGTTTTTCTTTCAACCCTGACCTCCTCGATTCATCCTCATTATCTCTACGTGGGCTTCGGGGCCAGGTTTGATCTGCCGACGATCCTGGGAAGCGCTGTGAAACACTTTGCCGCGTTAAAAGGTGCTCCACAGAAATGCAAGTTGTTATCTTGAAGTGGGTTGACAGCGTGCCGCTGTAGTGTGGCCTTGTGTCTCACCTGATGGCCCTTTCCTTCCCTTTGCTCAGATTAGGCCTCGTTCCTCAGGCAGAGTCTCTAACATCGCAGCTCCTCCAGTGCTACCCGCGGGACAGGAGCTCGGCAGAAGATGCCCTGGCACACGAGTACTTCAGCAGCCTACCCCCTGCTCTGTTCCAGCTCCCCGACAGTACGTACACATTCGTTCCTGTCACACCTCGACTTTGGCCGTGCCTCACCACCAGTTCAGATTGTTGGGACCGGGTCAGCAATTGCCAAACAGAGTGGCACTAATGAAAGTGTGAGCAACAAGGAGAATTGCACTCAGCAGCTAAAAATAAAAATCACGACATGTAATCATAAAGAGAAGGAATCATAGGACAATAATAAATTCAGAACGAGAGGACCATAATTAAACTTTGGGTGAACTATAACATAATGTGACCAAATACTCAGCCTCCTGGTAAATACTGACAGAACTGGGAATGATAGAGTCAAAGTCTGGGTGTGATGGAGAGTTATGGTTTTTGTTATTGACCAGTCCACTCAGTGATAGTGTATGATAGAATCCATGCCAGTTCTGATGTATACAATTCATGGAGCATTTGTTGCCCATCCCTATTGTGGTGATAGTAATGAGATCAGCCAGATGGACCTCAGAAAATATGAGTTCCCTGATTTGGGCTGTTAATCTGGTCCAATCAGGGAGCCCTGGCTGACGGATATAAACAGGAGTGTCAGGGGTTCGGTTCGCTCTGAGAGCTGGCTCTGAGG
The DNA here is from genome assembly GCA_024137785.1 of Ginglymostoma cirratum. NCBI lineage: Eukaryota > Metazoa > Chordata > Chondrichthyes > Orectolobiformes > Ginglymostomatidae > Ginglymostoma > Ginglymostoma cirratum. Next base: position 12,304,949 of record JAHRHZ010000144.1, on the reverse strand, counting down.
GAGATGGGTCAGTGTCAAGGACTCTCCATGTGTAAATAAAGGGTGACTGGGTGGCAGGGTACGGGCCTCTGTGGAATTATTAAACAAAGCCAAGCAATAGCCAAACGGTTATAATTTTCCTCAGAATCCAGGCCAGCGAGCCATTGTAGTTGCCGCTGGTATTTGGACTTTGGACAGCAAGGGAGTCCCACCAGTCCTGAACTGACCAAGAGAACTCACAAGCCGGGATCCGGGAGAGTGCACACCCTGGAAAATCCACCTACATCTGGATTGGAACAGTTAAATTACTCAGCAACATCCGAATCAGAACCAATCAAAATAAACATCTGGTTAAATGGTCACCTTGTCCTGATAAAGGTTGATACCAGCTCTGCTGTATCAGTGATCGCAGAACCAGTCTTTCTTTAACAAAATTCGCTCTGGACTCCAAACCTTAAGTTTGCACAAGACCTCGGCTAGGCTGAGAAGCTATACCGAGGAACCTTTATAGGTGAAGGGTACAACTTCGGTTCCAGTCTCTTATGAGAAGCAGCTGGTTCAGTCACCACTGACTGTAGTTTTTACTAGTTGAAGAATCAACTAGAGTTTGTTAAAACTATTTTAGATTTAGGATTGTTCTGATTCCAGCTAAATGTTACTATTGGACAAACCAAATCACAGACTAAAATCTGGCCTGATAGCTCATATTTTGATTTTGTTAACATGGCAGTTTTTCACTAATAACTAAGGATTTAGGGCTGCCGATTTGGTTGCAACAACATAACAGCAGTTTAATACAGAATGACGGAGAACATGGCATTAATCTCCGCTTCTGTACGGGAATCGAGCCTTTGACACAGTCAGTCAATGGGTCTTGCTTTTGCTGCCTGTATTGCAAAGGCAGTGCTGAGTGTTTCGAGTTCTCGGTTCCATTGCTGACTGCTTACTCGTGTCTCTTGCAGTGGTTTCCATCTTCACTGTGGCTGGAGTCCGCTTGGAACCCGAAGCCCGGAATGCTTTCCATCCCTTTCGGAAGGTCAGATGCACATCAATCCTTGCCTGACATGGAGGGAGAACGGGACAGGTAGGGAGCGGACTGGAGACCATTCGTGACCCCAGGAGGGTGAAGGGGAGAAGAAAGCCACAAATTGGATGAATTGTTCCATCCTCTTGCCCTTTCTCTGGGAGCGGGGTTTGGGGCATTCCCAGGATCTGTAAGACACAAAAGTGACTGTCAGTGTAGCGGGAGTGGGGGAGGGGGACATTTCCTTTTAAAACCACCACATGGGCAAGCTTTTTATTCCAGACTCTATTTGACTTCAAATTCCACATAGTCCAGGTAGGGAGGCTGACTGCATCAGGCATCCAGGCATTGTCCTCCTTACCGTGTGCAGAACAAGCCTGACTGACATTTGATAGAGACAACTAAGAGGGGAGGTCTTTCTCATACAAGGATAGCCCCTGTTGGTGAGTCTCGACACGGGCCTGAAACTTGGGATTCTCCAGGGAAAAAGCTGGTATGTAACAGTGGGGGAAGATGAACGTGACACTCGGCTTAACCCCCACATTAATTCTGTACTAACCCTGAGCTGCCTGTGCTCTCCCACTCTCGCTGTGCCTACCAACCCTAACCCTACCTGTCTGTCTCCTTGTGTTGTCCGCTCTCTTCCAGTACAACCCCCCACCCTGTGCTGTCTACCTTCTGTCTCTCTCTGACCTATCCTCTCACTCTCTCTGTGCTGCTCTCTTCCTCTTTCTTTCTCTCTCTCTATCTCTGTCTGTCTCTCTCTCTTTGTCTTCCGGTCTATCTCTTTATCTCTCACACTTTCTGTCACTGTCTCTCTCTCTCCTGGTGTTGCATATTCTGGCATTTCCATTTGCACAATCTTGGGTAGGCTCCCTCTGGCCCAGGAAGCTCACATGTCTGCCAATTGGATGCGTTTTAAGCCTGCCTCTAAGGTCCCGTTGCCTATAAAGACATATGAAAATGTCCAGGTGACCTTCCCTCTGCCATTACTCCCCCCCACCCCCCCAGCCCCATTCCCATCATGCTGTACATGTACCTTGTGTTCGGGTGGGTTCACCTTTAAGGATCCCATGAACTGTGTGTACACAGTGTTGGAATTGTGTCTGGGTGCCAGAGATATTCGACGTGGTAGACACTGCTGGACTGGCAATTGCAAGGTGTAGCAGCATGTCATAGCTTACGCCAGTCACAAAATCTGAGATCAATCAAACATCAGGGATCGCAACAAAAATTGCAGCATATTATTCCAGAAACACTCGCAGGACTGCACACAAAAGTAGAATGGACACATGACTTTCTTGCGAATTGTTGGAGCTAAAATGTCAGCTCTTTGCTGTGGAGAGAAAAATGAACACTCTACAAGAGAAAAAAGCTGAAAAACTAATTCAGGATAAATCCAAACTTTTGAATACCATCTCTGCAATGATGAGGTCTTAAGGGGAAACCCTCACTCATCTCACAAAGATGAATGAAGAGCTAGAAGAGAAGGAAAGTAAGTGGGTGGAATTACAAGTTGTGTACCGTCAATCCGGTGAAAAGGTTGCTGGTTTACAGGATGATCTGGAGCAACTCTAATGTAAAACAGATCGGGCTTAACAGGAGCAGCTACAGAAACATCAGCTTGAGCTCAAAACAATATTGGAGAAAATGACAGACCTCCAAAAATAATAACAGCTAGAAGTGCACAGGGGACACGAAAAAAGGGACATAAATCGTTCTCAAGACAGTCATTTCAATGAGCATTGATGCCTTAGTGACAGAACATCACAGGACTTTAGAAGGATACAAACAACCACTGAAGTAGAAATTGTAAAAGGTCAAAATTTCAAAGAAGATCAAAGTTGGGGAGACATGGGTTTTGTTAGGAACAAAAACAGAAGTTGCTGGAAAAGCTCAGCAGGTCTGGCAGGATCTGTGAAGAAAAAAATCAGAGTTAACATTTCGGTTCTGGTGACCCTTCCTCAGAACTGTGGAAGGGTCACCAGGCCCGAAATGTTAACTCTGATTTACAGCATCTGCAGTTCTTTCGGTTTTCATGGGTTTCGCTGGACAGGTTATGAAGGAAGGAATATGCTGGAACAACAGAAGGCTAAAATGTTTCATAGATTTGGAAGAATTCAAGGTGTAAAACCAGCAGCTTTGAAATGAAGTGGAAGGACTTCAGGAACAAAGCAGTAAATATGAAGAAATTTCAAACATCTTGGAACATCTTGAGGAACAAGGCCATTCAATGGCTGATCAGGAATAAAACTTGTCTGCACTGCTTTGTGATAAGCAAATTCTGGCACAGCAACTGAAATCCGTGAAAGAAAATCCTGATGTAAAGAGCAGGAATGACAAGACCATATCAATGCTGACTGTGAAATCAACACCACCTCTGGGCAAAGTTACCTTATTGATATCTGGGCATATAACAAATGACCTATGCATTTATTAAGACATTCAGACTCGCTTGTTATTGTAACTAGTTAAACTTCATTTCAGAAAGGAGGGGGTATGTTATATGTGCACCTTGTCTTGCAGAGAGTTAACCTTTGAGGACTTCATGAGCTGCGTGTATACAATGTGTTGTGACTGACTCTGCCTGGCAGTTAGACTGCTCGGAGTCTGAAAGTAGCGCAAATCAATTAGTTTGCTGCAATGTCTGCTTCGTAACTTGTAACGTGTTTTACAGTTTTAAATAAACTAACCCACAGGGTTTACCAATCCCAGATGAACGACTGAGTATTGGACCATTATTATTAAGCTGGCACCCTCCTTGCCGTGAGACCCCCACATTTGCCTGGTCCTGGACTTGGGCTTTAGATTCTGTCCCCTGCAGGGTCGACAGAGCTGCTGGATGGGCCTGTAACTCTCTGAGGAAGACCGTTCTCCTGAGGGAGGGCAGACATCTGGTTTCTAGCTAGTTAAAACACTCCTGTGAGTTATAGGTGGTGGTTGAGCAGCTGATGTTGGCAGGGATGAATTCCCTCACTCATTCCCATGACAGGCAAAGCAATTGGTTATTAACAATCATTTGGAAACTTTCAGTTTATTGATTTTGAGCCTCACTACTCTGTGGTTTGCTGTGGGGATTCACTCGTCTCCCCCTTCACACAAGTGAGGATAATTCTACGTGATAGGACTATCAGTGACTTCACTTGCCTAACACTCCACTCTCTCCTTTGCAGATTGTTTTCTGTGAATCACTGCCATTTAACCATCCAGAGCCCTAACATCAAGAAACTGAAGACCCCTGAACATGTAACCTCGCTTCATCTTCTAAGTTCAGAGTGGACCAACCTCTCATCCACAATGCTTTACTGTGCTGAACCTGCCCCAGCAATGTTTAATAGGACAGTGTAGAGGGAACTTTACTCTGTATCTAACCTAGTGTTGTACCTGTGCTGGGAGTATTTGATGGGGACAGTGTAGGGTGAGCTTTGCTCTGTATCTAGTCCAATGCTGTGCCTGTACTTGGAGTGTATGCAGAAGCACTTTTACTCTGTATGTTGTCCCTGTGTGCTGTCCCTGTCCTGGGAGTGTTTGATGGGGACAGTGTCAAGGGAACATTAATTTCAGTTTAAAAGAGTGCAGGAGCTTTACTCTATATCTAACCCCATGTTGTACCTGTGTTGGAGTGTTTGATGGGGACAGGGTAGAGGGAACTTTACTCTGTGTTTAACCCCTGCTGTCCCTGTCCTGGGAGTATTTGTTCGGGTTGGCATTGAGGCAACTTTACTTTCAATTTAAAAGAGAGATGTATACTTTTAGTTTAAAAGAGTAAATGTACGTTTACTCTGTATCTAAGCTTGTGCTCTCCCTGACCTGGAAGTATTTTAATGGGGACAGTGACGCAGGAGCTTTACTTTCAGTTTGAAAGAGTAGAAATCCTTACTCTGTATCTAAACCTGTGCTGATCCTTTTCCTGGGAGTGTTTAATGGGACAGCGTAGAGGTGCTTTACTTACAGTTTAAAAAAGTAGATGGAGTCTTACTCTCTGCTTGTCCTTGTCCTGGGAATGTTTATTGAGATAGTGTGGACGGAGCTTTGTTTATGTTGGAAAGAGTAGAGGAAGTTTTACTCTGTGTCAAATCCTATGCTATACCTGTCGTGGAAGTGTTTGGTGGGGATATTGTAGAGTGAGCTTTACTTTGTATCTAACCCCATGCTGGCCTGTCCTGGGAGTATTTAATGGGACAGTATAGAGGGAACTTTATTCTGTATGTAACCCCATGCTGTCCCTGTCCTGGGAGTGTTTAATGTGACAGTGTAGAGAAGAGCTTTACTCTTTATCTAATCCTGCGCTGTTCCTGTCCCGTTATTGTGGAAATAAGTGCCAGAATTTAGGTGCAGTGTCACTTGTTTGCATGTTGAACTCATGACTATTTTAAAAACATAACGGAGAGTTTTGGTGGCTGGAGCATGCGTGGGTCTGTCGAGGAGGGGTGGTGGGTGATTTTAGTTAGTTTCAATACTAGATGCTGGAGTGGACTCAAAAACCATGCTGCTGACCAATCAGTGTGAGCGACACCCAAAGGTCACTTTGCCTACCCTCACTCTCAATCCCAGTCGACACTTGAGCACTGGGACACCTGAATGGGCTATGGGCAATAGCTGTCCCTCTGAACCATATTTTAGCAAGGTCAGCACCTCCCCACCCCCAGGGTGAAGGGCTGAGATGGATTTGGCGTTTAGGGGATATATCATACAAAAATCGGAACCAGGTTGCTTATTCTATCCTACTGTGCAGATCACTGCAGTGTATTGGAGGAAGTTCAATCCTAGTGGCCCTCCCAGCGTGCCTCAGCTGAAGGCTTGTTGCTTCTCTCATGATTGATGTACCAAGAGGGGCAGTCAATGGGCCACATCTGGGTTGGTATTACATCTGGTAATAGGGCCAAGTTCAGTATACCAATTCAAACAAAAGTTCACCTTCCTGTTTACAAAATAAAGTTCCACGTGTGACTATCTTTCACCTGCAGAATGGAATTATTCCAAGGTTTGTGTTTTGGGAATGATTGGGGATGATTTTCCATTACTGCTCCGCACAATCCTTGGACAACTTCTCAATGTACAGGAATGGCTTTACCCTGTGCATGTACAGGGTCAGAAGTGGACCTTCTTTAACACCTTTCTGACTCCCTCAGGAGAGAAATAAATGAAACTATTAGCCGTAGCAGAATCTAGGATGAACAAGTTTATTTTGAAGAAGTGTCTGGAAGTGCCTCCCCATTCTGCTGACCCAACCAACATTAACGAAAAGATTATTTGATCATCATCTGCATGCCGTTTTATAGGATTTTCCTGCACAAAAACTATGGATTGAAATTCCCACATTACTACCGTGACTACACTTCAAAATGCTCCATGAACTACAGCGTGCTTTGGGACACACTGAGGTCATGAAAGGCACTGTGTACTTGCAAGTCCTTCTGAACCTATTCCCCATATGTTCCATCCTCACTGCCCCATGTTCATCTGATTCCCTGATATGAGGCTCAGTTAGCTTGGATGGCTGGTTTGTGATACAATGTGACACCAATGGCAGGGGTTCAATTCCTACATCAGCTGAGGTTACCATCAAGGCTGCTCCTTCTCAATTTCTCCCCTTGCTGGAGAAGTACTGACCCTTAGGTTAAACCACCACCAGTCGTCTCTCTGTAATGAGAACATAGCCCTACGATCTGGTAAGACAATGGTGACTTTACCTATATTCCCTGGTGCCTTTCACTGTAATGTCCATCAGACCCAAAGTGTGACACAGTCTTGTTGTTGAGAGTTAGGCTTGAGGTTCTCTAGCACTGTTCAAGGAGCATAGTACCATGTTCATTTAAATGACAGTACATTACTCTGCAAGAATGTTTCACATCGGGTACATTGTCCTGTAAACTGTTCATTTTCCTGGGTGCCCCTTAGAGCCTAGGCTGAGGATTCTGGTCATTAATTGGCTCTTGCCTATTGTGTCTATACAAAACACAGGGTGTGTACCTAAACCTTGTTCGATAGGGCTGTCTTTCTAGTGCAGTTTCCAGTTGGTTCAAAGCAATGAGACTATCTTCCTATACATAGAAGGAGGGTGCTATTCATCCTCTGGGTTTGCAGAATCTGATTCACTTTGACCAGTTTGACTCTGTTGCTGAGTGTAGGTCCAACATCCAGGTAACGGGAAACCCCCAGGGAAATTAGCAATTAGTATTTATATTTTTTCCTCATGATCCTGGCAATGGGCTGATCATTTGAAAGAGTAACACAGTGACTGCACACACACGCGCACGCAGACACAGACAGACATAGATACACTGTTTTGTTAGTCAGTGGTTGTCCAGTTCTTTAAAAGAGGAGACCGCTCCAAGCTGATGATATAGGGGCATTGTGCTGGGGGGGACCTTGTCAGGAATGGGTGGTATTAGAGTGGGGGGGTGGTGCTCCCTGTAGTTCCAATTGGGCTGGGACCAGTTTGGGGAATAAGGAGGGACTGAATGAATCAACAGTAAGTGGGACGGAAGAAAGGATAGCTTAAATGAGCCACAGGACTCACTGGAAAAGAGGAGTCTTCAGGTGATTCTGGAAAACAGGAAGGAAGATGGTGAAGAAGATACTTAAAAAGGGGAAATTGAATGTGGAAATGTCAGAGGACACAGAGAGAGAGAGAGAAAACACATTGACATGGAGAAAAAGAAAGAGACAGAAATGAGGAGGAAAAAACAGAGGGAAAGAGAAAGTAACAAAGAAGACAGGAAAGAGAGAGACAGGAAAAAGGAGACAGAAAGAAGAAGAAACCAATGACAGAAAGTTAGAATCTAGGAGAAAGGATGACTACAACATAACAAATTAGAAACCATTTGGCCCCTTGAGCCTGCTCCATCATAGACCAAAATTGTGGCTGATCTTCAATGTCAAATCCACTTTCTTGCCTAATTTCATATCCCTTAATTACCTTAATGCTCGAAAGTCTGTTGCTGTCAGTCTCAAACATACCCATTGCCTGATCACCCATAGCCCTATACGGCATTGAATTCCAAATATTTAACAACTGAATGAACAAGTTTCTTATCTTTGTCCTAAATGGCCAAGCCCTTATCCTGAGACAGAAATCCCCATGTTCTGGATTCCCCAGGCAAGAGGAAACAGCTTTGAAGCTGTCTGAGCATGTTGTACATTTCAATGGCATCATCTTTCATTATTCTATGCTCCTGAGAATATATCAACCATTCTACTCCATCAGTGCCCATAAAACAGCTCCCTTATTCCAGTGAACCTTGAATGCATATTCTAAGTCTCCCTGTTTATAGGAAAGATGTTGTGAAACTTGGAAGGGTTCAGAAAAGATTTACAAGGATGTTGCCAAGTTTGGAGGGTTTGAACTTTAGGAAGAAGCTGAATAAGCTGGGGCTATTTCTGTTTGGAGCATCAGAGGCAAAGGGGTGACCTTATAGAGGTTATAAAATCATAAGGGGCATGGATAGGGTAAATAGCCAAGGCCTTTTCCCCAGGGTAGGAGAGTCCAGAACTAGAGGGCATAGGTTTAAGGTGAGAGGGGAAAGATTTAAAAGGGACCCAAGGGGCAACTTTTTCACGCACAGGTGGTGTGTGTCTGGAATCAGCTGCCAGAGGAGGCTGGTACAACATTTGAAAGGCATCTGGATGGGTATATTAATAGGAAGTTTAGAGGGATATGGGCCAAATGATGGCAAATGGGACTCGATATATTTAGGATATCTGGTCAGCATGGATGAGTTGGACTGAAGGGTCTGTTTCTGTGCTATACATCTCTATGACTCGAAAGCAAGCAAGTATTTCCTTTGGTGTAAAGGCCAAAACTGTGTACAGTACTTCACCTCTCATTGGAATTACAGCAAAATTTTCCTTATTTATATACTTCCAACCTGAGGGAGAATGGCTGAATCCAGCTCCCTGGCCCCCACTTACACAGCTCAGTAGCAACAGGATGCAGGGTAACCAATAGCACAAACTAACCGCAGCACACTCCCTTAACTACAGGAGACCCAACCTTCAACAGGTAAAGTGTGTAGCCACATTTGTGGCTGGGTCCATTCCAAGCAGAGCCGAGCGCAACAAGATACCAGAGAAAATAAATAAATACTTTGTGTTTGTCTTCACTGAGAAAAATGCTAAAAGCGTCCCAGGTATAATAAACAATCTAGAAACTGCAAAGCCTTAGTAAATAAATGCAATACTAGTTAAATTAATAGGACCTAAAATGAACGAAAACACTGGGCCTGATGATCTGCATCACAGCGGTGGCTCTAGAGATAGTTAATACATTGATGGTCATCTTTCAATCTTCGGTATGCTCAGGAATGGGCCTTAGAGATTGGATGGTAAGGGTAATCCCACTATTTAAGAGAGGAGGAACACAGAAGACTAGGCACCATAGTCTTGTTTGCCTGATGTGCTATAGGGAAAGTGCTGGAACGTATAATAAAGCATGCAATTACAGGACACTTAGAAACTAATGTTAGGGTTAGGCAGCGTCAACCTGAATTTTTGAAAAGGAAATTATGTTTCACCAAGTTGTTGGAGCTTTTTGAGCATGTAAATGGCAGTATAAGTAAGGAAAACTGGTGAATGTGATACATTTAAATTTTCAGAAGGCTTTTGATAAGGTCCCATGCAACAGGTTAGTCAACAAAATTATTACTAGAGGATTTAAATACAGGAGTAGAGATGTCTGACTGCAATTATTAAGGCATTGATGCCCCTACAACCTGGAATATTGTGTGCAGTTTTCATCTAAGGCCAGTGTCTTTCCTCATTGAATCATACAGTACAGAAGAGGGCCTTCAGCCAAAACTACCTACACTAGTCCCACTTTCCCACACAAGGCCCATTAGCTTTGAGTATTATGGTACTTCAAGTGCTCATCCAAGTATTTTTTAAAGGTTGTGAGGTTTTCCACCTCGTCTACCCTCCCATGCAGTGTATTTCAGACACAAACCACCCTCCGAGTGAAAAAGCTTTTCCTCAAATTTTCTCCAAATCTTGTGCCTTTCACTTTAAAATTATGCCCCTTTATTAATGACCCTTCAACTAAGAGGAGTGGTTGCTTTCTATCCACTCTGCCCATGCCCCTCATAACCTTATGAACCTCAATCAGGATCAACCGCTCCCGCCCACCCACCCCAACCTCCCAAGATTCTGTGCTCCAAAGAAAACAACTAGAGCCTATCCAACCTCTCCTCAGAGCTGAGATGCTCCATCCCAGGCAACATCCTGGTGAACTTCCTTGACACCCCCTTCTATAAGAAACTCCTTAAAACCTCTGACTAAGCATCTGACCTAACAATGGGTTATAGATGGTACACACTGCTGTCACTGTGTGCCGCTGGTGGAGGGAGTGAATGTTGAAGCTGGTGGTTGGACGCTTTGAGCAATCTGGAGGCAGGTTACTTAACCACAGAGTTCCCAGCCTTTGACTACCTTTGTGGCCGTACTCTTTAATATGACAGATACAGTTGTGTTTCTGGTTAATGGTGATTCCCAAAGGATATTAACGGTGGGATATTCAGCGATGGTAATGCCATTGAATGCCACAGGGAGATTCTGTCTCACTGGAGATGGTCAGTGCCTGGCACTTGTGTGACACAAGTATTAGAATGGTGTGGAAGAGTAAAAGTTTGGGACTCTTTTCTTCAAATGGCAACTGATGCTAGATCAAGCATTAATCATTATCATAGAATCCCTACAGTGTGGAAACAGGCCCTTTGGCCCAATAGGTCCACACCGACACTCAGAGCATCCCACCCAGACCCATCCCCCTATAACCCACTTAATCTACACATTGCCTGAATACTACAGGCAATTTAGCAAGGCCAATCCACCTAGCCTGCACATCTTTGCGCTGTGGAGGAAACTGGAGCACCCAGAGGAAACCCAAGCAGACATGGGGAGAATGTGCAAACTTCACACAGATAGTCGCCCGAGGTGGAATCGAACGCAGGTTCCTGGTGCTGTGAGGCAGCAGTGCTAACCTCTGAGCCACCGTGCTGGAATTAGAAACGTTCTCATATCTCAGACTGCTGGTGGAGGGGAGAATTTGGAAGACCCATGGGAGTGTGTGGGAATAGTCAAGGCTGGAGGTAACAAAGGTCAGAGTGAAGGTTTTAGCAGGAGGGGAGCTGAGAGAGGGGCAAAGATAGGAGATGTTCCATAAGGGGAAATAGATGGTCTCAGTGATGGTGGGGACATGAGCTCATCTTGGGGACAAATGTGAGAGCATCACATAACACTTCACTTGGTCATTATCCTATTTGTATTTGTGATCCCACTGTGCTCAAATTGGTTGCCGTGGAACATAGGCAGAGTGTTCCTGCATTAATTTCCTGCCCATTTGTCCTCCCATGTCTACAACCACAACCTGATGGGAGAAACCACGGGTGGGATCAAGGGGACACGGTTACTTAAAGACATTCTGAACCTCATTCGGGAGAAGCTGGTGGCAGCTTTTCCTTTTTACTCTTTCATGGGATGTGGGCATCATGGGAAAGTCAGCATTTGTTGTCCATCCCTAATTGCCCTTGAACTGAGGGGCTTGCTCGGCCACCTCAGAGGGCAGTTAAAAGCCAACCACTTTGCCATGGTCTGGAGTCACATGTGATCCAGACCGGGCAAGAACATAAGAGATAGGAACAGGAGTAGGTCATTCAGTCCCTTGAGTTTTTCCACACCATTCTAGAAGATCATGGCTAATCATTCCCAGGCCTCCACTACCGTATTGTGCCAGTTCCTCATTTTCAATATTGCCTCCATATTTCAAAAATCTACCTACCTCCTCTCTAAATACTTTTAGTGATGTAGGCTCCACAACACCGAAGGCAGCGAATTCCAGATATTCACTACCCTCTGGGAGAGGAAATTCCTTCACATTTCAGTTTTAAATCAGTGTCCCCTTATTGTGGGCAGATTTCTGTCCCTCAAGGACAGCAATGAACTGTCACAGTCACCATTACGAAGACTAGCTTTAGATTCCACATTCATTCGTTCATTGAATTTAAATTCCACATGACACAGTGGTGAGATTTAAAACTGTTTCCCCAGAGCATGAGCTTGTACCTTGAGATGACTACTCATTGTTACTTACGCTAAGGCACTGTTTCCTCCCTTGAGATTCGTTTAGATTATATCTTCAATAATTCCAGGAATTCACTTCTTCCCTGCTGTCCAGTAAAACTCTCCACTGGGGAGTTCTAACACTGAGAAGTGTTAACTTCAGTTGCATCCAACTCTCCATTAAGCTGCACTCTCATGTTCACCCCAATCCAATTACCATCCCCCAACCCCACGGGGGAAACTCCTGATAAACAGCATGTGGTCAGTTCTCCTGCTCTGTTACAGTGAAGCCCAGTCACTGAAACTCAATAGACCTTCGCTTACCTTCATTGGCCAGGTGTAGCAAACACCACTATAAACCAAGCTCCTCCCTCGGCCAACATTGGAGAGATTTATTGCATTAATTTGGGTACGTTTATCTCGGAGGTGATAGATAACACTCTCATCTTTGTACAAGAGACATAACCCAAAGGATGTGAGCTGTTTTAGTGGGCATACAAGTGCGCAAAATCCCAGGGCCCGTTGAGATGTATCTCAGGTTGCTATGGGAGGTAAGACAGGAGATTGCTGGGGCCCTGGTGGAGATATTTAACACCTTGTTGGTCACAGGTGAAGTGCCAGATTGACAGGAGGATAGCTGATGTGGTTCTTTTGTTCAAGAAGGGCAGCAGGGATAGGCCAGGTAATCACAAGCCAGTTAGTCTGACATCAGTGGCACGGAAATTATTGGAAAAACTTCTGAAGCATAAGGTTAATCAACATTTGGAAAGGCAGGGGCTGTTATGGGATAGTCAGTATAGATTTGTTGGAAGGAGATCATGCCTGACTAATGTAGCTGAGTTTTTTGAAAAGGTGATTAAACATATTGACATAGTGCAGTTGACGTGGTTTACCATGGACTTCAGTAAGGCCTTTGACTGAGCCCCTCATGGAAGGCTGGTCTAAAAGAGCCCATATGATCCAAGGTAAATTAACAAACAGGATCCAAAACTGGCTTAAAAATAGGAGGCAGAGGATGAAGGTGGAAGGATATTTTTGGGATTGGAAGCCTGTGACCAGCACTATACGAGAGGGATTGCTGTTGGGACCCTTGCTGTTGGTTATGTACATTAATAAGTTGGATGTGAATGCAGAAGGTATAATCAGTGTGTTTGCAGTTGACAAGAAAATTGATGGTATTGTTGATAGAGAGGAGTATGGTCTCAGGCTACAGTCTGACGTTGATCAGATTGAGTAAGATGGCGGCAGCGTAGGATGCTCCCGTTGGAGCTCCTTTGCTCGCCAGACCCTTTACCTCTTTTCCATCCTTTTTTTTCTCTCTTCTCTTTGTAGTTTTTCCTTTCTTCCACCACCCATCCCCATCCCCATCCACTTGGAGAGTAGAGTTGCGGAGCGAGCGGAGCTGTGTTCCACAGTAGAACGGAATGAGTGGACTGTGTCCCGCAGCGGACTGGAGCGAGCACAGGCCGAGACCTGTGGTGGAGCCAGCACTGGCAGCACGGCTTTGTGCTCTGGGACCTGCAGGCAGACCCCGTGAGCCCCAGGACACCATGAGCAGTGAGCCCTGGAGCAGTGCGGGAAAGCATCGCAGCAGCATATGAGAAGCAGCCCCGGAGCTGCATGCAGGCAGCAAGTCCTGGACAGAGACTGGAGTGAGGGGACAATCCTTACCTTAGAACTTAACCTCAGAACACTGTAATGTTAATCCTTAATATTTTCCTACTTTTAAACTTATTTTGAACACTGTAATTAAGTGACTGCTTCTATTCCTCTGTTGTTTCCAAGAATCACACCTAGGTACTTGTACCTAAGATGTCACCATAAGGCAGACAGTGTAAAAGTTTTTCACTGTACTCCTGCAAAGCAGTACATGTGACAACAAAATATATTGTATTGTGTTGGTAAATTGGGCAGAGCAATGGCAGATGGAATTTAATCCTGATAAGTGAAGGGTGATGCATTATGGGAGGTCTAATAAGGGAAGGATACACACAATGAGTGGTAGATCCCTTGGGATTACAGAGGAACAAAGGGACCATGGTCCATAGATTCCTGAAGATATCAGCACAGCTAGACAGGATGGTGAAGAAGGCATAGGGGATGCTTGCCTTCATTAGCCAGAGTGCAGAATATAGGAAAAAGGAAGTTTTGTTTCAACTTTATAATGCGTTGGTTAGGCCACACGATGGAATATTGTGTGCAGTTCTGGTCACTGCACTATTGGTAGGACCTGATTGCACTGGAGAGGGTGCAGAAGAGATTCACCAGGATGTTGCCTGGGATGAAAGGTCTCAGTCATGAGGAGAAACTGGATAGGGTGTGTTTGTCTTCCTCGGAGCAGAGGAGGCTGAGGAGACGGTGAGGGGGGCAGGTTGGTGGTTAGAGGAATCTTACTGAGGTATACGAAATCAAGAGAGGTATAGACAGGGTAGATTGTGAGAATCTCTTTTCCATGTCCAAGACCAGAGGGCATAAGTTAAGGTAAAGAGCAAATGCTTTGGAGGAGATCTGGGGGGAAAGAAATGTTCACTTGCAGGGTGGTAGCTACCTGAGAGGATGACGGACACAGGTGCTCTCACAAGATTTAAGAAGCAGCTGGATGAGCACTTAAGATGCCATGGTATAGTAGACTACAGACCCAATGCAGGTAAATGGGATTAGTGCAGTCTGGTGTCTATTGGTCAGCAGAGACATGGTGGGCTGAAGGGGCCTGTTTCTATGTCGTATAACTCTATGACTCCATGTTTAAAGGGGACACTTGTTTACTCAATGAAAACCAACTTTGTGTAACCACATCGCATAGATGGTCAAATTTCTAACTGCTGAACAATCTTCCAACTCCAGCAGTCCATCTATTTATTGTGTTTTAAAACTGGAGCCCATTTCGGATTGAAATCCTGTCCTTGGAGAGTCACAGGGTTCGCTGACAGAAGTTAATCTGTGTCATACAAACGGTTCTGGAGGGAGACCTGAGGACATCACTCAGGTTTACTCGCCAAGAGGCAATAATATTTGATGTGGAATTCCACAACAGTCTCACTGGACACTCCCATGGCCTTCAGAAGCCTAGAGGGAAAGAGAGAAAATTCATCAAATATAATCTATACAGAACACAACAACATTCAAATTAGAGAAACCAGTGCAACTACGTAGTGAAGTCCTGCAGGGTGACAATAACTTTGTTGAAATGTGAAGGAGACCATTCAGCCCATTACATCATTTAGTAGAGCTACCCCCATTAGTCCCATTCTTTTGATTGCTCTACATACTGCAAAATTGGTTCCCATTAAAGGATTTATGGATTGTCCTCTTGTTGTAAAGTTGCTAGAGTCCCATAGGACTGCTGTCTCAGGGAGAGAGACACACAACTGTTGGTGCTTTAACCTGAGGGTCACTGTGCCTCAGGTAAGGGGTGAGGTTAAGGAGGAGAATCCTTCATGGTAACCTCGGCAATATGGGAACTGAATCCACACTGTTAGCATCACTCTGCATCATAAACCAGCAGTCCAGCCAACTGAGCTAACTGACCTCCTGTGGTATAGCGGACAGTATCGCTGTCTCTGAGCTCCGGGTTCAAATTGCAGTCCAGGACTTGATGGCCAAAGATGGTGTGTTCATGATGCAGTCAAACAGATTGAGAGTCAACTGCAATTTTTTTTTCAATACCTGTCAATTGTAGGCAGTAAGAGCAGGACAGATTCCTGGTCATGTGTGTGACAGAGAGAATATTGGAGCTGGTACCCTCAATAGACATTGCTGTAGCCTATAACATGAATGTAACAGTGTATGTTGCCACAGAAACCTGGACTCTCTGAGTGACATCACCTAACTATTTATCTAGGTCTTTTCTGAAAGTTATTATTGAATAAATTCCCACTTCCATTTCAGGCAGCACATTCTGAATCGTGACCGACTTGATAAAGATTTTTCTCAACTCACCTTTTATTTTTGGCTTTAAATCTGTCCCCTCAGGTTACTTACCATCTCACTGCTGGAAACAACTACTGCCTGCAAATCTCTTTGTAAATTAGGGGCAGCACAGTGGTTAGCACAGCTGCCTCACAGCACCAGAGACCCGGGTCCAATTCCACTCTCAGGTGACTGCGTGGAGTTTGCACATTCTCCCCATGTCAGTGTGGGTTTCCTCCAGGTGCTCTGGTTTCCTCCCACAGTCCAAAGATGTGCAGGTTAGGTGGATTGGTCATGCTAAATTACCCATGGTGTCCAGGGATAGGTGGGCTAATCAGGGGAAATGCAGGGTTGCAGGAAAAGGGAAGGGGTGGGTCTGGATGATGCTCTAAGGAGCAAAATCCCAGCTTTTCTGGTCTTCCCGTGGAACTGAAGCACCTCAACCCCCAGTAAATTTGCTCTGGCCTGTCCTAGGCCTCAGAAATCATTCCTAAAACATGGAGTGAACGCAATGAACCGACCGAGTAATGTATAATGGCATAACATCATTTCATTATCCCTATATTGTACACCAGTATTTATAAAGAACAGCATACTGTATGTTAACAGCTCTCTCAACCTGTCCTGTGACTTTCAAAGATTGTGTACTGTTCCTGCAAACTGCTTAAAGTATTTCCAATTGATCCTTGTACATTATTCCCTCAAATTGAGAGCATTAAATTTCCCAGAACGGAAATCTACATCAGGTAGGTACATCCTGTAGCTTACATTGTAAATTGGACAGCTGTCCCTGCTGACTCTTAATAGGTTAACAATACGCACTGGGGAAATTCTATCCGAGTATGATGTGATATTTGAGAGCAGAAAATATTCATTCATGGGCTCAGAACATTGCTGAAAAGGTCAACATTTATTGGCCATCTCTAATTGTCCTTGAGAAGGTGATGGTGAGTTGCCTTGAGTCCCTGCAGTCTGTATTGATGTGGGTCTACGCACAGTGCTGTTAGGGAGGGAGTTTTGACCCAGTGTTATGACCACGTGAGGAGGTGAGATCGGTTACCCAAGATTGAACCCCTCTCTCAGTTGGTTGCAACAAACATTTTCATCTTGTTAGCATGCAGCTATCACAGTTTAATTTAATGAACTAAATCAAAATGAATTTAGTTTTCTCTGCAGTGACCAGGATGAACAGGCACATGGTCAGGGAAAACGGCGGTCAGTCCAATAGGAATTAGCAACCCATGACCCAAGGAGAAAGTTATATTCCTCTTTCATGTTTTACAGTAATGTTTTCTTAATAAGTTTAAAATATGTCCATAAAGAAAGGCAAATAAATCTTCAAGCTCTTTAAAAAAGGACATTTCATAAGGGAATGGCTTTCTTAGGTCATCAAAACCAAAACACAGAAATGGAACGCATGAATGGGTAAGATTTTCACTTACCATGAAATGGATGATGTCCAATGCACTATTTGCTTGAAAGCAAACACTGCAGGCGAGTTTAGCACTGGGAAAAGTGGCAGGACTGGGAATAGGACTATCTGAAGTTGCATTTGAGCCAGAAAGTGCACATCGACACTATTATTACTTCACGAAACCAGAGCAAAGGTGGAGTTTTATGAATACTCACCAAAGCACCAGGAGGTTGCGAGATGAAGGTGGAGCATACAAAGTGCAAGAAGGGACCAAATCCTGGCATGGTGAAAGTTCCCACTGATAACGTCATATTTGCAGTGAAGATGAATGTGTCCGTGATTTCTGAGCAAGACGTTGATGACCATGTGGCGAAGTATGCAGCAAGAATTACATCTTTGACTTTGTAGAGTGTATTGCTTTGTTGTACAGAGACAATTCCCAGATGAACTGTGCAAATTATGTTTTCATCTGCTGATACCAGACAAAAATATGAACATTGCAGTACAAAAGAAAAGTTGGTTTTGTACGTCAAGTTTTGACCAGAATCTGAACTTACTTGTAATACTGTAATTGTAGCAATTTTGAAACCGCCTGTGAGAGTGCCTCCATTGTGACACCAATCAAGCAATTGTATGTAACAGTGACCTTGATTTACAGAAGATGATGTTTACATCAGACAGAGGTTCTGCTGTGCTGAGAAAGAAATATGGAGCAGCCACAATCTTGCGACACAAAACCAAATATCTGTCAGAGCAGAATTGTGTAGCTCACACAGAAGATCTGGGGAATAGATGATGTTGGAGGCTGGTGTCAATTATGCAAGGCATTGACATAAATAAAACCGAGAACTGCGGATGCCGGCAATCTGAAACAAACAGAAATTGCTGGAAAAACCCAGCAGGTCTGTGGAGAGAAAGGAAAGTTAATGTTTCAGTTCCAGTGACCCTTCATCAGAACCAGGCTTCTCTTGTACGGTTTTTCTAAGGACAGAGCATGCAATGTTCAGCAGGTCAACTGTGAAGGAAGGACAATTTGAAGATTTGGCCAAATCTTCAGAGTGCATAACGCAGTGGCATTTCGACTTCTGAATGAAGTTTTTTTTCATTTAGTCACAGGATGAGGGCATCACTGGTCAGGCAGCATTTAATGCCCCTCCCTAATTGCCTAGAGGGCAGTTAAGAATCAACCACATTGCTGTGGGTCTGGAGTCATATGTAGGCCAGACCAGGTAAGGATGGCAGTTTCCTTCCCTAAAGGGCATTAGTAACCAGGTGGGTTTTTCTGACAACTGACAATGGATTCATGGTCATCATTAGATTCTTAATTCCAGATATTTTTATTGAATTCAAATTCCACCATCTGCTGTGGCAGGATTCGAACCTGGGGTCCTCACAACATTGTCCAGGTCTCTGGATTAACAGCCCGGTGATAATACCACTGGGTCAGCTCCTCCCCAACAAGTGAAGTGGTTTTCAAGACACTTAGCAGTGAATGCAGTAATGCAAAACTACATTGTTGTGATCGAGTACTGCAGAGAGTAAGTGACTAAGGGCAGCGATCCAATAAACAAGTATTGCCTGAAAATGCTCACAAAGCCCCAGTAATGCATTGTATTGACAGCTCCGAATGGGGGTGTTCTCGGTGAACTGGTATCACTGTACTAATTCTTACGGAGAAACTGTGTGACAGTGACTGAAACCGCACAATTTGACTCAATCACAATGTGGCCACCTGGAAAGCAGGTTTCCGGAAGAGGGATTGAGAGAGTGGCATGCATTTGATCAGTCTCCAATCACCAAGACAAGTGATTGTCAATTTGGAAAAGACAGTATTCTGTGACTGATAGTGAAATAGCAATCCATGACAAAAGTGTAGCCACAAGGACAACGTGAGGAATATTTTTGCTGCAAATTTATAGTTGTGGAGAAAGTCAAGACAGGTTCCATTCAGATATCCAGTGATTTAGTGGACAGTGCTGTAAAATGTGACCAGTTTTGAGAAATGTCTGTTCTTCTGGACATTTGAGCAACATTTCAGGCATCAGGTGTTGACAGTGAACATGTTAGCCTCGCGAACTTGATGACATGCTATTCCAGAAAGAGGTTAGAAATAGATCACTTGGACAACTTGATGTGAATTAAATTGTACATGTCATCTGGACAAAATATCAACCTGAATGCACTCTACAATCATTGGGCAGCAAATAACGATAGGTGCGACAAAGTAGTGAATAAGTTATTAGTGGCCACTTTGGTCGCACAATATGTGGTGTACATAGCGCCATCACTAAACGGGTCCCCCGATGTCTGAATTGAGCAAATAATTTTGTTGATTTTAGAAAGTGGAATATCAGTAGCTGTAAAATAATACAATTGCACACTTAATAATTAACACCATAAAAAAATTGAATGCACACATGTAGAATTGCCTATTACTGTAAAATAATATAAATATACATGATTAATAGTTTATCAGCTGTGAAAAAGTTACAATATTATTTCCACTCAATGGATACACTGATCTGCTCAGACAGCTCCAGCTTCCTCACAGGCCCCACAAAGGTTAAAGGAAACACTGCCATACAGCCTCAGAGATAGTAAGAACTGATGATGCTGGAGTCAGAGATAACACAGTGTGGAGCTGGAGGAGCACAGCGAGATAGGCAGCATCAGAGGAGCAGGAAAGTTGACATGTCCATCCTGGGGCTCCTCCAAAGTCACAATGACGCCACCCAGAAACTGAAGGAGCAGCACGTTGTATACCGCCTTGGGAGCCTACAACCCAATGGCCTCAAAGTGGACTTTACCAGTTTCTCAATCTCCCCACCTCTGGCCTCATCCCATGACTAACCCTCACTCGAATCCCCACCTCCTTGACCTGACACAACCGGTCAATCTTGTCTCTCACCTATCCGCTCCTCCCACCTCACTGACCAATCCCCACCACTGCCTACCTGCATTCACATATCACCATCCCACCTACCTTCCCAGCCCCACCCCTCCTCTCTCTATTTATTTCAGAGCTCCCTTCCCCCTCCCCATTTCTGAAGAAGGGTCCCGACCCGAAATATCAGCTTTCCTGCTCCTCTGATGCTGCCCGGCCTGCTGTGTTCCTCCAGCTCCACAATGTGTTATCACTGCCATACAGCCTGTTGTGCATTCAGATAGAATTTACAGTCCTCTAATCCCACAGCCAATTCATATTCAAATAATCCTAGAGTTTGTGTCCCCATTATCAAACCAGTCTGAGCAGTTCCATTCCATGTGCTGATCAGTAAAATCTGTTGGTTTTAACCAGTAGACACTGCTTCTATTGTACGTCTGTAGGACCAAGCGTTGGACGCTTATGTTAGGGATGAAGTGCTGCCACCAATCCTCCTTACAGTACTGGGTCTAAGGGACTGATCAGTTAACAGTGATAGAAAATGAACCATTGTGAGTCTTAACAGGATGACGCACTTGTCTGAACATGAAGGTGTGGGTTATTGCATGATAGCAATACATAGATATACATTGGCTAGTTACTAACAGTAACAGGAGACAGAGATGACCCCATCAGGATCCAAAGTAAACTTCCCAAGTTATCATCCAGCAGTCTATACCGTTAACAATTTCCAAACCATTTCTTTAAAAAACAGATCCTACTGCAAGATTGTTATTTTTTTCCCTCTGGGGGAGTTCATGCCAAATTGGCTAATGGCAGCAATACTCTGAAACGTGCTTTTCCTGAATGTCCTTGATCATTGGCTGACCCTGCATTTTCAGGTGATGTTACAAAGGGGCAGCATGCGGGTGAGAAATAGGAGCCAGCTGAGGATCAATCATCGAGGTGCTCCGGAGATACCAGAAAGGGACTGAGAATAGAATCCATTACGGATGATTCCCTGGTTACAATTGGTTACCATCACCAAATCCCCTAACATCACCAGGGATGTACAGTAATTGAAGATGACATGAAGATATCAGAACACCAGCAACTCTGAAGGCCGGGATGGTCCAGGTAGGCGGGATCTGTGAGGAGCTATGGCAGTAAGGAATTACCATGACGCTCAACTCTTACAACTTTGGGATCATTCTAGGCATCATCCAGAGAAACTAATGGGTTCTCCCTGTTGGACATCCTGTGGGTCCCTTATTTATTGCTGGCTCCCAACACTCGCCATCTGAAGGAAGCTGCACCTTGCTCGACCTCAGAGGGGAGTCTGCCTGCATGTTGCATCCATGCTGCACATGACATTCTTTCTAACCGTGCATCCGTGCCCACCAACATGTGTGTGCTTGCATTGGGGGAGGGTGGACTGGGCAGATTTGATACTGTTTCCTCAGATGGCAGATCCTCCTCTGAGCATTCATACAGTCCTGTAGTTGTTGTTGGCCATGCCCTTGGATACTCCACATCCAGGAAGGGGGCAAGAGTGGTGTGGCCCTCTTGTGCTTTCACTCACTGACTGCTGCCTGCACTTGGTCTGGAGTTTCCTGCATTCATCAGCACAAACAAGGGCCCCATAGTTAGTAATCCCCGGTTCAAAGAGTTCGACGCCCAGCTCCATCACTCTCCACAAACAGTACATCTGCCTCACCTTCACTAATGGGCTGTCCTCCTCTATTAGGGTCACCACAGCACACCATCTCCAGCTCTCTCCGCTCCTAGCATTGCAAGCAGATTTACACAGATTCACTCACCTCTCTTCATCTCACTGCCCCTGTCAGTAAGTGCTAACCTCCGTGCCCAGCAAGGGAGACCTGCTGCAAGCAGCCATTCAGCACTGGTAATGTATTGAGCACCACTGGGTGAGTGTGGGCTTCCTGTGCCAGAGTCCTCCAAGTTTCCCTGGTCTATCTAATCAGCCCCAATGCACAAGTATCTACCTTGGCACCATTTACCATGACTTTTATGATGATGCAACTCACCTTGTCAAAATTCTAGATTTATTAATCAGTTGATTTAGAATTCTGCCAGTCGCCATGGGGTTGGGATATGAACCCATGTTCCTTGACCTCATTAAACTGGGATTACTAGTCCAGTGAAGATATCACTTGGTCACCATTAGCCCCTAGACAGAGGCATGATGCTGACAAAATAATGTCCAGTGACAACATAGGACTGTCAACTAGGGTGTGGGTTGGGAAGAGTGAAATCTTTGTGTTGACACTAGCTTTTAAGTGAGATGCTGTTGACTTTGTTCAGGCAGGAAAAGGGATTCTAGTCGGAGCTGCTCCAGTTATGGATAGACGATCAGTTATCGGGCAGGAAGCAGAGAGTCGGCACAAGCAGGGCATTTTCAAGTTGGCGGTCTACAGCTGAAGGAATTCCATTGGGATCAGTGCTGAGGCCTCAATTATTTA
Organism: Ginglymostoma cirratum; assembly: GCA_024137785.1. Taxonomy (NCBI): domain Eukaryota; kingdom Metazoa; phylum Chordata; class Chondrichthyes; order Orectolobiformes; family Ginglymostomatidae; genus Ginglymostoma; species Ginglymostoma cirratum. Next base: position 12,282,222 of record JAHRHZ010000144.1, on the reverse strand, counting down.
TAATGACTGTTAAGAATTTAGTTGACGAGATGGAGGGTAATTTATCTAAGTTTGTGGATGATATAAAGCTCAAGCAAAGGTGTTGTGAGGAGGAAAGCAAAAGGCTGCAGAGAAATACAGACAGGTTAAGTGAGTGAGAGAAAAGATGGCAGGCAGATCATAATGGTGGGCATGTATGAAATAATTCAATCACTTTGGTCAATAGAATTTCAAAACAGAACATTTCTTAGAACACATGAAACTTGTAAATGTTGATATGAAGTGGGAACTTGGATGTACTCATACAAAGGAATCAGAAGGTCAGCATGTAGGTACATGTGGCATGTTTACTTTTACTGCAAGAGGTTTGAAATTACAGGAATAAAAGAAATCTCACTACAATTGTACAGGATTTTGATGAGGCTACATCTGGTATCCTGTGTGCAGTTTTGTTCTCCATATTTAAGGAAGAGTATACCTGCATTGGAGGCTGTACGGTGAAGGCTCACTAAATTATGTCCCCGGAATAAAGGGATTTTCACATAATGAGGAGCTGAACAAGTTGGGCCAGTGCTCCTTGGAGTGTAGAAGAATGAGGGGCAATCTCAGTGAACCACACAATTCCAAAGAGGCTTTATAGGGTAATCACTGAGGGATTGTCTCCATTGGTCCTGGAATCTAAAATGTGGGGGTACAGTCTCAGGATGAGGGGCCAACCATTTAGGACTGAGATGAGGAGAAATTGCTCATTCAGGGGCTAATGAATCTTTGGAATTCTGTATCTCAGAGGGCTGTGGATGGTTCATCAATGAATAAATTTAAGGCGATGATAGACAGATTTTTGGTCTCTCAGGGAATGAGACAGTAGGCAGGAAAGTGGAGTTTAAAATATCATAACTCTATTTAGCTGATGGCTACCACTGACCTCCCAGCACTGAGATAACTGTTGATGTGGTTGGTCTATCAAGGCAAGAAGCTATGGCTTCGGGTACCAAATACCCCTGTAGAGGGCATTTACTCCCTGTAACTGTCTTCAATTGATTGAAGTCTTCATCAAGGTAAAGCCTAGGGGATTAACTCTTGTTAATACATACGTTATTACAGCCAAATGAATAAAGTAAAGGTTTGGAACATTTACCATGAAAGAGAGAGGAAAGAAAGGATTAAGGTGGTGAGGGTTAGAAAAGATATTTCAGAATTCAACACAAATTGAGCAGGAGATCCTCTCGATTTCAAACATGGTCATGGATCTACCATCCAATGTGTCCAATGCATATGTATTCATTATAGATAATTATCACTTTACATCTATTTCCTGTAAAAGTCAGTAAATGACTGAAATGAAATGCCTTGAGGAATTATTTCTGAAGCTATTTGTAAGAATATCTGTTCCCTAACGGAGTATATATGTTGCTCCTGTATGTTCACATAGAATTAACTATATTAAAATTTGCCTGATTACATATTTGATCAAATTCATCTGTCAGTTCTCAGAATTGAACAGTCTGTAACTTTGATCAGTTTCTGCAGTTTTACTGAATCTGAATCATTAACATGAATTAGGATCAATAGGGATGACCCAATTCCAATCCCAAAACGGGCCACAGGACCACTAAGTCCACAGTACACTTGAATAACATCAGGCAAATCAGCTAAAAGAATATGGTTTACATGCAGTTTCGTACCTTTGCTTAGTATTCTTCAATGAGACTTCAGCATTTTCTGGATCTTTCTTTCGGTAGGCTTGATATAAAACCGAGGAATTCAGAAATCCGATGAGCCACAAAAGTGGTTTCTTCAGCCTGATATAAGTGTCTTCAGCTCTGTGATAAGGAAGATGTTATTTATGAAAGAATAAAACACTCAAGTAGAATTTCACCTTTCATAGGTGTATCCTTAGATAGTATTGCGATATTTGGGAGGTCTTGAGGGCAGTGAGCCAGAGTTCTGGACTTGAGTCCCACTCCAGGATTTGATGGTCAAGAAAGCACATTCATAACTTGGCCAAACAGTTTCAGTATCAACCTGTTAATCATTCCAACACAGGTTAATGGTAACTGGTAAGAATGGCAATAATTCCTGATCAGCTATGTGATTGAAAGAAAGTTGGATCTTCTGCCATAACTATTGATAACTTCAAGCTACAATATGCACGTATAAGTGTACATTGTTACAACAACTCAAGCTCTCTGAACGAACAATAACACACCCAACACCACTGGTACATTCACTGCTCGGGTATTAGGATAAATGCTTAATCTAAAAAACTGCCTATTATGGGTAGCACGGTGGCTCAGTGGTTAGCACTGTTGCCTCATAGCACCTCAGACCCGGTTTCAATTCCACCCTCAGGCGACTGTCTGTGTGGAGTTTGCACGTTCTCCCCGTGTCTGTGTGAGTTTCCTCCCACAGTCCAAAGATGTGCACGTTAGGTGGATTGGCCATGCTACAATTGTCTGTGGTATTCAGGGATGTGCAGGTTAGGGGAATCAGCCGTGGGAAATGTGGGGCTATGGGGATACAGTAGGGGGCTGGTCTGGATGGGATGCTCTTTGGCAGGTCAGTGCGGATTCAATGGGCTAAATGGCCTTTTCCACATGATAGGGATTCTATGATTCTAAGTTGCCATAGGATTGCAACAACACACCAATGTTTGTTTACAACTTAATTCACATCAAGACGTCCAAGTAATCTATTTCTAATCTCTTTATGGTTTGCACTTCATTGATTTCGTGAGGCTAACATGTTTACAGTCAACACTTGCTGCCTGAAATGTTGCTCAAATGTCCAGAAAGACAGACATTTCTTGAAAGTGGTTGCTTTTTAGAACACAGTCCACCAAATCACTGGATATCTGAATGGAACCCGTCTTGACTTTCTCCACAACTATAAATTTGAAATAGGAGCATTCCTCACATGTCCTTGTGACCATATTTTCACCATAGTTTGGTATAAAAGTGGTCTATTTCACTATCGGTTGGACAATACCACCTTTTCCAAATTTACAATCGGTTGTCTTGGTGTTTGCAGTGTCATCAATTGCATGTCACTCTCACAACCCCTCTTTTGGAAATCTGTTTTCCAGGGGGTCACATTGCAGTTAAATCAATTAGAGGATTGTACCAGTGTCCATATCACTTTTGAGAGCAACTGGAACCTTCTTAACTTCATCACTCCAATACACACTTTCCCTAGACACTGAGCCTTTGGTTTATTGATCCTGGCCATTGCAAATTGCATAACTTCAATTGCTATCAGACAGCTTCTCTTAGAATTAGCACATTGTACCAGCTCATCGAGAACACCATTCAGACCTGTCAATGCAATGCAATATTGTGGCTTTGTAAGCATTTTCAGGCAATATTTGTTTACTGGATTGTTGCATTTATTCACTTGCTCTCAGCTGTACTCAATCATGACACTGTAGTTTTGCATTAGCACACTCACTGTATCGACCTCACTTCATTCAGAGTTTGAAACGCTTTGCAACTTACATGCTGTAACTTGGGAAAAATCAAATTGTCTTTTCTTCATGGTTGACCTGCTGAACTTTACATACACTGAGAAAGAGGTAAAAAAAAATCTCCCAGAAGTAGAGAACACAGTGAATAATGAAGAGTTGAAGGAAATTCACATTAGAAAGAAAATTATACTGGCAGAAGTAATGGGTCTGAAGGTTGATAAATCCCCCAGACATGATGGGTTTTCATCCTTGAGTGTTGCAGATGGCAGCTATAGATATCGTTGATGCATTGGTGATTATCTTCCAATATTCTACAGATTCTAGAATGATTCCTGTGGATTGGGAGGTAGCAAATCTCATCCCTCTATTTAAGAAGGAAAAAAGAGAGAAAACAGGGAACTATAGAACTGTGAACCATAAGGAATTAGCAGCGGGGAATGTTAGCATCTATTATAAAGGAAAAATATGAGGTCATGCAGCAAGTCTTAAATGGCAAGCGGTTGGAATGTGCAGATATACAAAGTGACTTAGGTGTCACAGATCATAGAATCCCTACAGTGTGGAAACAGGCCCTTTGGCCCAATAAGTCCACACAGAACCTCGGAGCATCCCACCCAGACCCATCCCCCTATAACCCACCTAATCTACAAATCCCTGAACGCTACGGGCAATTTAGCACGGCCAATCCACCTAACCTGCACATCTTTGGACTGTGGGAGGAAACCGAAGAGCCCAGAGGAAACTCAGAGGAAACATTGTCTCAGGAGCAATGATATTGCCATCGATAGAGTGCAATGAACGCTCACCAGACTTATTCCTGGGATGGCAGGAATGACTTGTAAACAGAGTTTGGGCAAACTGGCCTAGGGTTCTGAAGAGTGAGATGAGATCTCATTGAAAGCTACAGAACATTTAAAGGGACAGACAGGGAAGATGCAGCAAAGTTAATTCCCCTGGTTGATGTGTATAGATCGATCCAGAGCCAGTAAAGGTGAGTGTAGGTGGGGAGGTAGGGAGGAGATAGGTCAGTCCAGGGAGTACGGACAGGTCAAGGGGGCGGGATGAGGTTAGTAGGTAGGAAATGGAGTGCGGCTTGAGGTGGGAGGAGGGGATAGGTGAGAGGAAGAACAGGTTAGGGAGGTGGGGACGAGGTGGGCTGGTTTTGGGATGCGGTTGGGGGAGGGGAGATTTTGAAGCTTGTGAAATCCACATTGATACCATTGGGCTGCAGGGTTCCCAGGCTGAAAATGAGTTGCTGTTCCTGCAACCTTCGGGTGGCATCGTTGTGGCACTGCAGGAGGCCCAGGATGGACATGTTGTCTGAAGAATGGGAGGGGGGGTTGAAATGGTTCGCAACTGGGAGGTGCAGTTGTTTGTTGCAAACCGAGCGCAGGTGTTCTGCAAAGCGGTTCCTGGCGTGGAGTCCAACTTCTTGGAAGTATCACCCTTGTTTAAAAGCCTGGTCTCAAGAGCCCGACTTTGACACGTATATATACGACTACATATATTGTGGTAATGAAATATTCACACATGCTCAGATTCTACTCTTATCTAAACAATTCCTTCAGTGGAATGTAGCTACTGTGAAGCAACCTTACCATCGCATTGCACTGCACTGTCAACATTGCAAAACCTGACCTGCTTTGGTAGTTTGTGGTGGTTACTGGTGGTGTAGATTTAGCTGGATTTGGGATGTTAGCCTTTCCTACTAACATTAACAGCTTTTTTAAAAAAAAAGGACCTAGCCAGTTTGGATGAAGGACAGGAAACCGAGAGGAAGAACAACTCCTTAAGGGTTATTGCTTGATATTAAGCAGGTGCACTTTTAAACAAAAAAAATTCTTGTTGCTTGCACTGACACTTGGAGCGTAACCCTCTATCCTTGGGAGTTGTTCTCCAGGAAAGAAATTTTATAATTTATTTGCTCACAAGATAAGGGAGTCACTGGCTACGCCAGCAATTATTGCCCAGCCCTAACTACCCCAGAAAGACAATTAAATGTTAACACATTGCTGTGGGTCTGGAGTCACGTGTAGACCAGACCAGGTTAGGATGGCAAATTTCTTCCCCAAAAGGCCCTTAAATTGGCCCTGTTCAGAAAGAAAGGTCAATATTTGAGTTTAAAATATACATTCAGCACATATATACGATAGGCACGTGCGTAATAGTAAAATGAAGTTTATTCAGGTCAGTTTGATCTTAGCATAGGATATGAGGTCGGCACAACATCGTGGGCCGGACGGCCTGTACTGTTCTATGTTTTATGTTCTATAATTTGTGGATAATAGAAAAAAGTGAATCAAATCTCTGAGGATTTGGAAATCTGGGGGCAAATCAGGAAAAAAAGGTTTGTAATTTCAAGATGAGGGACTGAGTAAAGGTGTCCATTTTAGATCCACAATTAGTTCTATGGGAGATCATTTTCTCTATGTTTTAAACATTATTATGGTGTTAAAATGAGTTTCTCTGGGGGAAGCATTGCACTGGAGTATATCAAGAATGCCTTTTTCTTATTTTTATTCTTTCATGGAATGTGGGAATCACTGGCAGGGCCAACATTTATCACCCACCTTGAATCATCCTTTAACTGAATGGTTTTCTCAATAATTTCGGAGCACAGCTCAGAGTCAATCATTTTACAGGGGAAGCTTTTTGCAATTGGAATTGGGTGTTGTGTGGAACAAAAGAACACATCAACAATTTGCATTTATATAGCACATTTAACATGCTCCAGGCTCTCCATAGAAGCATCAAATAACACTTGACAACAAACTACACAAGGAAATTTTACTTTTACCGTTTGTTCAAGGGATGTGACTACCTTTGGTAAGACCAATATTGATGTTCCATTCCTAAATGTCTGAAAGGCGGCAAGCTACCCTCCTGAATGTAACAGGGTGGTGTCCTCGTCCTTTTCATGATCAGTTAAGAGTCTATCATTGCTGGCATTTCTGCAGTCACATACATGCCAGATTGGCGGATTTTCTTTAGTAAAGAGCAAGGAGGAACTGGATCGGTTAATGTAATAATTTCAAAGTCACCATCATTGCCAGCACTTTTTAAAATTCAAGATTCATTTAATTACTTTTCCCATCTCCCACTTTAGGATGTGAACCCATGTCTTCCTATCATTAACTAAAACCTTAAGGTTATTAAAACAGTAGTATATCAATTATGTTATCCTATCCCCAAGTGGGTCAGAGGTAAATTCTTAGTGACAAGTAGTGCATAGCCACATGAGAGTGAACCATAATGGATCTGTATTGGGCTTAAATGTCTTGTCTACCTGCAGGCTGCACACTGTATTAGTGTGTGTCCAACTTTAGCCACCAACTGTGATTGACCCATTGAATGCCATTCAAGGCAAGGACTTGGATTTACAATTACTTCCCATGAACAAGGAAGTCCCTGACCTTTATAGATATTCATGGAGGTAACCAAAAGTAGGTTTTTAAGAAGCATCTTGAAGGAGGAGAGAAATATGTAAAAGTGGAGAGGTTTGGGAAAGGAATTCAAGACCTTAGGAAATCGATAGATGAAGGCATGGTGAATCAATGAGAATTGGGAATGCTCTGAAGGCAGGATTAAAGGAGTGTAGGGATATCAAAGGGTTGTGGAGCCGGAGGAGATTACAGAAACATGGAGAAAGTTAGACATGAGGAGACATGTCAACTGGACAGGACAGAGCTCCCCTGAATGTGTGGCATTTGGCACTGGATCGGGTTTGTCAAAGTTAACATCTCCCAAAAAGGCTGGCACTGACCACCAGTGCAGCCTCACTAGGACTTGATTCTCCTTGGTCAGGAACCGTGTGCCTGATTCCACCCACACAGGACTCTTCACAAGCAGCATCATTGTCCCTTGTTAGTTTGAGTGAAATTGTGAAAGTTTTTGAAAGGAACAAAATAATGTCTGAATGGTCCCTCAAGCTTACATTGATAGGGGAATGAGTCTGATTGAAGAATAATTATTACAGTGTAGGGACAAATTACTGCAGTTGCTGGAGTCTGTACTGAAAACAACAAATGCTGGGATATCACAGCAGGTCAGACAGCATCTATGGAGGGAGAGCAAGCTAACGTTTCGCATCTAGATGACTCTTCATCAGAGATGAAGTGATGTGTGGAGGGGACAGCATTTATGCCATAGTTTGTGGGGGGGGGGGGGGGGGGGGGGGGGTAGTGGGTGTCGGGTGTTGGTGGAGGCGAGATGTTGATAGCTCAGACTGAGTGATTGGAACGTGAGAATGGCAGAACAACGGTGTGTCTCCTGCCAGACTGGAAAGAACAGTGATATAAAAGTGACAAAAACAATACAGCGTGGAGCTGGAGAAACATAGCTGGCCAGACAGCATCAGGGGAGGAGGAAAGTTGACCTTTCGGGTCAGGACCCTTCTTCAGAAAAGGCGGTGGGGAGGGGAGTGGAGGATATAACAAGCGACAAATAACATCTTCCAGTCGCCAACCATTTTAACTCCCCCCTCCCACTCCCTGGGTGACATGTCCATCCTGGGCCTCCTCCAGTATCTCAATTACACCACCCTCAAACTGAGAGCAACATCTCATATTCCACCTCAGGGGCCTACATGCCCAATGGCCTAAACATGGAATTCACCAGTTTTAAAAATCTCCCCACACCCAGCATCATCCCATGTCCAACCCTCCTCCTCATCCCCAGCTCCTTGACCTGACATAACCTGTCCATCTTCTCTCCCACCTATCCGCCACTCCCACCTCACTGACCAATCCTCACCACTGCCTACCTGCGCTCACCTATCACCATCCCACCCTACCCCTCCCCTCCTCTCTCTATTTATTTCTCAGTTCCCTTCCCCCTCCCCCATTTCTGAAGAAGGGTCCCAGCCCGAAACATCAACTTTCCTGCTCCTCTGATGCTGCCTGGCCAGCTGTGTTCATCCAGCTCCACACCTTGTTATTTTTATTACTTTTATATCATTCAATTAAAACTGATCACTTGCCTGAGCTTCTTGTATGAATCATGGCTCAGCTTATCTCAGTATCAGACAGTTGTCCAGTCCAGACACCTAAGCACAGAATCTAGAAATAGCACTGTAGTCTAATGTTGAGGGAGTGTTTGAGGTGAAACCTTTCAGATGAGACATTAAACAGAGTTCCTGTTAACCTGCTGTTGACTCAAAAAGTTCTCATTGAATATTTTGAAGATTAACAGGTGACCTCTCCAAGTTAGGATAGAAAATATTTATCTCTCAACCATCATTAGAACAATGATCTGCTGATTATCAGAAAGTTATTTGTGATTTGCTTCGTACAAATTAGCTGCTAACATTGCAATAGTGGCTGCAATCCAAGAGCTGTCGAGCACTTTGGGATGTGGTAGTTGTAAATGTGAATGCAAGCCTTTCTTTCAAATTTCTTACCTCTTGGACAATCTGGGTTGGGGGTTCAGAACAATCATCGTAATTCAATATACAGGGAACTGCATAGCAATACAGAGCCACGCGGCCTTTGGGTTTTAAAACTCGGTCAACTTCCTTCATGAACTTCTTCATGTCAAACCAACGTGCTGCAGCTCCCATGGTTACCAGGTCGACGGAACCGTCCTTGAATTCCAGCTCTTCTGCCACACCCTGTCTATTGGGTGAATAAACAGACAGAGGAATACAACAGCTTCAATATCTCTGCAGATGTTTAATGGATGTCCCAGCTATGTCTTGTACTCCAGGAGTTAATTCAGCTGTGATAAAGGCATCCAGAAGAACAATAGTTTTGGACAGGACTGACATGTAGAATCATGGGATTTTACAGCAAACAGGGTGGACATTATCATTATGCTTGTGCTGGCACTTTGAAAGTGCTATCCAATTACTTCCACTCTCTGCTTACTCCCAATAACTAGTTTATATATATTTTCCTGCACCAAATACTATATTTTAAGGACCTGCATTCACCATCCATTACAAAAGAATAGGATGTATGGCATAGAAACAGGGCATTTGGCCCAACCAGTCCCTGCTGAGAGTCCTGGGGGCCAATCCCGGAGTAGAGGCCGGTGTGGAGGGGTTTTGGGGGGGGGGGGGGGAAAGGTGAGTCCTGGACCAGAGGCCGGCACAGGGCGAGGCGAGTGCTGGACCGGAGGGCGGCGCAGGGTGGTGGGAGACAGGTCCCGGACCGGAGGCCGGGCAAGTCCTGGACTGGAGGCAGGCGCGGGGGGAGGCGAGTCCCGAACTGGAGTCTGGCATGGTGGGAGGCGGATCCCTTGTGGACTGGAAGCGTGGCATCAAGTTTTGAAGCCCTGTGCAATCTGGTGGTGAGGTGCTGGTGCAGACTTGGTGAAAAGGACTGTAATTCGAGTACTTCTTAAAAATTTTTTATTCTTATGCTGGATTTTTACTATTCTTTCAATTCTGTAACAAATACTTTAGTATCTGTACCTAGGTAGTCCATACCTAAAATGGCACCATAAGTGGAGACATTGCAAACTTTTTGCTGCACTCATTCAAGCTCAAGTGACAAAAAAACTAATTCTAATTCCATGGTTCATGTTCCACTTGAGCCTCCCCCATTTTTTCCCATCTGAATCTACCATTGTAACCCTCTATATTCTTCCCATCCTATGTTTGTCTTTATCCCCAAACTACATCTATACACTCACTTCACCCACTCCCTACAGTAGCACGTTTCACATTCTCACCACACTATAGGTAAAGAGGTTTTGTCTGAATTCCCTATTGCATTCCTGTGATTATCTTATATTAAAAGTGCCTCTAGTTATGCATTTTCCCACAAGAGGGAACATTCTCTGTATCCACTCCACTAAAACTTTTCACAGGTTCCATTCCTTGTCACCTCTGAGCCTTTTTTTTTTTTACAAAGAGAGATCCAGCTTCTTTACCCTTTCCTTTCGAGTAGGACACAGCATGATCTAATAACACTATGAAAAAAACTCCTAATCGTTCCACTCTCCTTCAATCAATAATTATCCACTCAAATTGCTGACTTGTGGAACAATGGAAATAATTTACTCCCTGATTAACCTCATCCATAATCTTTGAAATTTCAATCAGTTTTTTAAAATGGTTTTTCTTAGCCCATCTTTGTTCCAATGAAATTACTTCTTCTTTATCTGGTCTCTTCTGATAGCTCAAGTCTCTTTTCCCAGATATCATCCCCTCTTCACCCTCTCCATGACCAGGAATATGACCAATCTTCCTGCACAAATCATCAGATCACATTGTTTTAAAAAGTGATCTCTTTACAAATCAGAGCTCTATATCCCAGGATCTGGCCAGCTTTCTTCACTGAAGCAACGTGCTTTTAAAGGCAGCATATCCAAAATTGATAAGGTGGCTATTCTGTCCTTCAAAAGACCTTGGTATTATTCCAGTTCAACCACTGAGCCCAGGCCTGTTTGTCTCCACAGAACAGATGGTTTGAGACTTTGGGAATTGTGCAGAAGAGGGTTTGCAAGAATTATAATGTTCCTTGAGCTCTTTTTTTGAACCTCAACTATTCACTGTATTTATTAATCACTTTGATTATGGGACAGAGACTCATTTCCAAGTTCAGCCAAAACAGGGATCAGCTGATGAAAGCCCAAAATTGCACTAAGAAACAAAAGTGTGCCCATTGGATTTCAGGGTAGTCAAGTGAACCAGTCTGGACCTAAAACAGACAGTTCAGACTGCATTCTGAATGGTAATATTGAAGCTTTGGAGAAATTCCAGATGTCTGAAGATTAATTCTCAATTTGAAGCATATTCACTTCCCTGCATTATAGTTGGGAATAGCAGGAAAATGACAGAGTGTAGACCTGGGGATAAATTGATTGAAAAAGATTTGTTTGATACAGGGATTAAATGGTGTGTAAGTGAACAGCTTGTTCCATTTAGATAGGTTTAGGAAGATCAGGGGTCACTATTAACTGGTACAAAGACAGATCTCGTATCACTATCAGGCAGTGGTTCTTCTCCCAGCGAAGGGTGAACCTTTGGAACAGGCCGATGTTCCACTGGCTGTGCACTGATCCACTGAGTTCCTTCAAGTGAGAGCTAGGTCTGTATCTGTCTCAGTGCAGCCAACCTTGTACATGGGATAGATACTGGGTAACATTAACCAGGCCCAGGATGAGCTACTGGATTTGGTTTGATTGTTTCAGGGTATCAGAGAGAAATGTCTTGATTTCCACTCTTTTGATCTGGATCTATGTGGCTTTGTGCTTCTGTAGGAGGTCATGTGGTTTCCAGTCGAAACCGGTCCAAACCAGTCGAAACCGGTCGAAACCAGTCCAGACCAGTCGAAACGGGTCCAGACCGGTCGAAACCGGTCAAAACCGGTCCAAACCAGTCGAAACCGGTCCAAACCAGTCGAAACCGGTCCAAACCAGTCCAGACCAGTCGAAACCGGTCGAAACCGGTCAAAACCGGTCCAAACCAGTCGAAACCAGTCGAAACCGGTCCAAACCAGTCGAAACCGGTCCAGACCAGTCGAAACCGGTCCAAACCGGTCAAAACCAGTCCAGACCGGTCGAAACCGGTCCAAACCGGTCGAAACCGGTCCAGACCGGTCGAAACCGGTCCAAACCGGTCCAAACCAGTCGAAACCGGTCCAAACCGGTCCAGACCAGTCGAAACCGGTCGAAACCGGTCCAAACCAGTCCAGACCGGTCCAGACCGGTCGAAACCGGTCCAAACCAGTCGAAACCGGTCCAAACCAGTCCAACCCAGTCGAAACCGGTCCAAACCAGTCGAAACCGGTCCAAACCGGTCCAAACCAGTCGAAACCGGTCGAAACCAGTCCAGACCAGTCGAAACGGGTCCAAACCAGTCGAAACCGGTCCAAACCAGTCCAGACCAGTCGAAACCGGTCCAAACCAGTCGAAACCGGTCGAAACCAGTCCAGACCAGTCGAAACGGGTCCAAACCAGTCGAAACCGGTCCAAACCAGTCCAGACCAGTCGAAACCGGTCCAAACCAGTCGAAACCAGTCCAGACTAGTCGAAACGGGTCCAAACCAGTCGAAACCGGTCCAAACCAGTCCAAACCGGTCCAAACCAGTCGAAACCGGTCCAAACCAGTCGAAACCGGTCCAAACCAGTCCAGACCGGTCGAAACCGGTCCAAACCAGTCGAAACCGGTCCAGACCGGTCGAAACCGGTCCAGACCGGTCCAAACCGTTCGAAACCGGTCCAAACCGGTCCAGACCAGTCGAAACCGGTCCAAACCGGTCGAAACCGGTCAAAACCAGTCCAGACCGGTCGAAACCGGTCAAAACCAGTCCAGACCAGTCCAGACCGGTCGAAACCGGTCGAAACCGGTCGAAACCGGTCGAAACCGGTCGAAACCGGTCCAGACCGGTCGAAACCGGTCCAAACCGGTCGAAACCGGTCCAGACCAGTCAAAACCGGTCCAGACCAGTCGAAACCGGTCAAAACCAGTCGAGACCAGTCGAGACCAGTACTGTTGTGTACAACAGGCTGACTTGAGCATTGAGCCTTTTCCAGTCCATCATTGTGAACAACTTAATCTTGGCCATACTGATAAATTATACAGGAATATTATTGAAATTATCAAATAAACTCAATATGAAGCACAGTACTTCATTGCTGACAATGCATCATTATTTAAGTCAATGACCAATAATTACAGCCAAATCTTTTTTTCACTTTTGCTAATGAAACCTTGTATCTGCACCAAGATTTACATTTCCTGTTATCATTCATTAAAATTCATTGAGAATTCCCACGGTCATGATTTTTATTGGTATCAAGCTTTCTGAATGCGATCAAACTTTCTAAAACAAAACTTAATTTCTCTCGACATGTTGAAACGTAAAAGGTTCCCAGGCAACTTAACAGGGTTGCCACTGACAGATTGAATCCCTTTATGGGAGAGTTCAAGACCAGAGGAAATAATCTTAGAGTAGGGAATGCACATTTGAGATGGAGATAAGGCGGATTTCTTCTGAGGGCAGTGAATTTGTGGAACTTGTTACTGCTGAGGGCTGTTGAGAATGTGTTGTCAAGTATATTCAATGTTCAGATAGATGGGTTTTAGTCACCAAGGGAATTAAGGCAGGAAAGTTGAGTTGAGGACTATCAAACCAACCACAATCTCGGTAAATGGTGGAGAATACTCGATGGGCTGAATGGCCTATTTTTGTTCCTACATCTCGTGGTCTGATATCAAGATGGACAAGTCTGCACCTCTAACTTCCGTAATCTTAGTAAAATCTTGAGATGACTATGGTTACCTGTAACACATTATCAGGTCCATCCATTCTCTTGGCCTCTTCAATCTGAGCTTCGCTGACATCGATTCCAACCACTTTTTCAAAGTGAGAAGCCAATCTTCTGGTGCTCTGACCAGAACGACATCCAACATCCACTGAGAGGGTGAATGGCTTCCCCTTCTGAAAAGAGAACCACCTTCTGAGTAGAACATGCAATCTACACTCAGCAGTTCTGTCTTGAGTTGCTTACAATTGCATGATTTGCAACTGCACAATCAAACCGATTCTTGGGTTGACAGATGGATCCTGTAGCGAAAGGAAGGTTAGTACTTCAATTGCTGACACAGGTCGACATTTTCTTGAAGGTGTCATCACATGACCGTCTGTCTTCAACTGGTCCATCTCCAGATAAGCAGCAATGGCCTTCCATCATGTATGGTTTATTTTGAGAAACCATCAGGAGACCTAGATACTGGTTGTGATTCCTTATTCATGTGTACACAAGGAGAGTCAGTCTTAAGTATTCTAAGACTGAACTCTGGCAAGAATTCACAAGTTTCATCTGTTATACACCTTGAATTATACTGAATTTTTAATCTTATCAACTTACAACCATATGTTAACCAGTTGTCACTTACTTCCCACAGTACATACACCAGGAAACAAAATACAAGTTAAAAAGACACCCAGAGGAAAAAGATTGCAGCACATGAAAAAAAAAGTTTGTATAGAGTCATACAGCATGGAAACAGGCCCGTCAGCCCAACTCGTCCATGCCAACCAGGTTTTCCAAACTGAACTAGTCCCATTTGGCCCATATCCCTCTAAACCTTTCCTATTCATGTACCTGTCCAAATGTCTTTTAAATGTTGTAACTGTACCTGCCTTTACCACTTCCTCTGGCCGCTCTTACCATACACACACCACCTTCTGTGTGGAAAAAGTTGCACCTCAGGTCCCTTTTAAATCTTTCCCCTCTCACCTTAAACCTTTAGTCTCGAGTTTTGGACTCCCCTACCCTTGGAAAAAGACCTTGGCTACTCGCCTTATCTATGACCCTCATGATTTTATAAACCGCTATAAGGTCACCCCTCAGCCTCCGATGCTCCAGGGAAAAAAAGACCCAGCCTATCCAGCCTCTCCTTATAACTTAGACCTGACAACATCCTTGTAATTTTTTCAGTACTCTTACTGGTTTAACAACATTGTTTCTATAGCAGGGAGACCAGAATTGCATGCAGTATTCCAAAAGTGGCCTTATCAATGTCTTGTGTAGCTGTAATGTGACATCCCAACTCCTGTACTCAATGCTCTGACTGGTGAAGGCAAGTGTGCCAAACATTTTCTTTACCACCCTGTCTACCTGCGATGCCACTTTCAAGGAACTGTGTATTTTTTCCTATGCATCTTTTCCTTGAACAAATCTGTTATTGGAGTTGGGGGAAAAGACTGTTTGCCTTGGTGACATGGTTAGATAGTCATATGATGAAATTTCCAGGAACAGGTCCAAGATAAAACATCAACCCTAATTCTTACATTGAGCAAACGTGCAACCAAGTCTGGAGAGAGGGAGGAGGGCAGGATGGGGTCTGCGTTTTCAGGCTGTTTAGGAGTTGGGAGGAGAATTTCTGCTAATTTGGTCTCTGTGACAATGTAACATTGAAGACGTTTTTTTGAGAGCCAGACTCTCAAGTGCCCAGCAACAGTCTTTTTGCTGGTAGCTGCAAATGAGGCCAAAAGCCAAGGCACATTGGATGGAGTTGAGTCACCCCGACCCCTACCCATGTGTCCCATGAAATCATAACTGTGGTCCTTGCTACATTGGAGGAAATGAAAATGTTATAATTAACAGGTTCTGCCTGTAGCAGGCAAGGAAACAGGACCCTTTCAAAATGGTAGTGGCCAGAGCACAGGGTTACTGCACTGATTAGTTGACAGAATGAATTTCAACATTATTCCATGTGTTAGAGCTGGTGCTGCACAATTACAATCATTTCATTTTTTTTGACACTCCAAGTGAAATCCTTTCCCTCTTTCCAAACTTTCTATCAGGTACAGTCTGCCCAGGAGTACATTGGAATAGTTGAGTCTAAAGGTAACTGAGATATGGAGATCCTGCAGTTGATGAGCTGAGAGAGATGTGCAAATGAATGATCTTAGTGATGGGATATTACCCAGAGGTGGCTAACAGTCAAGTAGATATTGGAAAAGTTCTCCCAACATTTAACCATTAAAATCTATTAACAATCACCCCTCAGCCTCCGATGCTCCAGGGAAAAAAGGCCCAGCCTATCCAGTCTCTCCTTATAAAACTTAGACCTGGCAACATCCTTACAAATTTTTCTCTGTACTCTTTCTAGTTTAACAAATCCTTTCTATAGCAGGGAGTTTGGAATGTTACTTGCAGATTAACAACCCAGATTTGAATACTGTCATGCTATGTACAGGCATGGGCTGCTTCACTAACTGAGGAATTATGAGTGGCATTAAACTCTGCAATCATCAGTGAACAATCTCACATCTTGAAATCTTTAAGCTGTAGAAAACAGTTAATCTCTGTCTGGCATATGGTGATCCTCAGTTCGCTTGAGTGGAGAATTCTAATGACTCATCATTCTGAATCTCAGTCAGACCTCATTCTGAGACTATGTCCACTGACCCCCTTCTAGAATATCTAGGCTCAGTCTTTACAATCTCTGCTTCAGCCTTTCCCAACCTCTCACCATTTATGAAATACAGAATTTACATTTTTTATTCTGCATTATCTTTCATTTGCCATATTTTGCCACTCAGTGTTTCTAAATCCCAACTCAGCTTTCCATCTATTTTTGTGTTGTCAGCAAACTTGAGAATATTCTATTAGGTCCCACATCCAAACAGTCAATTTAGACTGTTTGACTTGAAATGCAATCATGTGCATCGATCCTTATTGGTTTGCCATAGTCACATGAACTCCACCACGAAGCACACACACAGGCACTTCAAGAAAGACAGTGAACAGACAAGCCTGCTGTCTGGAGAGTACAGAACATGATTTGACAAGTGAGGCGGAGATTAAGTATTGTGGAGCTGCAAAAAAATAACATTGCTACTGACAGATAGAGAGGGAGAGACACACAACAATGTTCAGAACTGTGAAGGCTGCTCCAAGCAACTGAAAGAAAAAAAAGTACAAAGGATAGGCCACAGATGAAACTTGGGTAAGAGTCAATGGTTGCAACATTTCCACTCCTTGCTCTGGTTGAAATGAAATGTGATATGAAGCAAAACGGGCAGTTTTTCCATGCACAATGTTTTTTCTTCTGTTCAGAGAGATTCAGTGTGGAATATATTTTGAAACAGCCTTCGTCCAACAGCAATAAGAATGCAGTTACCCTTAGTTGCTCTGGCTTGTCAAACAGATCTGTTGCTATTTTGCTATTCTGCTATTGTGTGCGCAAAACTGCCAGTTTTATTTCATATCACCTCACGTTTGTTTCTTTTTCAAAAAAAAAAGTTACATCTCTTCCATCTGATTCTCAATTGGTTTAAGAGTGTGAATTTCCATTTACCCTGCACAAACACCTTATAATTTTGAAAACTTCTACTGAATCTCCATTTAGCCTTCTCTTTCTTCAAACCTTGAAGGCATGATTCATACTCTGAGACACAGACAGTCAAGGCACAAATGATTCATTAGAATCTAGCTGAGGTAAACAGTTGTGAAACATTGGCTTATAATCCAATAATTACATCTCTACTCTTCTTATAAACTATCCATAATACATACAAATACAAACAAACAGTCAGAGAGGGGTTTAAAGAAAACATCCTGGGTTGTGGATGGAAGGAGAAATTGCTAAAGCAGTTCAATGGCTCCTGTTCACAATAATGCTGAGTTAATTCTTAGATTTCCTGTGCAGATCAGAACAGTGCTCCTCAGTCATCCTTCTCCAGATACTTCCACCCATTTGCAAAAAGCTCAGGTTGTCTGGTTCATTTATTAAAGATCTCTGATTTATGAATTTAAAGTTCCAGCTTACAGCAATTGCCAAATGAAAGATAAGCATTTCTTTTCAGGCTTCCAGTGGCTTTTTTTCTGCAGATAACGGAGAGATCTCCTGTTCAGCTACCTGAGAGCCAATCATATAATTGTTGGTAAAGAGAAGACCTTTGTTATTGGTGACTGGTTACTAGACCAGAAACCAATTCTCTGCTTGTTGCCAGTCAAAGCTTCATTTGTATGCAACCCTTCGGCACAACTGCATCTACGTGCCACAGCTTCACAAGCAGCAACATTAACCATGCTTGCAATGAGTGTCAAGTAACTTGCTTTCAAACATGCAGCATTCCTTCATCCATCCTTCATTTTTAAAACAGTTCTTTTCTCATTTCAGTCCACAATTAAAAATACAGAAATATAAAGAACACAGCCTTTACAATATGGCTTTACACCTCTTCATACTGAACTTCATCCATCCTCTCCACTAACTTGTCAATGTCTTTCTGAAATTCCACACTGCCCCCCTCATGGTTTACAATCCTTCCAAGTTTTGTGTCACATGCAAACTTTGAAATGGTCTCCCCTACACACCAATCCTGGGAAGCTCCTCTTAAAAGAGCGTGGAGCTAGGAGCAATAAGCAATTCAGCTCCTTGAGCCTGCTCTGTCATTTTATATGATCATGGCCGATTTCATCTTGGCCTGAACTCCACTTTCCAGTCCGTTCCTCTTAATCCTTCAACCCATTACTAATTAAAACCTGTCTACCCCTCCTTAAATTTACTTAATGTCACGACATCCACTATACTCTGGGGTAGTGAATTCCACAGATTCACTACCCTTTGAGAGAAGTAATTTTTTCTCATCTCTGCTTAAAATCTGCTACCCCTTATCTTAAAGCTATGACCTCTAATGCTAGCTTGCCCCACGAGGAAATGTCCTCTATATCTACTTTATCAATCACCTTTGGCATCTTATTCACCCCAATTACATCTCCTCTCTTTCTTCTTAACTTTCCTTTTGCCTTAAAATTAACCAACGACCATGCTCTCTATTTCTTATCACTCGGACAATTTTTTTCAAATCCCTAATCTTCTATGGCCCATAAGATTTCTCACAAGTGTGTTGAGAGGCGCTGTATCAAACACCTTTTGGTAGTCTACATACATATCAACAGCCTTTCCCTCATTAACTCTCTCTGCTACCTCTTCAAAATACTCCAGCTAGTTAGTTGGACATGTCTATCCCTTAACCATTGCATGCTGGCTCTTCCAAACTAACCCACAGTTTACCAAAGGACCATTAATCCTATCCAAATGATTGCTTCCAGAAATCTCTCCTCCAAAGTTAAACAGACTGGTCCATAATTGCTGGATGTATCTTTGCATCCTTTTCTGAACAAGGGTATAATCTTTGCAATTCTCCAGTCCTTCTATGGAGTTGAGAGGAGAGATGCAAAAGCACATCTGTGCAAGTCACCAAGGAATGGAATCAAATCTGAGGAAGACAAGAGATGAGCATTCTTGGCCAAATAGGAGTTTAAAAAAAAATGAAGGGCCCTATCAACCGTGCATTGCTTGTAATGAGTTCCAAGCTAATTAGAGATCCACTGACGACATGACATCCTAGACAGATCATGGATGAAGCTGCGATTAGACCTCTTCACTACGTGTAGGAATTGATCACCTTGTCACCATAGATCACTATTCCACTGGGAGTTGGACCAGTTGACTTCAGTGATGGCTGCTGAGATTGCTAAATGCCTAAAAACACACTTCAGCTGTTATATCAGTTCCCGGCAACGTGATGAGTGACATTAGCCCTCGGTTCGTGAGGGAAGAATTCAGCTGCTTCATAAATTATTGGGAAATTTAACACCATGCGTCATCTTTACCCTATCCCCAGTCAAATGGGAAGCCTAAGGCAGCAGTGAAAGTCACCAAAGAAATGGAGCAAATCCAGCACAGATGTATGCAAAGCAGCTCTTGAGTGGAGAAGCACACCCCACTGAAGGCATGGATAGTAGGCCAATACAATGACTAATATCATATCACAAACAAGCTCCTCTTCCAACAGCAAAAGAAAAACTATGGAAGCCAGAAATAGTAACGTTTGAGTGGCAAAATCACATGAAATGGGAGAAAGCCAAATTTCATTTTGACAACTCTGCAAAACAATTAAGAGTTGAACATTGGACAGCCAGTCAGGGTGCAAACCTTCAACACTCTCACAACAGTCAGAACAAATGGCAACTGGGGGACCTGTGCAGAGCAGTTGTCACCTCAATCATACACAGTGGAAGGGAATGACCAAATATACTAATCACAACTGCAGGCACATATGCTCAACTCAGTTTTCTGTCCACTAACTTATATTTAATTCACACCAATATACGACCCCCAATTAGATATGCTCCAGTATTCTTTACTAACCTCCTGCTTGTGACCTTATGAAAAGTTATTTGTAGGAACCTTTCATGAATCTGTAGAATTTTGGAAGATGATCACTAATGCAGCCAATCTCCCTACAGACATGTCTCTCAGCACAGTGACATGTAAGTCATTGGGTCCCTGGCAACAATCAATTTTCAGTCCTGTCAATTTCCCAGTATTACATGTTACCAATACTAATTTCTTTCAGCCCCTCACTATCACTAGCTCCTTGATTCTCTAGTATTCCTTGGATTTTCTTCTGTGAAGACAAACACAAATTATTAGTATATTTTTGTTTATTTCACATTATGGGTTTTCTTGTCTCTGTCTGTAATGACCCCACATTTGTCATTGCTAATCTTTACCTTTTGAGATATCTTTGACAGTCCATGTTAGTGTTACTCTTTGCTTTATTTTCATTTTCTATTTTCTCCTTTTTCAAAAAAAGGAAAATTTCATGGTCCTCCTTTACTGAATTTTAAATGGATTCCAGTCTTCAGGCTTACAGGCTTAACTTTTTCAGGAAAATTTATAAGTTTCTGCCTTTCATATAAACAATTTTTGTGTAATCTAACATGCAGCCCCATGATTTCTGCGTTACCGTTCTTCTTTGTATCTCTCATTTCTTGAACACTATGCCCTACATTATCATTCTTGTTTAGTGGCCTACAAATAATGCTGACCAATATTTGCTGCCTCTTTGTTATCAGTATCTACATGGAGCAGAACTAATGATTTCTCCCCCTCTCACTGTAATTTTCTCTCCAGCCCTAAGGTGACGTCCCACCCTGGCATCAGACAGGAACACCGTCTTCTGGAATTCCACTCTCGGCTACACATAACAATGTCTATCCCTCTGACCATAGTGTCCCCTATCACTGCTGAGGTCCTTTCAACGCCCCTGACTTGCATAGCTTCTGCAGCCCTCATGCTTGACCATACAAGAGGTAACAGCTTTGCTCTTGTTTCTCAATTTCAAGGGCTGTGGCTCCTCAACCCCATTTTCTTAATCCCCTTATTGGCATGAGTTGCTGTCACAACCTTCCTGGCCATGGACCAAATCAGGAGACCCTATCTTAAGGGGCATGACTGCCTCCAACAACAAAGTGCCGTCCATTATGTGTCAGTGTCTGTGGTTCAGCTTCCAGTTCAATGACTGAGCCAAAGCTTCTCCAGTCACAGCCACTGACTGCAGATATGCTACCTTGGAGCATGTACGTGTCCATTAGCTCCCTCACCCTCCAGCCACCACATATCAACTCGTCTGCCATCTTAATAGCATTTCATTAATTCTTTTATAGGTTAAATTTGAATTCCTGTCTATTGAGTCATCTGTGCTGGTCTTAATATTTTAATTAATGTTATATTTCTCCATTGTAGTTATCTAGTTTCCCAAGAAAGAAAACTCATCAATCTATTAAACTGTGCCACTAGTAAATCTTACCTATTAATATCTTACTCTCATTAATAAACTACTGCAGCTTTGAAAGATAAATGAGAAGAGTACTCACCACTTGATAATCACTATACAACATGTTATTTATACAGCTACTGGATGCTGGTAAGGGTAGAAAGTAAAACAGTTCCTCTGCACTGAATTTTAACATGAACTAACTGTGTAATGACACGATTGGTCTAAATGTCATTAGAAAACCGTAATCTTCTCCAGTGTCCATGTTTCCTTTTTCACCATCAGGTTTATTCCCATTCTGTAAGGGAATTTTTCGACACAACCGAGTGGCTTACAGGGCTATTTTGGCTGGCCGTTAAAAGCCAACCAGATTGCTGGTTCTGGTATGTAAGCCAGCCCAGGAGAAGTTGGCAGATTTCTCTTCTTGAAAGACATTAGTGAACCAGATGAGTTTTTATAACAATCCAACGGTCTCGTGCTTATCGCCACTGACAGTACTTTTTTGCTGTAGAATTTTTTTTTGCTGTAGAACGTTTGAATAATTTAAATTAAATTCCCACAGCTGCTATACTGGAGTTTGAACCCACAGGCACAAATTTACTAGCCTGCTCAAGGTGGGGACAGGGCAAATTTGGGGTAGGGTAGGGCAGAGGGCTAAACCTGCAAACATTTCAAATTTATACCAGGCTGACTGTGACCCCGATGGAGTGTCAAACACTGACAAGTTAAGCAGCTTCAGTGGGGGCTGAACAGTTCTTGCAAAAACTCCACACTTTGCAAAGCAAGAGGTTAAAGGTCCAGACTCCACCACCCTCGAAACTATCCAGTCTTTCTTTCAAGCTAAAATTCTCCACACATTTGTTCACAGATAGCAAGACTTGGCTGAAACATTCTCAGGGGTATGTAGGGCTTACGTTGGCTCACCGTTCTGGAAGTTTTTCTGTTGATGGATCAAATGGTGTGTCTACGAGGTGTTTAAGCTTATAAATGACCAGGATCTGAGAGATCTGCGACCTGTTACTTGGTGTGATATTGACATGGCGATATGCTGCCCTGTATCAAAATTATAGACTTCCTACACTCGGTGAAATCCACAACCTCCTCCACTGTAAGGCCTGCTGCCGGCACTCTGATCTACTATCCCGTTTTAAAGGGACATTTTTGAGCCCAAAGACAGCTGCCACAAAGTGCACTGGAAATGAAGCCCTACTTTTCCACGAGCCATCACTAAGTTGTATCATTTGCCTGAATTCGACCAATATCCAAGATGAAAGAAGTTCTCACCAGCTTTCATAAATAAATAAACAAGAGAACAGAAATTATTTGTTAAAAATCATATTATCAACAGGAAAATGGATTATTAATTGCTAGTATGTAAAAATTATAATACACCACTTCAAATCCCATCATGCATGCACATTCATTTACAAATAGGACAGACAAGAGGGACAGTTCTGTAGAAATATCATAAGTAGCCAACAGAGGCAAAAAGGAACATATTCTAAGGATCTAGAATACAAACCACAAGGTGGGTTGAAGTAACTTTCTCGCAGTTCTTTTGATTTATGGTAATAACATCTCTATTATAGTTGATAGCAGCAATCCTCAATTCAGTACCAATTGATTGGACCTGGATTTTCAGTCAAGTTGTATGGTCTTCATTCGGTCATTATGTGCTATTTCCTTTCCACTCACAGAAGGAGAAACACGGCTTCATTTTCAGTCTTCCTGAAGGTCTGACTGCAACGTTCTCTCAGGTCTGCAATAAACTGCAACTTAAACCAAATCCAAAAGATGTTCCTGGGTAGATTGTCTTCATCCCAACGGTGCCAGCTAGTCTTACAAAAGTATCATATCCAGCTTCTCCAAAAATTACACGACTAGTGTAACTAATAAGTCAACACCACACAGTTCCAAATTTAACTTGTTGAGTTGCAGAAAAAAAAAACACAACAGTATCTTTGCCTCAACACAGCAGTGTCCAAACTTCCATTTCCCAGAGTTAGATGCCAAATAATATATTTGTAGTATTTACCCAACATTGACAATAATCACACACTAAGCCCTGGGGATTCGCACCCTGAACACAAATGTCTCCAAAACGGATCACTGGAGTCTTTCACACTAACCCTAAACCTAACTGTAGGGCCTCCTGCACTGAATCCTGGTTATATGAATATATGACAACTTGAGGCAGGTTGGGACTAATCTATTTGCATCTGTAGCATACGTTCCAATTTGGAAGCTTTGTATTTTGAAAACATAACAACATTGTGGTCCATAGCTCAAACCCTGCTTATTGTTATCATCATCTGTCTCAAGAACATTTGTGTATTAGCAGTAGTACAAATTGTAATGTTTTCACATCCACCAAGGACTACTGCAGATGATCTGACTGCATTACATTGTCACTGATTACCTCTAGGGCTCCCTGACTCTCTATCAGACCCCTCCATACAAAGAGCTGATTTCTCTATTTGCTCAACTTTGTCCATAGGTAGTTGAGGATGAGGGTGTGGATTTCATTGGGTGAAGGAAGCCTGTACTTCTGATACAGGGCAGCGTGTCCCTGATCTTCAAAAAAAGTACCTTGCCATTGTTTGTGTCTCATGAATGACAGCACCTCTATCACAACCTGTCTATTGTCATCTTAAAAACGTCAGAGGAAAATCATTTGCATTATTAACTCCCAGAAAGGCATGCCAATGAAAGCTCTGAATATTTTACTGTTAATAATCTGTGAACTCATGTGTAGAGAATTTTAATGAGGAAGAGTGTTTAAATAGTTGGAGTTGTAGATGACCATAAAACAATACTTATATAAATAAAACAAGTCAGGTTCAAGCTCTAGTGATCAATGCAAGCTGAGTGAATGACCACAAATTAAACAGACTCAGGCAGACAGTACAGAAACAGACCCTTTGGTTCAATTCATCCATGCCGACCAGATATCCTATATAAATCTAGTCCCATTTGCCAGCATTTAGCCCATATCTCTCTAAACCCTTCCTATTCATATGCCCATCCAGATACCTTTTAAATGTTGTAATTATACCAGCCTCTGCCACTTCCTCTGGCAGCTCATTCTATATGCATACCACCCTCTGCAAGGAAAAGCTGCTCCTTAGGTCCCTTTTAAATCTTCCCCGTCTCACCTTAAACCTATGCCCTCTGGTTTTGGACTCCGCCACCCCAAAGAAAAGACCTTGGCTACTTGCCCTATCCATACCCCACATGATTTTACAATCCCCTGTAAGGTCACCCCTTAGCCTCCGACACTCCGGGGAAAATAGCCCCAGCCTATTCAGCCTCTCCCTTTAGCTGAAACTCTCCAACCTTGGCAACACCCTTGTAAATAAGAAGAGAAATATATGATTCTAGGAGGCCAGATTTCATCCTGGGATCTAAATTGTCCAGTTGTAACATCGGCTGGCATCAGAACAAATATAAATAATCAGAATGGGCAGGAAGATGACAATCAAGATAATAAAGGCTGGGACCTGAATATTAAAGGATACTAATATTTCAGAAGGGTAGGCCAGTTAATTAATAATGCCATCAGCATAACAGATCAGAGGCAATCTCTCTCTAACGAACAAGATACAGAATCAGTTTTGGTAGAGGAAAGACATATTAGAGGCAAGTTATCACTTGTGGGAGTAGGTTGTCAGATGGTTCTGGTGAAAAGGTCATCAACCTGAAACGTTAACTATGTTTCTCTGCACAGATGCTTCCTGACCTGTTGAGGCTTCCAGACATTAAAGGCTTGTGAGAAAGATATAGTGATACTCAAGTGTGATTTTAAGCTAACGTCTTCATCAGGCAAATCAAATTGGCAAAGGTGACCTGGAAGGTGAATTCATTGAGTGAATGAGGCAGTTTCTTACAGTAGGACCATTCTAGAGTCAAAAAATAGTCAATTCTAAATCTGGTAATGTGTAACAAGACAGAATTGATTAATGACCTCATAGTGAAGGTATATCTAGGTAGCAGTAATCATAGCATGATTCAATCTTGTATTCACTTTGAGGGAGAGAACAGTGGGTCTAAGACAAGTATATTCAATTTAAATAAGCGATATGATGAGGTTACAAGGACAGAATTAGTTAAAGTGAATTGGGAAATTAGGTTAAGATCAGTAACAAACATTTAAAAAGATATTCAGTAACACTCAGAAAACAGAGTCATACTGTGTGGAAACAGACCCTTCAGCCCAACTTGCCCATGCCAGCTAAGTTTCCTGAACTGAACTAGTCCCATTTGCCTGCATTTGGCCCATATCCTTCTAAATCGTTCCTATCCATGTGCCTGTCCAAGTGTCTTTTAAATGTTACAATTGTGCTTGCCCCTACCATTTCCTCTAGCAGCTTCATCCGTCTATGCACCATCCTCTGCATGAAAATGTTGCCCCTTAGGTCCCTTTTAAATCTTTCCCCTCTCACCTTAAACCTATGCCCTCTACTTTTGGAATCCCCTACCCTGGGGAAAAGACTTCGGTTATTCACCTTATCTGTGACCCTCATGATTTTATAAACCTCAATAAGATCATCCCTAATCCTCCTATGCCACAGGGAAAAAAGTCCAAGCTTATTCAGCGATAAAAGGTACTGCAGATGCTGGAGAATCCGAGATAACAAGCATGGGGCTGGATGAACACAGCAGGTCAAGCAGCATCATAGGAGCAGGAAAACCTGACGTTTCTGGCCTAAACCCTTCATCAGAAATGGGTTTAGGCCCGAAACGTCAGGTTTTCCTGCTCCTATGATGCTGCTTGACCTGCTGTGTTCATCCAGCCCCATGCTTGTTATCTCTAGCTTATTCAGCCTTCCTTTGTAACTCAAACCTTCCAGTCCCGGTAACATTCTTGTAAATCTTTTTATCACCCTTTCCAGTTTAATGACATCCTTCCTATAGCAGGGAGACCAGAATGTATGTGGCCTAACCCAACGTCTTGTACAATCATACTATGACATCCCAACTCCTGTACTCAATGCTCTGACTGAAGAAGCCAAGCGGCCCAACGCCTTCTGTACCACCCTGTCTACTCGTAACACCACTTTCAAGGAACAATGTACCAGCACCCCGAGATCTCCCTGTTCAACAACACTCCACAGGGCCCTACCAGTAACTGCCTAAGTCCTGCCCTGCTTTGTCTTGCCAAAATGCAGCACCTCACATTTATCTAAATTAAATTCCATCTCCCATTTCTCGGCCCACTGGCCCAGTTGATCAAGATCTCATTGTAATCTTAGATAACCTTTCTTCATTGTCCACTATACCACCAATTTTAGTATCACTCACAAAATTACTAACCATGCCTCCATTATTCTCATCCAAATCATTAATATAAATGGCAAACAACAGTGGACCCAGCATCAACATACAGTCCAATGATAAAGAACTATTTCAGGGTAAAGACACAATATCTGTAGCTAACTATGGAAATTAAAAATCTTATCAAATTAAAATTAAAAGCACACAAAGATTAGCAATTGTCAGAAGATATGACAGAATATAAAAAGGGCAAAAAAAAGGAAGTAGAAAAAATGTGAACTTGATAAATAAAAGAGATAAATAGTTAAGAGATCCTACAGGTATGTCAAAAAAAAAGTAAGGTGAGTATTGGTCCACAGAAATAAGTAGTGAAAAAATTTAAGAAATGAAGGATGAAATGCATAGGTATTTTGTGACAGTCTTCAATGTACAGGATACAAGAAACATCCCAGAAACAATTGTAGATCAGTAGCGAAAGGGAGAGAGAAATTTAATGACCAGGTCCCATCCAACTGGTAAATAGTGAATGTAATTCCTCAATTCAGGAAAGGGAAGAAACATGAAAGCAGGAAACTACAAGTCAGTTAGTTTACCATCGATCAGAGGAAAAATGTTGGAATCTGTTGTTAAGGAGGTTATAGCAGAGCACTTAGAAAACCTGCATGCAATCAGGAAGAGTCAACATGGCTTTATGTAAAGGTAAGTTGAGAGTTCCTTGAAGCAACATGCAACATAGTTAAAGAGGGACCTGTAAATATGGTTATATTTAGATCACTCAAAGGCATTTGACAAGGTGCCACCTCAAATGTTGCTACATAAACTAAGAACTCAAGGTGTAGGGTATAATATTTCAGCATGGATAGAGGATTGGTCAGCTAACAGAAAACAAAGGAGGTCCGAATTTTAAGGATGGCAAAATATAATGGGTGGCGCCTCAACAAATTACAATCTACATCAATGACTTGCATGAAAGTACAAAATGTGTGGAAGCTAGATTTGTTGCTAGCATATAGATAGGTATGAAACCAAGTTGTAAAGAGGACGTAAAGGGATATAGAGAGGTTAAGTGAATGGGAAATTTTGCAGATGATGAATAATATAGGAAACGTCAAGTTGTGCAGAAAGAATTGAAAGATAATATTATTTAAACGGAGAAAGATTGCAGAACGTGATCATACAGAGTGTCCTGGTACACAAAATCACACAAAGTTTCAGGTACAGCAAATTATCAAATGGAACAGCAAATAGGATATTTGATTGATTGATTGATTTATTGTCACGTGTTCCGAAGTACAGTGAAAAGCTTTGTTTATAAGCAGTACTGGGGAAAGGAATATAAAAATAGAAGTGCTTTTTCTTCAGTTGTACAGAACCTTAGTAAAACCAGATCTGGAGTAGTACGCACAATTTTGGCTGCCTTATTTTAAAATGACGTATGTGCATTTGGAGCAGTGCAGAGAAGATTCACTTGACTGATTTCTGGTACAGGGGCAGGTGGGCTGATTAATTACTGCTACCTAGATATACCTTCACTATGAGGTCATTAATCAATTCTGTCTTGTTACACATTACCAGATTTAGAATGGACTATTCTTTGACTCTAGAATGGCCCTACTGTAAGAAACTGTCTCATTCACTCAATGAACTCACCTTCCAGGTCACCTTTGCCAATTTGGTATTTGCTGGAGCTTAGAAAAGTGGGAGGTCATCTAATGGAAACACATAAGATCTTGAAGAGACTTGCCAGGGTTAAAGGGCTCTCTCCCCTATTGGATAGAATAGTCTAAAAATCAAGAGTCTTCCATTTGAGATTGGCATTTGAGTGACTTTGGAACTCATTTTCCCACAGAGTGGGGGAGACAGGTAGATCGCTGACTGACAAGGAACTTAATCCTGTAATGGAATTTATGAAATTATGGATTTTAACCCGATAAATGTGAGGTGATGCACTTTGGAATAAGTAACGAGATAAAGGAACACTCAATGAATGGCAGGGCACTAGGAAGCTCAGAGGAATAGAGGGACTATGGGGAGTTTGTCCACAGATCCCTGATGGCAGCAAGATAGTTTCATAGGGTAGTTAAGAAGGCACACAGGATTCTTGCCTTTATCAGTTGTGGCATAGATTTTAAGAGGAGGGAGGTTATGTGACAGCTGAACGTGACTTTATTGCTCGGGTATTGTGTGCTGTTTTGGTCACCACACTGTAGGGGTGATGTGATTGCACTGGAGGTGCAAAGGAGATTCACTAGGTTATTGCCTGGGACGGAGCATTTCAGCTATAAAGGGAGGCTGGATAAGCTCGAGTTGTTTTCTTTGGAGCAGAGGAGGTTGGAGGTGGGGGAGGGTAGAGGTGTATAAAATTATGAGGGGCATGGACAGGTTGAAAAGAAAGCAGCTGTTCTCTTTAGTCGAAGAATCAATAACAAGGTGGCACACTTTTAAAGTGAAAGGCACAAGGTTTATAAGAGATTTGAGGAAAAATCTTGTCACCCAAAGTGGGATGGGTGTCTGGAATGCACTGCCTGGGACGGTAGATGGGGCAGGAAACCTCACAATCTTTTAAAAGTACTTGAATGAGCACTTGAAGTGTCAAAACATTCAAGGCTATGGGCCTAGTGCGGGAAAATGGGGCTGTAAACAGTCCCCAGATTGCAAAAGGGTTCTATTCTGGATAAAAACCAAAAGAACTGCGGGTACTGTAAATTGGGAACAAAAACAGAAGTTGCTGGAAAAGCTCAGCAGGTCCGGCAGCACCTATGAAGAAAACTCAGAGCCAGTATTTCCAGGTCCGGTGACCCTTCCTCAGAATTGATGGTAGCTAGGAAAATGTTAGTTATAATTCAGAAGGTAAGGGGGGTGGGGGAGGGGTGGAGGGAGTACGGAGTAAACGATAGGTGGGGATAGAGCCCAAAGAGAGATAAGAACGGTTGGACAAAGGAGTGGATAATGATCTGGATAGGAGGGTGAATAGCTATTAATGGGGCCTGTTACTGGCTAACAATAGGTGGTGTGTAATGGCAGACTATGTGATAACAATGCCTGGTGTGTGGGATAGGGACCTAGGACATGGGAAGAGTTCAGGCCCTATAATTATTGAACTCGATATTGAGTCCAGAGGGCTGCAGGGTCCCCATGTGGAAAATGAGGCGTTGTTCTTCCAGCTTGCACTGAGCTTCGCTGGAACGCTGCAGCAAGCCCGAGACAGAGATGGTGGCCAGGGAACAGGGTGGCGTGTTAAAGTGACAGGCAACTGGAAGCTCAGGGTCTTTTTTTGCGGGCAGAACATAGATGTCCTGCAAAGTGGTCACCCAGTCTATGCTTCATTTCCCCAACGCAGAGGAGATCAGAGGTGAGCAGCAAATGCAGTAGACTAGATAGTGGGAAGTGCGGGTGAAGTGCTGCTTGTCTGGGCCCTCGGATGCTGGGGACAGAGGAGATATAAGGGCAGGTGTTACATGTTTGGTGGTTGCAGGGGAAGGTGCCATGGGGCTGTGGGGTGGGGGGTGTTGGGACTGACAAAGAGTGGTCCAGGGTGTCCCGGAGGGAATGGTCCCTGCAGAAGGTGGACAAGGGAAGGGAGAGGAACGTGTGTTTGGTGATAGCATCTCGCTGGAGGTGGTGGAAATCATGGCTGATGATGTTCCGGATGTGGATGCTGGTTTGATGATAACTAAGGACAACAGGAACCCTATCGCTGTTGCGGGAGGGAAAAGAGGGGATGAGGGTGGAAGTGCGGGAGATGGGTCGGATCTGGGTGAGGGCCCTGTCGACAACAGTGCTGGGGAATCCTTGGTTGAGGAAGAAGGTGGACATTTCAGAGGCTCCCTCTGTCGAAGTTGAATCATTGGAACCAATGTAACTGAGACAGAGGAACTGACAGAATGGAAGAGAGTCTTTACAGGAAGCAGGGTTCTGTTCTAGAGTCTGTTTGTAAGTCGATTTTTTACACAAGTTGGAACACAACTCAGGGTAATGGAAAGCAGCCATTCGAGTACGGGAAATGTTCGTGTGTTGGATCTTTAAATTTACATCCCTGTATGGGATTGTGTTCATACGTACAAGCGTTCGCAAATCAGACATTTGTAAATCCCTGTAGTATAGGTAGCAGTATATTTTGGCAGTATAGATTAGATGGACTGAATAGCCTCTTCTGTACAGTATGATTCAATGATTCTAAGGGAGTCAACAGGTATCAAATAACAAAGGACGAAAGCAGATGGTTCCTTTTGCATCTCCCTCTTGCTCGAGTGATGTCTTGGAAGAACAACTTGTTCAATTAGTGGACACAAGGGTTCCATTTTATCAGCCCAGTAACGTCTACAGGAAGATCTGTACCTGGTGAATGATGTAACATGGATAACATCCTGTCTGAGAACAATGGATAATTGAGTGTGTCTGTATCTGTGATATCTCCTGCAGAGACTGAAGTGTTTCTTTGAAACTGCGACAGAGAGGAAGAGAGAATGCTGTTTCTGTTAACCATTTGACATCAATCTTTTCTAATGCCAACTGCAACCACCAAAGCAAGGCACTATCAGAAACAAATAGCACCTCCCAGACTCCAAATGGAAAAATGGCATTGTTGCCAAACACAGATGCTCAACCCAGCAACTGTCAGAGTATGCAAAAAGTAACAATTGGATGATCAGACAATCAACCAGGTATCATGTGAATGCATTTCCTCTGGATCTTGAGGGTTGGGGTAATGTCCCGAGAAGGAGGGTGGGTGGGGGGCAGAACCATCAAATTAGAGCTGGACCATTTCAGGGGTGACGTGAGGGAGTAGCTATTCACACAACTTCCCTTCCTTTTGTATTCACTTAATTCACAGAATTTGCAGTAGATTCTATAATCTAGAGCTCCAAATATCAGAATGTGGTCAATGGAAGAGAAATGGGAGATCAGGCTCTCCAAAGATCAAGAGGTCCTGAATACATTACGGATCAATACTCCCTCCTCCCTAATAACTATGAAAACATTATCAGGCAGTTGTGTTCAATTTTGGCAGGATGGAGACGGCGAAGGTCTAGAATTATCCACTGCTCACAATCCTTCCAATCAAAGTAAACAGGGATCGCTTTAACTTGTCAACAGTAAACTGGTGGGGTGAGGGAAGCAGGGGCTCTGGGGCAGAGTTGGGGGGTGCGGTTATAGGGGGAGTTGAGGACAGTGTGGTGAAGATGCTGGTGAGGGGAGATGATAGAGGAAGATTGGAAATGGGTGGGTGAGGGGAGAATGGGGAGACATGTGAACTACATGGGAAGGTGGAGGTCCAGGTGTGGGGTAGTGGTAGGACGAGGAGGAAAGAAACGATGGGGTCAGAGGAGATGGTGCAGGGGAGCATGGGATGAGGTGGAGTGAGGTGGTGCAGGTAACTGGGGAAGGGATGGAGGTGTAGGGCAGTGGGAACCCTATTCATCTGAACAATAGATGACAAATATCTGGCCTGAATGGACATATTAAAGGAGGGTCATCACTTGAGAGGTCAAGGCTGTCTGGAGGCCATCAGAAAAATCATTAACTTAATCAAATTGCAGGGAGTTCTAGAGGGAGTGCTGAGGAAGAGGGTTTTGGCAGGGAGTGGGGTTTGGGGGGCAACCTAGGTTGACAGTTCCTCAACCTCTATCATTAGGCCCTGGAAGAAGACACCTCTTTGTTCTTGGCCTGAAATAAGCTCCACATCATTTCAGCATGACCCTGGGAGAAACAATGCACGAGAAATCAAGCCCCATTAAGTCCACACATCATCACAAGCTGTGAAATATGACCAATTTCAGCTCGAGGATTTTCAATGCCTGACTATGACCCCATCACAGCAAGTTTCATGACTAAGCAAGAATTTGTTTTTATAATAAACATATCCTTAAACATGTAGCATAAACAGATTAATTCAGAATACAAACTTAAAATTATGTTCTCTTTGAATCCAAATACACACATTGATACAAAGGTAGGACAGACAGATGAGACAAATAATCTTTTTAAGAATATCAATGTGTGGAAAATACAGGCAAAACAAAAGCACAGAGTCTGTGGATTAAAGGGTGGAATGAGATGACTTTACTCACAGTTTGTTTTGGTTTTTGGTGATGATATCAAGCTGATGTTGATTGCAGTGAATCTCAATTTGGCAGCTGGTTGTTAAGACTTGGGTCTTGGCTGCAGTTTGCTTTCTTTTTGCAGAGTGTTTGAGTGTTAATTCTTTTCCAAGTAAAAAGAGACAGTGCATTATCACTTGCTGTGTATCTATGCCCGGATTTACTTTCTCTCAGATGAGTGGCAAACTGCTGGTTAAAACCAATTCAAACCCTGTTGCTGGGCAGTTACATTATTTCATTGACACATTGTGCCAGCGTGCCCCACTAAAGTATCAAAAGCGTGCCCCACTAAGTCTCCAGCAGCAATGTGCTCTGGTGTCACAATTAAGTGACCAGAGTTACATTTTTCCTTCAGGTTGCAACAGACATTAACAATTCAAAACACACTTTCTGATTTATACCTATTTCTGCTAATCAAGCTGTTCAGAGATGTTATTCCACACCTCTACAGCAAGTGGGACTTGAACCTGGGCCTCTTGGTCTGGGGTGGGGACACTACCCTGTACCACAAGCCGGCATTTCCAAATAAAACACGAGTCACCCTCACAGAAAAAATTACAGCAGGGTACTAACC
The DNA here is from genome assembly GCA_024137785.1 of Ginglymostoma cirratum. Classification (NCBI taxonomy): domain Eukaryota; kingdom Metazoa; phylum Chordata; class Chondrichthyes; order Orectolobiformes; family Ginglymostomatidae; genus Ginglymostoma; species Ginglymostoma cirratum. Next base: position 12,248,799 of record JAHRHZ010000144.1, on the reverse strand, counting down.
ACGAGAGACTCTCAATTTATGTCCATTCACAATTGAGGTCTTGTCCAAGTCAAAGTGGTCATTGAATTGTGTTAGAGAGAACATGGTAAGTAAATTGCTCAAATCTCAAAAATGGGGCAGGGTTTGTAACAGTCTTCCAAATGCTGCCAATTCTTGGCCATGCTCAAGATAAACATTCCTGATCACCCACCCTATCCGACGTATTGTCCAGCTGGTCTGTGTTCGGACCACCATCTACCCAACATTTCATTATGAAATACATGCGACATCATACTCAAGAGAATGGAAATAAGTCTTGATGCAATTAGGCCTGAGAGACCTATCACTTCATGTTTTCAGATCTCAGTCAGGGTTTGCTTGGCAGTAAACAGAAAGCAGTCCACTTCACTTGCCCTGAAGAAACTCCAAGGAGTTAAATTACAAGGTGAGATTGCACAAATTTGGGTTGGATCATTGTAATTTAAAAGGAACAAGGATTATTTAATCAAGATTGTCATGAATTTATGGGGGTGTTAGCTTGCTGCTGTTTTCTGTGGATTGCAATTATGCTGTGCCAGTGGCTGCTTTTTAACTCAAATTTCTTTCTGTCACCCTATCAACTTCACCTGACGAAGGAGCAACGCTCCAAAAGTTTGTGACTTCAGATAAACTTGCTGGACTACAACCTGGTGTCTGGTGACTTCTGACTTTGTCCACCCCAGTCCAACATCGACACACCGCCACATCACCCTATCCCTCGTTCACGCTTTGCTTGTCTCTCCATGGCCGTTTCTTCTCTTTTGGAAGATCTGAATCACAACAGTCCACATTTTTTGCCATTTTATATTGGCTCACAGTGGCCATTTTCTCACCAAATCCTTGTATTGTCACAGCGAGGTTTCCTTACTGTTGGCCTCCAAAAAGACCAACACATCACTTGCCTTCTTCATTGCTGGCTCTACTAACACACTTACTTTGTGGTTTATGAACAAGGGCACACGAATATCTTTTAACACCAATATTTAATAGCTTCTCATCAGGTAAACAAAAAGAAGCAAAATAGATCCTATTTCACACTCCTTAGCTAATATCAACCAGTTCATTTGTAAACAGACACAAAGTATTCATCAGGAATCAACTGTGTCTTCTGCTTCTAGATTTCCTACATTTAGTTGCTAAATCTCTTCCATTAAATACCTTTGGATTTTCCTGGATTTCATTTACTAGCATTTCTTCACGTCCTCTCTTTGCTTTCCTTAATTTCTTTTTGACTTCTGCCCCTGTACTTTCTCCATTCTAAAGTACATTGAGTGCTCAACATCTGACAGCAACGTCACTTTTAATTTTGCCTTATATCATCTTTTGTGTTCCTCAATATCCAAGGGGTTCCAAATTTGTGTGAACATAATTGTTTTGGCCTCAATGTTCAGACACTGATTTATATTGAAGTAGTTGGCTTCGGTTCACTTTTGCTCAATGCAGCTTAGTGAAATTGGCACTTGTAAATTGACAACTGTTTTTTAATCCAGTCATCTTGATCCTTTTCATGACTACTTTAAGTCTAAAAGCTGGTCACGACCACTGGAATGCTATCCCACTGACAACCCTTGCATCTACCCAACTTTATTCCTTAACCTCAATCCAGAACTGTCCCATCTTGTTGGCTTTATGCTACTTTAAAAGGTGGAGAACAGATCACGTCTTATTTTTAAATTTTTAATTCTTGCAGATGGATTCATAAAACAGACAGCAAAGTAGATGACGTGTGGATGCTATTCTCAGCACGTGTAGCATGTTAATGTTCCAATACGGTGTTATAATATACGTTCAGAAAGGGCATGACAATGTTAACAGCCATATAAAAGTGACAAAAGCTAACATTCTTGTATTGTGGAAGTGTGAATTATCTTTGTACAGATGAGATATAGGATTGTTTGAATGGAGATGCATGTCTTACTTGATTGAAGAAACTTCACTGTGTTCTTTGCAAGAATTGCAGCGACAGAATTAAATGGTTTACCAATCTCCCAATAATTTTCAAAATCTTCACAAACATGAAGGAGCAGAGAGACTGTCAAATATAAAAAGGGATGCCAGACTTCAAAAGCTTACGTCGTGGCTTCAAAACAAAGCAATTTTGCAACTTAATGTGAAGATTCTAGGTTTATCCAAACCACAAATTAAGGCAACTCATTGACAATAGTTAGGTCTGCAAGTTTTCCACTGATTGGAGGGAGGCTTTACAAAGCTTACAAGTGGTATACAGCTGCAAGAAGAGAGAATTAGCACATTGGACAAGAGAACCAAATTTCCCAATGGCAAAATGGAACGAAACTTGCTAGTATCATGGAAAAAGAATAGAAAAATTATTAAGCTACAGTCAAAGCAAATATTTAATGAACAATGTAGCCTGGGCTTAAATCATTCATCTAAGACATCAGCTGAAATGATATGACCAGAATATTATGTACAGACAGTTCCATCACTTTGATGATTTATTGTTTGCAAGCTCAGGATTGATAACGCAGTTAGGAATGGAAGAGCTCAATCCATTCAGCACAATGCAGCTGAGGAAGTTCTGGACTTTGATGTGATAATAAACAAGAAACCTAAACGTCCTAAGTTTTTATTTTTAAATTGTATTTCAACACCAACGCATTTGTGTTTCTAGTCTAACTACGTGGAGAGGCTAGTTTATCTTTCAACTCCAATGTCACTCCAATCTCTTCTGCTTGTAAGAAAAGTCAATGGGCACATCACTGAAAATTTAATTTTTGAAATGAAGACACTTTATTTTTAAAATTCTTCATTATTTTGGTGCAAAAATTCTGCAACAGTCCTTACGGTTAACATCTGCACAAAACACAAACACCCCACCCCTTATAATCCCACCTTTATTGCCTTTAGTCCTATTGGTTCTGTATACAAAGCTAATTTGATAAATTTGTTATGTACAGATAATGTGTACATCAGAGCTTTAAATTTTACAATCTGCAGTACCTGAAAAGTGCGAAAAAGGACACCTTCAACACACACACTATACATATATAAAAAAATCAAATATACAAGCACAGAAGTGTGTTGTTAAATTACAAGTCAATCTGAAATTCAAGGTAGAATCTTTCACCTCCTGGGCACTGCACAATATGTGGCTGGAAACATATGGTAGACGGAGATTTTTTTCCTCAAAAAGCACAGAATAATAACAATATTATACACAGTACACTTTCACAAATCAGATTAAAAATCAAGAGACTCTTCTAAAGCACTAAAACACTCCATTGGCATAAAACATTCCCCAAAATAAAATAGACATGAAAAACCATTTGTGAAGTGAAATGTCAAAGCAGTTATTGGAAAATCTATAGAAGTTTGAATATTTTGCTCAACTTATTTGTATTACTTTAATTCTTAAAATACAATGGTATGGTATGATCAAATAATGCTTGCACGTTACAATTTATGGGAACGCTGTTTTGAATAGTAAATTACTGGTGCCACATGGAGGCTCAGGTTAGGTTTGCAGCAATCTTTATGCCAACACTGTTAAATATTAGATCCAAGTTGCCAATTTAATCTGCATTCAGAAAATACGGTACAGTGAACTGGGTTCAACATACAGAGTCTTTTACTTCTCTGTGCTGTTGCCATACAATAAAGTTAACATGACTATTTGATATCCTAACAGCCGCAAAACTTGGTTTGACCCAGTTCCTTAGCTATATCAAGTATGCAAACTTGAACTCACTGACAACTAAGTACTCCCATCACATTGTAGCTTCTAACCTCGTGAGGTTAACATTAATGTCACTATTTCAGCTGCAGTAACAGACTTTTCAGTGCAGCATGTGGTGAATGAGGTGTGCACTTATCCCTAGATAAATCTATCTTGCTCAGCAGCAAGCTCTCTTCCCCATATCTGCATCTAGCGACAACGCCACAATAACTTACCCCTCAGAACATGGTGTAACTCCTGACAATGTCTGAGGCCAATTACGACAACCCAACCCAACAGTACATGGCAGGTATTCAGATTAGGAATCTCCTTAAAGCCCATTTTCACATTCATAAAATAGGAAAATGCTTTTCCTGGTCGCTTAAAACAAGATAAAATATAGCTGGTCAGATAAACAAAATGTATTCATATTTGTTTATTAATGCCACTTGGCATCTCAGCCTAACCAACAGAGTTAGCTCCTGAGTCACTATGAAGTGAGAGTTTGCAATGTTTTTCATGAAAATGCTGCTACATGATCAAAGTTTCTCATTTTTATACACCATAATTAAGTAAATGCAAAGGCAAACTGAAAGTGAAAGGTGGTTCTATATCTTGGATAAGTTTCCTTCTGGTGTTTAATGAATCAAAACTACGAGTCACGCATCTGATCGAAAGCATCTTTCTATTCATTCCTTTAATAAAATGTCAGCTCTACAAACATAATCGTATGCAAACACTTGTGTGCAATGAATTTTGCATCAAGAATTTAGCTTCACTTACCAGCACTCTTTAGCTGAAGCTGCATTTGATTCAGAATAGAAGGTGATAACTGTGTTCCCTGTAAAGTGACAAACCTCAATCCGCTGGGGTTACTCTAAATAAGAGAAATCAGATTTGCCTAATGCACCATGCTTTTACTTATTAATAAGTAAAACCATACGGTCACAGTTAAGTTCTTTTTAACTCTGTTCCGTTTTAAAACATCTTGTTCACCTTCTGAATTTGCTAATGCTCAGAATAAAATAAGGTCAGATTGTTCCCACCACCAAACAAAACCAATATATTCTTCGTAATTTGTTGGCCAATACATGTCAGGAAGTGACTATGGTATACCTTGATTGATGTGACATTTTAAAAAAAAAAAAATCATTATTCAGTTTTGCTCTCCCTCCAACACCACCTCTCCTGGCTGTAAATGGTAGAGGGGCCTTACACAATTCTACCTGTCCAATCTCTCGTACTCATGATATTGTGACCAGCAGAAAACATCCTCAAAGCCAATGGCACAACACAACAGTGGACACACATTATGCCTAATGCCACTATGCCATTCTCTACACCATATGGCATTTTTGTGCCAATGTAGTGCCATATGCCTGTGAATGTGCAGCTCATGATGAAGTTCTGAGATGGGACATCTGTACTTCCAATTCCAACACTGCTCCTCCCTCTCTCACTCCCTTCCCCCACCACCACTGTAGTTAATGGAGCAGGAGCAAGCCAACATCTCCATAATTCAGTATTCTATCCCTTGCTCCTTAACAAGAGGTGAGCCAGGTTGCAGGGGTTGGTGAGGGGTTAGACATAACTAAATCCTGCATGGGTCCCTTCTGCTAGCAGCTACAACGTGGTTTACACTTCAGGCAAAGTAACAATTTGGAAGAAAACATTAAATAAAAATAATTCTGATTCCATAAATTATGTTTACAATATAAAGTGCACACAGAAGAACAGTACGTCTGGGAAATAGAGGCTAATGCATTTAAGTTTGTGCAATAGTACTGATTGACACAAGTGAGCAATTCATATCATCATGAAGTATTGTGCTCGATTATCATGAAACCGATCTAATGATTTAAAGAAAGCTTTGTGAGGCTAAGAAAGATGGGTAGGGGTATGTTACAAAGACAAAATCATTCCAACAATGCCAGTCTATCAATCACATTGGAAGTATTTTTGGAAAGGAATACTACTTCCGCTGTCTTGGTTGAAAGTCAATGTACTGAGCAATAAGATGACAGCAACCATGATCTTTTGAGCTTTCAAAAAAAAAGGACGCCAGGCAGCAAGATTAGGAGACTGTCACCAGTTGCAAGATTTTTCCTCACAGGTATGTAAATAGCTGGAGCATCACATCGATTCTGTTCCAGAGAGATCCTGATGAGATTAGCTCTCCATTTCAGCGCTGGCTACTATGACGGTGAGGTTTTGCGGCCTTGGCACTTGCAATGCAAACCAACTTCATTCTTAAGTGATCCTATTAAGTGTTTTAAAATGCCAAAGGGAGGAAGTTCTTTTTTTAAAAAGACATCTGCCAGCGCTATGATCCTTTAAGAAAAAATGCCTTTTAAAAAAGTAAACAGACTGTCTTCCTTGCACAGAAGCATCAGGTTTTTTTTTTAAAGCGTAGAAGTGGGTGAGCTCCATTACTATCTGTAACAGGAGACAGAGGAAGGTTCATCAACATGAAATCTGTGCTACATGATCAGAAATGGACACGCTGATTTGTTGCATAGTCTCATTTGGCTGACAATCAGATGGAGATCAGGGAAAACAGAAATGATCAGTAACAGCAGACAGGAAGCCACAGGATTTTTGTTCCTGCGGTGATTTGACCTCATCACTTCAGCTCGCTTCGGGGGTTGTATTCAGTTTCTCCAGACGAGATCTGGTTCATACGCTTGCTGGAACCCCAGAGCTTCCTGGAAAGTTGCCCTGATCGCATCTATTTGTGGAAGGAAGAGAAAAAGCAGAAATAGAGGGAAAAAGGTCACCAGTATGAAGGAGCCAGTAAACTGAGACCTCAAAATATGTGTCTCCAGCATTCCTTGTTCAAGCTGAGTAACCTCCACACAAGGTAAACCAATGTTCTATCTTTTTAAAAAAATGAAAAGGTTTATTGCCATCGTGCAAGGGAAGTGACGAGAATGAACCAGCGAAGGATTCAGTTAGATGATCATAATGGAAAAAGTGAACATCCTGAAATCCAAAAAAAATTTTGCTTCCGTTTTTAAAGCAGCTTTTTAAACGTATATGTTTTGCATGTATTAATTTTTAACTGCCTCGTTTTAGAGTTAGGACATGCACATTTCTTCACGGGTCCTGAAGAGACACAATAAAAACGGTTGCCACTTCTGAAATGACAATCGTCAGATAATTGGATTTATTAATTTTGGTAATCATAGAAATAGATATCACTAAATTCTGGATAATCCAACTCTTTACAGGGATGAAAACTTCCCTTCCTCTTCCTGGTTCTTCTCGTCAGTCCCTGTCGATGCTTTACATTCTCCTGTTCCTTCAACATTATTCCTTTCTTTTCCTTCCTGAAAGGGTGCAGCATCATTCAAAAGGGCAGCCAGAATATGGAACCACTCCTGCCCTTGGTCACCCCGTCTATTCCTAGTGTTACTTTTCTGACTCCTTGCTTGACTCTGGGAACTGAAACCTGTTGCATTGCTCCAAGTGTTGGCTGGGTGACTTTAGGTTCAGCTGCGATAGAAAAGGCAGGTGGGAGCTCTCCACTGTCTTGTAGATGTAGTTCAGAACTGTGGACTTTACCTCAGCTGGCTTGCCCACGCCGACAATGATCAGTTTGCCATCCTCCAGTCCCACTAGGATGTGGCTGTTCTCCTTGGTGATGGACACACAGTGAATTGGCAACCTCATTGCTAGCGGGGTTGCACTAAGCTTCAGACTGAAATGAAACGTTTCAGAAATGTTAGCTCTTCAAGTTCAGTTACTGCTATTAAAAAGAGATATCAAAAAAACAGGCACCAATATAGCACCTTCATGACTTCTAGGTGTGCTGAGTACTTTCCAGTCAATTAAGTAATTTCAAACTCTGCAGTGAGGTCTTACAATAAACTGTAATTGCGACCAGGAAATATTTTTTTTCAGAAAGTGTGTTGGTTAAAGGAGACTTTAGTAGGCTACAGCTTCAAGCTGTGTGTGGCAAATTAAGGACTCATGTGACTCCTGAACTTGATCGATCAAACACACTTTGACGGTAATTAAGTTACTTGTTACGTTTTTATAAACTGTTATTGACATTGTACTATGAGAAATTATCAGTTAACATTTTTGTAAAAACCTCTAAAATGTTTTTGACGTATTTCTCTTGTCTTGTTTTTCATTATTGTTGTCATTTGAGTAACATGGTTAGGCCTGGTGAACTGCCTTTCCAGTCTTTCAATCACCCGTAACCCACATGTTTTGGGTGGCGGGCAAGGGGGAGGTGGAGTTTTAACTTGTAGAGTTCTACGCTGATGGTTCATAATTGATTACCTACAGCTAGAATTTATTTATTTGTAACAAATAGTAATCCTTTTCTGGATACAAACCTGATCCACGCACTATTCAACTTGGGTCTGAAAGACTGCTAATTGGAAAATTCTGTACACTTATTAACAATTTTAACTTTGAGACAACTCTGGGAATTGCACAGTTTGATTTCCAGCACACTACCCCAGTTAAGTGTAACAGTGTGTCACTGCCGTCGTCACTCAAGCTGGTCCAGGTTATTGTTTAGGAGGTGCTGATGCACAACCTGCAAAACACTAGGTGGAGGAGGCCAATGTAGGTCACAGTGTTACACCAACCTTAAAACTAGATAGCAATTAAGTTAACAAAGCACCATTTTTTAAAGTGTACAACTTGCATTAATATAAAGTAAACTATGCCTGAAGATGCTTTACAAATAAACAAACTATATTAAGAATAACAAAGATATTTAAGCTTGTTCTCAATGAAACAGGGATTGGAGGGTATATGGAACAGAAATAACATGGTTCATTTAACTCAGTTGTAAAAGGGATGTCTAAAGGCAAACTAGTCAGGTACAATGAACAAGGAACAAAACAATTGAGCATGTGCACAAGAAACCCGGACTTACTTGTAAACTGAGCAATAAGTGTTTAAAAAATATCAAGTTATTCATTGATGAAAATAATTTTATTGCCTGGTTCAAGAAGAGCTCTAGCCTTAATGCCTGAAATTCCTGTCAACCATTGCGGCCAAGCTTCGCATGTGGCAGATTAAAAAATATTCATAAACAAGCTGCTCTCTCACATAGATTAGAGGGCTACTTTTAGAATTAGGTTTTGTTAGTAATACAAGTTCTCCAGCAACAATATGGCCAAGTCAAGCCTGGGATTGATTTTATTTTCTGGCCCTTGGTGTTTACTGATAATCACCTCACCTGTACAAATCCCGTATAGACAGAAATCCCTCCATGCTGCCGAGGATGATATGTTCGCCACTGACAAGCAGGTCAGTTACTTGTTCTTTTACAGTCTCACTTGCCAAGTGTTTGCCATTCACAGAATACAGATGTAGAGCATTCTTATCCTGCAAAAAACAAAAAGGTAAGAGGATGGTAGTTCTGAGAGAGACTCAGCTCAATGCTCTCCAACAAACAGTTAACTAGATTTTAATATTCCCATAATCCAGCCAGTTTGGGAATCTTTTCCCGTCCAAAATTTTAGAAGTTTGAAGGTGGGAAGGAGAAGTCAGGATCTGTGCGTAGACAAGGCTATTCCTGCAAGCTCTTATACACACTTTGTAAAAATGTCCCATGGGAGGGTTCTAAACTCCAACCAAGGATTCAAGCTATTGTGCCTGCAAAGCCCCAGGGACTTGATATCTACGGAAATGTCAAATTCCAATAGAAGAGTTAGTTTGTAAAATATCTTGGGGGATTGGGAGTAAGAGAAGAGTGTGGAAAAGAGTTAAGACCATAAGAAACAGGACTAGGAGTTTCCTGGCTTTTATCCTGTCAAGCCCCTTACGAATCCTAAACGTTTCAATGGGATCACCTCACTTTCTTCTAAATTCCAGCGAGTAGGTTCCCAACCTGTTTAACATTAGATCATATGACAATCCCTCCATACAAGGGATCATCTTAGCAAACCTTCCCTCCATACAAGGGATCATCTTAGCAAACCTTCTCTGAATTGCCTCTAATGAAATACTATCTTTTTTAAATAAGGGGATTAAAATTGCTCACAGTACTTCAAATTAACTTTAATTGTATTTAATTACACTAAAGGATTCAAGTCCGTGACGTCTTTTAGAATTTTTTTTGTACCAGAGTTATTGATTGGAAATTTGAGAGCCTCAAGGTTTGCAACCAAAGGGTTGGCTACCCTTTTGCTCTGGCACACAATTCATTCAAATCCAGGTTATACCATTTCATTCTTTCTCCCCTTCTTTCTGGGCCTGTTGGTGCAGGGAGTTTCCACCGTGTTGTGGTCTCTGTTACCACAGCTGGGATGCATATAGCAGACATACAGGTGCAAAATATTGGATTCATAATTCTATAACTGCATCAAGCAGTTCATGTTTTTAATTCATAACATTTTCATGAGTTACAGCTACACGTTCACATTTCAGTTAAGGCGGTAAATCCACACAGATGGTCACTGATGTTGTACCTTAAAATTTGATTTTCCCTCTATGACAGTGTTGACAATGATGTGTCCCTCCAATGATACGGACAGATTGGGAATGGAGAGAGGGAGTGAGCTCACACAGGGCGGTTGAAGTGTCCTCATATACTGCCCACGTCGAATGGTATGAATGATCACAGTTCCATCCTAGAGGAGACGCACAAAGGGAATCAGACAGTCGTCTGGTCATTTAGACTTCATCAACTGGTCAACATCAACTTGTAAACCAAGATAACAATCTTCACCTGGCTCTATTGTAAACTATAAAAAGGCAACAAACAACCACCAAATACCCTCCTAAGATATGTTATCCAGAATCTTCAGAATTCCTGATTGGATTTCTTGGCGATATCGATTGAGAGCCTCTAGATATTTTCCCCCACACGAGGAAACATTTTTCTCTTTCCATTCTATCAAAGCTTTAAGTTATTTTAACAACCTGTTACTGGGTTGCCCTCAGTGCTCCATTTTCAAGAAATAAAAAAGTCCCAGTCAATCCTTTTTGATACATTTACTGTTTACTTTTGGAAGAACCTGAAGTGGATGAAAGACAATAAAATGAATTAGATGAAACCTGATCACTTGGATTTTAACAGAAATTTTTTTTTTTTAAGTAAGCGCTAAGTATAACATGGTGAGTACTTGGAGCCAGGGATTAGTACATGGAATCAATCCTTTGGACTGCACTGGTGGCCATCTCACCAATTAGCAATTACTATCTGAACTCCTGAATCTTACCTTGGAGCCTGAAACAGCCATGTCCAGCTCTGTACTGATAGCCAGGCTCGTTACCTCCTCAGTATGCCCATATAGTATCTGCATGGGCTTCTGTGCTAGACCAACAGCTATTCCTCCCTGAATCAAAAAGTAAGTTGAGGACACATCAGTGAAGAATATCAGCTTGCAGACAGACAAGAATAAACCTGCTGCCAAATACAACAGAAAGCCTTGAATTAATACAGTGCTTCAGGAGGCTTCAAGTTGCCCCACACTCAGACAATGAAGCGTTTTTGGAGCATAAAGTGACTATTGTCATCTAGAAAACTTGGCAGCCAATAAGGCCCCACAACCAACAATGTGCTAATGGCCAGATAATCTGTATTTAGGCCTCATTATAAATGCTGTCATTAGGACATCAGTCTATAATTTGTCTTCAAGTTTCCAGAACAGGACTCGAATCGTTGCCTTTCAACTCAGGGCAAACTCCTAGTCTAAGAGAATTAAAGTCAAATATCTGTGGTCTTACTATTGCCTTGGTTGAATTCGCCGGTTCAGCATAAATATATATTGCTGAATTGCATTATTAGCAAAATATTACCCAGCAGGCTGAGGAACAGCATAGCTGATTCTATGATTAACACAGTCTCATAGTTATGTCTCACTCTTTGCAATATGTAGCACCACTAATCTGTTTGTAACTGAGACTAGACATCCATCTATTAAAACATAGAACTGAGGATGTTCTCGTCTTGTTATTTATGCGCTTTGGTTTGCTGGGGTGGTTGGTATTACTTTGGGTTCTGTTTCTCAGTGGTTTGTACATTGGGTCCAGTTCAATGTGTTTGTTGATGGAGTTCTGCTAAGATCCAACTGGACGCAATATACAAACCACTGGAAAACAGAGCCGGAAGTGATGCCAACCACCCCAGCAAACCGAGGCATATAAATAACAAGCGGGACAGAACACTAACGCTTCACCGAAGGCGCAGTGACGACGTTACCTAGCAGGGTGACGAAACGTCTGCACTCAAGCACACTGGCTCAGCGAGCAAATCTACAACCTCATCCACAACCCGAGGTACAAATCTTCTCAAAAACTTTAAACCGAGGATGTTCTTCAAATAAATGTCCTATGGGACTACTACAGATCAAAACGAACTTTTATGTCAACCTGAACATCGAGAACTATAACATTGTTACAACAAACCTGAGGTGAAAGGTTTGTGTGCAGCTTAGTGATACTTCTCAATGTATGTGCTGATTTGGATCAATTCTAAGCAGATTCACGTAGTTTAACTTTTGGCCTATCTAAATACCATGAGGCTATAAAATGCTGCAGTTTACAAAATGTAATGGAAACAAAGCTATAAATACAGACCTGCTGCAAGATTTGCCAAATCATGCATGTTTTGTCACGTGAGCCCGATATCAAATGGATTCCACAGTAATCAGTTGCCAGGCAAGTCACAATGTCTAAAAGGAGAGGAGAAAATGTGATGACACCCAAACTGTAAAGAATGAATGGGTCTAAAGCCTTCTGGAACTACGGGAAGATCATTTATTTTGTTTAATCATTCATTTATTTATTTTGATCATTTATTTTGTCCACCACAGTCCATGCTTTGCCACATATATCCCTCACTGGGAGATTACCTCTGATATTGCTCATGGTGAACTGGATGATACAGTAAAATAATAGGGTAGCTGTATGCTATAATTGTACAAGTCTCAGGCAGAATGGAGACAATTGTATAGTTAGCCATGAATCATTCCTGTTCTGCTGCAAGTGGATTAGACGGACTTTACGCATGTAATTTGTATAACTATCCACTGTGCTGCAATTTACTGCAGAAATAATCAGTCAGTAATATAGTAGGGATATAATTTGGCTTTTCGTGGGAGACTTCCTCTCATTGATTGTTTACAATAGCTTGTAAAGATATTTTTAAAATATATTTTGTTTGCTGGAAGATAGATTTGCTGTGAGTCCTGCCGTAAACCCTATCCCACCAGAATCTCTGATTGACTAGACATTAATACTCGTGTTTTAATGGAATGGGAAGAGGTGTTTGATGGTGACATTGTGCTAGAAGGAGTGGAAATTATATTATAGGTGCAGTTGGCTTGTAGTTGTTTTCAGAATTCTTGAAGACTGCTAGCAATAACACACTAACTCTATATTAAAAGGTTTACAGTTTTAAGCTTGCTTACATTATTTCAGTTTCATGATAATTTCTCAGATTCTCTCACATCACACGAGTCTATGCCACTTCCCGTTATTATTTACTCAGGGGAAGTGGGCATTGCCGACTAGGCCAGCATTTAGTAACCACCTCTAAGTTTGATAAAAAAGGTGATTCTGAGTTGCCTTGTTGAACTGGTGTAATCCTGTTGGTATAGGAACATGCACAATGCTGTTCGGAAGGGAGTTTCAGGATTTTGACCCACGACAGTAAAGGAATGATGATATAGTTCAATGTCAGGCTGGTGTGCAACTTGGGAAGAGAACTTGCAGACTATGATGTTCTGCTTTGTCCTAGATGGAGTCAAGCTACTTGAGGATTGCATTTATTCAGGCAAACAGGGCGTATGCCATCAAGCAGACAGGGTGGCACAGTGGTTAGCACTGCTGCCTCACAGCGCCAGGGACCCGGGTTCGATTCCAGCCTCGGGCGACTGTCTGTGTGGAGTTTGCACATTCTCCCTGTGTCTGCGTGGGTTTCCTCCGGGTGCTCCAGTTTCCTCCCACAGTCCAAAGATGTGCAGGTTAGGTGGATTGGCCATGCTAAATTGCCCATAGTGTTCAGGGAGGTGTAGATTAAGTGGGTTATAGGGGGATGGGTCTGGGTGGGACACTGTGAGGTTCGGTGTGGACTTGTTGGGCCGAAGGGCCTCTTTCCACACTGTAGGGATTCTTTGATTTCTATGATACTTCTGACTTGTGCCTTGTAGATGGTAGTCAGGCTTTGGAGAAACAGGATGTGAGTTATTTGCGATAGAATTCCTAGCCTCTTGCCTGCTCTAACAGCCACAGTATTTATATGATCGCTCAAGTTCAATGGCAAGATGTCAATAGCGGGAGATTCAGCAACGTCAAGGCTACTGAAAGTCAAGGGGCAACAGTTAAGTTCTCTCTAATCAGAGATGATCATCGCTTTGCACTTATTTGTGGTCTGAATGTTATTTTATGGAATCTCTGACCACAAAGTTAGCTTTTTGTGGAAATATATCTAACATACACCACTGTAGCACCTAAATGGCAGGGCATGATTTGTTTTTTTTTGCTTCTTTATTCATTCACGGGATGAGGGTGTCACTGCCGAGGCAGCATTTATTGCCCATCAGGCAGTTAACAGTCAACCACATTGCTATGGGTCTGGAGTCACATGTAGGCCAGACCAGGTAAGGACGGCAGTTTCCTTCCCTAAAGGGCATTAGTGAACCAAATGGGTTTTTCTGACAATCGACAATGGATTCACCGTCATCATTAGATTCTTAATTCCAGATATTTATTGAATTCAAAATTCCAACATCTGCCGTGGCAGGATCTGAACCTGGATCCCCAGAACATTAGCTGGGTCTCTGGATCAACAGTCCAGCGATAATACCATTAGGCGATTGCCTCCCCTTTGTTGAAGAAGAGTCTGGTTGGATGGAAATTGAGGGAAAAGGGAACCCTATCATGGTTCTGGGAAGAAGTGAAGGGGTGCAAGCAGAAGTAGGGGAAAGGGAATGGACACATTCGAGGGTCCTGGCAGCAACAGTGATTGGGGACGATTCCTTGCTGAGAGAAAAGGAAGCGCTGGTATGAGAGGTGGCATTTCAGAATTAATGTGGTGGCAAATCCAGGAGAATGGAATAGAGTTCTTGCAGGAATTTGGGTGTGACAAAGAGGTGATGAAGGTAGCAGTGGGAATCTGTGGGTTCATCAGGAGTATAGCTGGAAAAGCCTATCCCTTGTTACCAGCTGTGTTGATATCACTTACCCATGTGTCTGATGTGCTGTCCAGTAAGCTTGCCCTTTGCAATGGAGGTCACTCGAATGCTATTATCCCAGTGCCCTGCGCTGAAAAGCAGTTTCCCATCATGTGACACCACAAACAGTTTTGAGTTCACTTCCAGCCCAGGAGTAAAAGGGCCATTGATGCAACGCTGTGTTCTGTAGACATGTGCAAAAGTAACGATCTTTTAAAAAATGGCTGAACTACTGATAGATTATATCTACACAGCTCATCACAGCCAATAAACCTTCATTGCTGAAATCCTGTCAGCAAACAAGACAAATCTGCACAGAGATAGTAGGAACTGCAGATGCTGGAGAATCTGAGATAACAAGGTGTAGAGCTGGATGAACACAGCAGGCCAAGCAGCATCAGAGGAGCAGGACAGCTGACGTTTCGGGCCTAGCCCCCC
>JAHRHZ010000144.1:12195541-12233120 GCA_024137785.1 Ginglymostoma cirratum | reverse complement strand
ACCACTAACTCTATCTATACCCCTCATTATTTTATAAACTTCTATCAAGTTACCTCTCAACCTCCTACGCTCCAGTGAAAAAAGTCCCAACCTATTCAGCTTTCTTTATAACTCAAACCTTCCATACCCAGCAACAGAGATATTAGGAAGAAGGGTCTCGACTTGAAACGTCAGCTGTCCTGCTCCTTTGATGCTGCTTGGCCTGCTGTGTTTATCCAGCTCTACATCTTGTTAAATCTGCACACAACCGCATAGTGATTACAAAAATTGGGCCATTTGAGTCTTGTCAGCATTCATTCTCTACATAAGCAACAATCTGAACACCATTAAATTCAGCTCTGTCTTTAGGTTTGTCCCAACCCTAAAAACCTTTCAAATTACCCTGTGGAACTGGAGGAACACAGCAGGGTCAGGCAGCATCAGAGCAGCAGGACAGTTGACGTTTCAGGCCTGGACCCTTCATCAGGACCTGACGAAGGGTCCAGGCCCGAATTGTTGACTTTCCTGTTCCTTTGATGCTGCCTGACCCAGCTGTGTTCTTCCAGCTCCACGCTGTATTGACTCTGACTCCAGTATCTGCAGTTCTTGCTATCTCTGATTTTCAAATTACCCTTTTAACCTCTTCCACTCAAGAGAAAATAGCTCAGCGATCTCGAATCTTCGAGTGTTTGATTTCTGAACACTGACCACATTAATCCACATAGTGATCGAAAAATATCGACACAATCAAACCATGGATGTTCAGACATTGAAGACAATACTGATATCAATGAGTGTATTAAGGATATGAAGAAAATAAGTCTAGAACAAACACCGGTGGCACAGTGGCTCTGTGATTAGCACTGCTGCCCCACAGCACCAGGGACCTGGGTTCGATTCTAGCCTTTGGTGATGGTCTGTGTGGGGTTTGCACATTCTCCCCATGTTTACATGGGTTTCCGCTGGGTGTTTCAGTTTTGGTGAACAGTTTAGGCAAATTAGCCGTGCTAAACTGCTCGGACTATCATGACGTGTGCAGGCTTGGTGGATTAGCCATGGTAAATGTGGGGTCTGGTTGGGATCCTCTTTGGAGGGTTGGTGCAGATTTTATGGGCTGAATGGCATCTTTCCACAATGTATTCTACCTCTTAACTGGCTGGTTGGACTGATAGGAAGGACCATTGTTAAGGATCGTACAATTTTAATACAATTCTATGATTGTGCTGTAATATGATGGCAAGCTAATTAGTAAGAGGTTACACTAAATACAAAGAATATGGGAACAGGAAAGGACATTTAACTCAGTCTATTCTATCACTGAGTGATCTAACTCCAGATACTTGATTTTGCCCTATATCTCAATGTTTTTGATCAACAAAACTTTATTGAGCTCATATTTAAAATTAGTTGATGTAGCACCAACTACACTTTGTGGGAGAGAGTTCCACGCTACCTGTGTGTGTTTGGGTGCTTCCTAGCTTCACTCCTCAAAAGGGCAAGCTTTAACTATTAGATTGTCCCTTAGTCCCAGATTCCCCAGTCAGCAGAAATAGTTTATATTTACCTTATCCGTCCTCCTTAATATCTTGAAACTTGGATCAAATTACCCCTGAACCTTCTAAATTCCAGGGACTACAAGCCTAATTTATTTAATCTCGCATTGGAATTCAATCATTACAGTCTATATATAATTCTGATCAATCTCAGATACACTTCTTACAAAGTCAATATATCCCTCCTAAAGCGTGGTGCCCACGGAGACTCCAGGTGTAGTCTAACCAGAACTTTGCATAGCTGAAGCATGATTTCTTTCCTTTAGCTATAAGTCCTATTGGGAACACCCAGCGTGGGTGCATGAAGGGTAGGTCATGGTTAACTAATTTGGTGGAATTCTTTGAGGACATTACTTGCATGGTGGACAATGGGGAACCTGTGGATGTGGTGTATCTGGATTTCCAGAAGGCATTTGACAAGGTGCCACCCCAAAGGCTGCTACACAAGATAAAGTTGCACGGAATTACAGGTGATGTATTGGCGTGGATATAGGATTGGTTGACCAGTAGAAAGCAAACAGTAAGGGTAAATGGGTGTTTTTCTGGTTGGCGGTCAGTGGCTAGTGGTGTGCCTCAGGGATCAGTGTTGGGACCGCAATTGTTTACAATTTACATAGATGATTTGGAGTTGGGGACTAAGTGTGGTATGTCAAAACTTGCAGATGACACTAAGACGAGTGGTAGAGCAAAGTGTGCAGAAGACAGTGCAAGTCTTCAGAGGGATATAGATAGTCTAAGTGAGTGGGCAAAGGTCTGGCAGATGGAGTACAATGTTGATAAGTGAGAGGTCATCCATTTTGGTAGGAATAACAGCAAAATAGACTGTTTTAAATGGTAAAAAATTGCAGCATGCTGCTGTGCAGAGAGACTTGGGTGTCCTTGTGCATGAATCGCTAAAAGTAGGATTGCAGGTGCAGCAGGTAATTAGAAAGGCAAATGGAATTTTGTCTGTCATTGCTAGAGGGATGGAGTTTAAAAACAGGGAGGCAATGCTGCAGCTGTATAGGGTCCTGGTGAGGCCACACCTGGAGTACTGTGTGCAGTTTTGGTCTCCTTACTTAAGAAGAGATATACCAGCACTGGAGGGGGTGCAGAGGAGATTCACTCGGTTGATTCCAGAGTTGAGCGGGTTGGATTATGAGGAGAGACTAAGTAGACTGCGATTATACTCATTGGAATTCAGAAGAACGAGGGGAGATCTTATAGAAATATATAAGATTATGAAGGGAATAGATAAGGTGGAGGCAGGGAGGTTGTTTCCACTAGCAGGTGGAACTGGGACTAGAGGGCATCGCCCCAAAATGAAGGGAAGCAGATGTAGGACTGAGGTCAGGAGGAACATCTTCACCCAAAGGGTTGTGAATCTGTGGAATTCTCTGCCCAGTGAAGTGGTTGAAGCTACCTCGCTGAATGTTTTTAAGGCGAGGATAGATAAATTTTTGAACAGTGAAGGAATTAAGGGTTACGGTGAGTGGGCGGGTAAGTGGAGCTGAGTCTCAAAAAGATCAGCCATGATCTTATTAAACGGCAGGGCAGGCTCGAAGGGCCAGATGGCCTACTCCTGCTCCTAGTTCTTATGTTCTAATTGCTTTTGCCATCATTTTTTCATAACTGCTCATGAAGCTTCAGTGATTCATGTCCTGGGATTCCCCCAAGGCTCTTTGTTCCTCTACTGTTTCCAGCTTTTCACTATTTTATAAGTACACGGTTTTCACTCTTTTAGGTCCAAAGTTGATGAGTTCACCTTTGCTTACATTGATATCCATTTGCCACAGTTTTACAAATTCACCCAGTCTACTAAATTTTCCTTGTAATTTGGTGCTTCTGACCAACAATGTTTACATCTACCTTCCTGTCATTGCCAAACTTGGATATTACCATCACTATTCCATCATCTAAGTGGTTAATACACAGTTAAGAGCACAGCACAGACCCATAGCAGATATTTATCAGTTGAGTTCTGTTCATTTAAGTACCCGCTCTTTATTCCTCCTGTCTCCTGCTCTGAAATACATTGTTTGTAGATGCACGCACTGCAACCTCAAATTAGCGTGATCAACACCCAACTGGATAAAAATTACTTACTTTGAATTAGTTACTGTCGGATCCCGGGAGAACGTGAAGTAGTTGGAAATATTTTTATCATAAGGCAGCCATCCATGAGTTCCCATCAGGCAATTCTGACTCAAAGTCACCTATAGATCCAAAGCACAAGCACTTAAAAGATGATCTGGTGAAACCTGCATCATACTGCCCCACGTACAAGCATAGTACAAGAATTGAGATACCGTCCAGTAAATGCACACATTACTCTATAAAGGACAAATGATAAATCAAGCTTCTATATTTATTTCAGCCTCATTCTATCGAACATTATTTTTCAATAAATAGTGAAGAATCACTTGTTGTGCTTTGTGAGGAATTACTAAACAGATATTTGAAGAATACATTTGGCTACAACCATTGTACGTTACACATTGAACATCTGGTGACACCCCTTAACGATGCAGATAATAGCTCCAACTATGTTAAGTGCATACAATTAAACGCTCCCGAAAGGTAGGCAAAAGTGGAGTATCAATGATGCTTTCAACAGCCCATGGTATTGCATTTTCTACACACTGTTAATGTATGTTACATTGGATATAGTGTAGAGAAATACAAATAATGTACTGTTAGAGTGGTTTATTGCTGTTGAAGATTTTGAGAGAGTTGTAGTCCCAGTTTTCATTAACCTTTTGGTTGAACTGACAGTTTTGAGGTTTTTAATTTGGATTTGGTACACAGCCTACCATTTTCTGTCCAATATTTAAATAAACACTCAGAAATCACAACCAGAAACCTCTGGATCTGTGCACGAAGTTTTGGAATCAGTTGTGATCGTAGCTGTGATTCTTTTTGAAAGGCAGGCTGACAATACCATGTAGCAGACCAAGACTGCTGCTAAGATTCGACAGCATCCGTTGAAGTGCAACTGGTCAAAAATGAATAGTATCCTGTACAAAGGAATAAGGCATTGCTTGTACCACAACATACTGGAGAAAGCGAGTTTGAAAACCCCTGGATTGGACAGCTTTAAACTAGCTCTCTCAAAACACAAGTTTTTTTTTGTTTATTTGTAAAATATAAACTTCCTTTGACATATTAAAACAAAAGGCTGCATTCCACTCATCAACATTAAACTTGGAGCCAATTTTCCAGAATGGCACTAGCACTTGATACACAAGGTGAAACTTGTGGACAATAAATGCAATTAACATTTTAGATGAGTCATTGTGCTCTCCCCAATATCTGACGCTTTGCAAAGCCTTCCACAGTCAACCTGCTTGGCTTTTTCTCAGTCATAGCATTTTTGATTCCAGGTTCTCAGAGGGAAATATTTACTCGTTTCCTGACTCCCAGTCACTCCTGACAATTATCCAACATTAATTCACCATGATAATCTTTACCTCTCCTTCCCCACCCAACACCAATGCAGCACTCATTACTGATTTATATATTTGCACCCTCCACTGCTCCCATAGCATTCTCCACTTCCTTTTGGAATCATTCTTTTCTCCAGTAGCTGACAGGATGTAATGCTAATCTGAGGCAGAAAGTCTCAAGTTAAGACTGGCCAGACTTTGCAAAACTTACTTGAGATTTCCCACTCATATTGTTCCATCCCTGGTAACAGCAGGTGACCCACGTGAGTGGCACTGGAGGGTGGAGTGAGGAGAGTGATGGCAGTTGAAAGGTAGGTTCTTTCCCGAGTTCAGGTTTGGGTTGAATCCACCCATCCAAAATTCCAGAAATGAACAAACCCAACTTGTGCATTCCTGATTTTCATCAGTCCATTATTGCTGACTATTCCTTCAGCCCACCTCAGCCCCAAGCTCTGGAATTCCCTCCCTCAATCTCACTCTGTTCTGTTAAGATGCTTTTTAAAACAGACCACTTTGAGAAAGCTTTTGGTCACCTGTCCTAATATCTCTACCTGCGCCTGAGCGTCACACTTTGCTTGCTAGCACTTCTTTTAGTGCCTAGTACTAGAAGAAGTGCTAGTACCTCTGAATAGTTTAAAATGTTAAAGTTGTTGAGAAATGCAGATTACTATTGAACATAGATTCTTTTAGACATTTACTGCTTCAGGCAACATTTCAAGGCTTTTAAATAGAGATGACTGAGGTGTGATTTTGAGGGTTGTTTAATAATTACCACAAATGCGATAGGGGAAGCTATTTCACCTATTTATTATAGGTTCATATTATTATTATAGGTTTATATCGTATTATAGGTTTATTATAAAAAGAACCTAAAATCCCACTGTAGCAATCAACTGCTTCTTCATTAACTCCATTACATTTCCACTACTCTACTTGAATCACTGTGCAAAGTTTATTTTCTAGGCATCAGTTCTAAATGGGAGAGATTGAACACCTTGGGTGGATTTTTCCATTTCCTGTTGAACTGTTTGGTTGAGTGAGATTCATGGTGCTCAGTCCACTCTGGCTTGGAGTGATCTTTCTCATTCAATCTTCCATTCTTCATCTCATTAACTATTCAACTGTGTGTCGGGCACTTTCTTGGGAAAATGCTCGGTCTAGGAGGCATAAGTACTTGCCGCAGCTGGAAGTTTCTGGTATGTACGTTGCCGTGCCATGTTTAAAACTCAGCTGCATACTTTGAGACACTGCCAGCCAGGAGTTGGCCCTCACACTGTACTGTTTGACTGTTAGCAACAAAGACATGGCCCAGAAGACAGGAAATTCACTCTCTATTCTTTGCGACAGGGACTTGGAAGTATTGGTGAACAAGGTGGGGGGAGGATGGCAATCTTTGTCCCTGCCGGCTGACAAGAGAGGTCATACCATCAGAGAGAGTCAGCTTAGATACAGATTTCAACCCAGTTCAGAGTAGCGACCCTGATGAAGCAGGTCACCCAGCAGTGCAAGAGGAAGGTCAATGGTCTTCCGAGCTCTGTAATGGTAACAGCCACCACCTCTTCTCTGCTACCTCACACTTGCATTGCCAACACTGACACTCACTCTACTACTGCATATACCCCTCCCCAGGGCTCATGGAACAAAACTATCACTATTGCAGCATCATGTCCACGCAATATCCACTCCAACTCATCCTCTCCAACTACTGATCTTTCCTGCTCGCTCCATTACCCACTCACTCGCTGGGGACAGCTCCTGTTCATGCATCACTGTTGACTGCTCCTCCATTATATTTAACTCCTCCATTGTATCATTGCAGGAAAAACTGGATGTCTCCACAGCACCCCCACTGATCTATGTGTAATCCCCAGAGCAATTGCACTTAACCTGCAGGACTGACCATGTCCACCCCACTGTATTAGAATAGGATGACTGACTGCAGCAGCTCCCCTCCCCCCTCCCCCTCCCCCTATCCCCACCCTGCTGGCCAACAGTGGCAGATTGCCTCCCACCCGCACCCCAGACCACCCCCCCACCCGCCCAACTGACTGTGGCAGTCCCCTGACCGACTGTAGTCCTCCTTCACCACATTCAGGACTGATCCCCTTCAGTTTTCGCATATGGCCATTTGCTTGAAGCGTGTTTACCATTGTAAATGCTGTCACATGCTGTGGTTCTGACGCTGACTTAGCACTGGCATACGCGTTCATCCACTTGACTGATTAGAGCTCAACATCGTGACAAGCTGCCTGCTCTCCATCTGTCTGCTTCACATTGCTTTTTAGTTGGAAGATGCCAGCTTCTGTGCTAAGTACACAGCAAACAAGGGTGAAGAAATTAAGCTGAGAGCCATAAGATGCATGTTATGTACATGTATGAGATGCTTGTATCCTTGCATTAAAAGTGACTAGGCAGGAGCATGCAAGTCCCTAAGCTTCAAAGTAAAGTGCTAACGGCTGAAGTGGTGAGCGCGCTGGTTGGACAGCAGGCATCCTGTGGGGAGGCTGGTGGCTTGCCAATGCCAACGCCAACAATTCTGGACCCGAAACGTTAACTCTGTTTTTTCCTTCACAGATGCTGCCAGACCTGCTCAGCTTTTCCAGCAACTTTGTTTTTGTCCCATTGCTAATAAAGGTAGTCACCATTCAATAGTGAGATTCTAAAATCACCAGTTAAAGCTCAAGGAGAAAATTGGAAAACATTTTCTTAGCATCGAGATTCTGATTATTAAAATGTTTTCTCAGTAGCTTCCCCATCTTTCTCACAATTACTAACATCATAGAAGGGAGGAGAAAATTCTGCCTCATCTCACTACCGCTGTTCAGTTCAGGTCAGTAGCATTTTCATACTGATCGCCATCGTGCATAACCCAGGGAGCACCCAAAGAGCCAAAGTTTCTCCTGTGTTCTCTCACAGCTCAGTCGTTACAGGTTATGCATTCGTTTTGTAATTCTGACGTACCCCACAGGATGAGAAATCATCGGGCTCTTTGTTCTTTTAGATTTAGTTTATCACGTTCTTCGGATCCTGTTCTTAGTTGTTAGATTGTGCTCATGAGGGTTGCAATAAAAGACTTACCAGGGTGTCAGGACTTCCCTGTGACATGAAGGAGCGAGCCTGGCTTTTGGGCACCACTGCTTTCACTATAGGAACCATGTCGCTGATTCCCTTCGGAGAAATAAAAGGTAACGAAAATCCATTAAACTCGTTGTCTCTTCAGAGAGTTAATTAATGAGTGATAACTCTCAGGATACTTTCTTTTAAACAAAGCCCACAGGGACAAGCAACACTGAGGGATGTTAAAATCACAGATTGAAATATAAATCCTTTATTACAATTTCTAATCAAACTCCTCTGTTGGGTTTGTTAATGGATTTACTGAATGAAATTTCCTTACAAATGAAAGCAGCATTTGACATTAATGGGTTAAAGATGATCAGTATGGTTTCCAGGTTCTTATCTGTCTCCAACTCTCAGAATTCAAAACTCAACAAATGATGCATTCAAATTATATAAATGTCCTATACTGCGCATTAAAATGAGTATTATCATGGAACTAGCTCGAAACCTTTTATGTATCACCAAAGCTGAAAGGCAAAAATAAACCTATTAAAATTACCTACATAGATAACATCATGAGACAATTGATAAAGCTTCCAACATTTACCTCCACAAAGAAGGACTTGAGCTCAGTTAGGTGCTGGAAGATATTCAGTGGGCAGTTGTCCATTTTAGCCTGTCGCTTCAAAGCTTCATCAGCTGACAACCTGCATGGATGTGGCTCCTAACAGATGGTGACAACAGATTAGATAATGCTTAGCACAACGCACTGAATACATTTGCTCCTAAAGCCATGTCACAGTGCTAAAAAGGAACTCAATTCATTCTGATTATTTTCCTCAGCTTTTTAACCAGAACGAAGTGCTCCTGTTCAGAAAGAGAAGACAATGCCAATATGTATGTGATCTCTCATGCAGCAATATTTTTATTGCTGCACACATATATTCTAACAGAATGGATAATGTAACAGTGCTTTGGCTGCTTCTGCTTACTGCGATTTCAAATGACATTCCAAGTTGATTTCTAAGTTTGTGAACGATCCACGCTTCTTATGAAAAATCTGTGGAGTATTGTTGCCTGAGTTTAAAAATATTGCATTAAAAATTAAGGCCACATGTAGATGGATTCTGAAATACTTGGTTGAAGGTACACATTCTACCTTTCCCATGCTCAAAGCACACGTTCCATCGTTATTACAGCGTCTGAACGACCATAAGATGCTCAGTGGTTAGCAATGCTACCTCACAGCGTCAGGGACCCTGGGTTGATTCCACATTCGGGCAGCTGTCTGTGTGGAGTTTGCACGTTCTCCCTGTACCTGAGAGAGTTTCCTCCGGATGCTCTGGTTTCCTCCCATAATCCAAAGATGTGCGGGTTAGGTGGATTGGCCATGCTAAATTGCCCATAGTGCCCAGGGGTGTGCAGGCTAGGTATGTTAGCCATGGGATATTCAGGGTTACAGGGATAGAGTAGGGGTGGGTCTTGGTGCTCTTCAGAAGGCTGGTATGGACTTGATGGGCCAAATGGCCTGCTTCCATACTCTAGGGATTCTATTCTATTCTAAGACAGTGGTGTGCAAGCATGCTGAGATCATTCTCTCACAGTGATAGGAAGATAGTGAAGGTCAAGTAAAAATAGTGAGAAAGTAAGTGAACTGGGGGTGGAACCGAAATTATGGTAGTGGCCTCAGATCAAATCTTCGCCCAAAACTTTCTTGCTTTGGTGTCCCCTCCAAGAAAGGAACCACCTTTTTTTTTAATCTATGTGCTGCTTCAATGACATGCTTCATATTCCACATGTACACTGGTGACACCAAATCCACCTCATGGACACCTGTATCTCTTAGCCCTCCACTGTTGTTAGGCTGCCGGTTTGACGTCCGGTACTGGATAAACCACCATTTTCCAAATACTGGCAAGACTGATGTCATTGTCTTTGACCTACACTACAAACTCCCATTCCCTGTTAATAATTACATTCCCTTCCCTGGCCACAGTTTGAATCTGAACCAGTCTAGTGGCAAGCTCAGCATCAACACTTAAAATACATGGGGTCCACAGGCAGATTTGTCTCTGAAAGTCCCTAAAACACCTGGAAAAATGTAATCACTGGGGAAACCAACTGGACAAAAGTTGTCCCCAGTGAACAGAATGGGTACAATGCGTGAGGAGCTGCTGCTCCAGAGGCTGGCTCTCTTTCGAGAGTCTATCAGCAGCAAAAACAGGAAAAGAAAACAGCTTGAGACGGGAGCAGCATACGAGGAAGTGGCAGCCGTGAGTAAGGTTGCTGGGACAGAGGACACAGGACACCGGACACCAAGGCCAGAAGTAGCAAGGCCATAAGCTGCAGGGGGCAGGGAAGCAAAGCTGGATGACTGAGCAAAAGTGAGGCAGCAAAGGAAGAGAGGTGCCTGAAGGCAGGGGAGAAGAAAGAAAATCAACAAAGTGGGGAGAGTGGCAGCAGAGAGGAGAGGGGCAGCAAAGGGAAGAAAAGCTTCAAAAGTGGAGAAGAACAGCAAAGAGGTGTGAGGATCTGTGAGAAGTGCTGAGCAGATGATCCATTTTGGTCTCTACTTAGGTCTTTAGCCATGATGTAGAGGTGCCAGTGTTGGACTGAGGTGGAAAATGTCAGAACATACACGACGCCAGCTTATAGTCCAACAGGCTTATTTGAAATCACAAGCTTTCAGAGCGTAGCCCCTATTGGCTTTGACAAAATTCTAGCAATAATACTGAAGTCATGAGCTCCAGAACTAGCCACAGCCGTAGCTGAGCTTTTCTGATACAAAACTGCCATCTACCTGACAATGTGGAAAATCGCTGAGATATTCATGTCCTGTGCACAAAGAGAGGACAAATCTAGTACCGCCTCAAGCAATAAATGATGGCTTAGTCAGTACAACCCACATTCCATACGAATAAAAAAGAAAAAAAGGAAAAGAGCAGTTTTAAACTTTTAATGAATAGAATACTCAGCTAACTAGAAAGCTGGAAGTCTTGAGGTCGCTGATGAAATTAATTCTTTGCAAATTAATATGGACCTTCTAGAAGGTCAAGAGTAAAATGCAGTTGATGTGATCATACTGAACACTGTGCAAATTGGATAACTTAATGCCAAATGATGATATTTCATAAGTACATGCATTTTTGCATGATTACATCTGAAAGAGTCTTCTCTACTATGAGGTATTTGTGATGTAGTGACTATGTTAGAGACAAACTTGCAAACAGTTCACTGTGACCTCACCAGTCCACGGAAACAACGATGAGTGTTATGGTCTGTGTGTGTAGAAGAGCACACCATTACATTTAGAAAATAGTTGTTAACTTATGCTTGCTACTTTAAATATTGTGATGTCTAGGAAATTGATGTTTTGCTGATGTATTGTAGCATTACGTTTCATGGAGCAGTGACGAACATCAAGGGCATTCTTCTAATTTTGTTCCTGTGTAAAGTCAAATGCTCCGTGCATCAACAAAAAATGCAAATGGCAATGCTACTGAAAGCGCATCACTGAATAAAGGGGTTTGCAGGAATTGAAAAGGAGCCCCAAATATCAACACATGTTTCCTTGAGAAATCTCAAGAAGAGAGCTAACACTAAAACATTTCCACCCCTGCACTGCATCCTATTCTGGCTCAAAGTTCAGCTTCCGATACCATATGCTCTGCATCAGGAAGAACCCCCAAATCTGTAACATGGCTTGACTTTATTTTGCCCTGCCTCAGCCATACGCTAAAACTCTTATCCTTGTTTTTGTTACCTCCACACTCCACAATTCCAATGAGCTCCTAACCAGTTGAAGTTGAACTCTGCTGTCTCAAATCCAAACTTGGACCATGGTTCCTTTACCCACCAACTGTTCTGACCTACGAACGGCTCCCACTTCAGCAACATCTCAACAATAAAATTTTTACACCTAGGTTCAAATTTCTTCAAGGCCTTGCCTCTCACCAACTCCAACCTCATCCTGTTCTATCATTCTCCGCCAACTCAAAATCAGTCAGCACAAGCCACTTGTGAGACCCTGCTTTTTTTTTTGGTGGCTATGCCTTGAGCTACATAAGCTCTTTAAAATGTGAATTACCTCCCTATACCTCTGCATCTCTCCCTCTAAGACCCTCGTTAAAACACATCTCTACGACAAAGCTTTTGGTCACCCCAATTAAGATCCAGTTCTTTGGCTCGGTGTAAATATTTGACAGATTATGCTCCTCTGAAACGTTTTAGATCACTAGCCTGCATTAGAAATGCTTTATAAATGCAAGTTGCCGTTGCAACATTGCGGAATGATAAAACAGTACCTTGAGGAGCTGACAGGGAGTCTGCCCAAAATTACTGATCATCCCTTCCAGTGCTTTTCGTTCTTTCTCATCAGCAACTGCATCTAGGTCAACAGCGCCTGTAAAACATCACAATAACATTTGCACCTGTTACATCTGTTGCACTTTCTTCCCCCCACAAAACATACTGTTATGAGAAGAAACAATCTGACCCAAAAGAAATTATAATACAAGGTGCCCTATCAGAAAAGCTGGTAATTTCAAGACATAGCCAATTCACTGGACATTGTTAGTTACCTTCATACGTGCAGTAATAGAAAACATTTAGTGCTTCGGCTGCTTCTGGTCCCCTTTGCTTATATCCAAATATCAGATCAATCCACTCGTGAAGATGGGCAGACACATAGTCAGACTCCTGAAAGAATGAGGAAAATGCAACTCTGAGAAACATTGAGAACTCTTAATAGCAGCTCACTTAAATCCCTTTTTTATTGAAGCCTTATATTGAAAGAGTGAGATGTCATGAGAAAAATCAACGGAATTTTCTAATTTGGTTCTCACCACTTACGAACACGATTTGTTGGCTCTACATGATGGCCACAAAAATAGGAAGTGCTATTACAGTAATCAAGATGCATAACGTGAATGTTTCTTTTGTTTGACAACTTTCTGCCCAGGTGTTTCTAGCTCCACTCTAACCTGCAGTTTACATTTAGACAGCAACTGGTGCTCATTACAGAGTGTAATCCATCACTCAGAGGAGATTAAAAAAGCCTTAATTGCTCACGAGGCAATCTGACATGAAATCAAGTCTTGGATTTGAAAAAGAAACATACTGCAACTAAAAATAGAAAATGCTTGGAATACACAACAAGTCTTGTAGTATCAGTGGGAGAGATAAAAAGCGAGATACGTTTCACATCAATGATCTTTCAGGGACTGGAAATTCTAAATTTCAGTGCTTCCACAGTTGCTATCTGCTCTATTGAGCATTTTCTGTTTTCTTACTTTATGCATCTTTGATCTTGCATTCAGTGCACTTAAATGAGGTGCATACCAGCAAATAAGGGCATCCATTGCTGCATAACCAAGTGGAAACTATATGTTGTTGTAACTGACAACATTGAAACTAATGTTAATCAGTTTAACGGAATAGAACTAATCAGGCCAGTTCAGATGGCAGCCTATTCTAAACATAGCCCCTGAAAATGTAGCATAAATATGTTATAGGAAAGTTAAAAATTAAAGATTTGAATATAGCATATATTTATCATGCAGCAAAACATATAGACTGCGGTGCAGGCCTCACCAGGGCCTTCCTGTGCTTGTAGATGAAGTCCTCAGGTGACGTGGCCCATCTCGGAAGTATCACATCATTAACTCGCTCCTTGGAAATTTGTAAACGTCCCAGATCCAGCTCTTTAATAGTTGAGAAATATATGTGTTAGTCCAAGCTATCAGTGCCCATTGACAAGACACCTCAAAATAAGATTGTGCCTTTGGGAGATGCACTTGGGGGGGTTGGTTAGCTCAGTTGGTTGGGTGGCTGGTTTGTGATGCAGAGTGATGCCAACAGCTTGGATTCAATTCCTGCACCAGCTGAGGTCGCCAAAAAGGATTCTCCTTCTCAACCTCTTCCCTTGTCTGAGACGTGGTGACCCTCAGGTTAAACCACCACCAGACATCTCCGTCTCTCTCTCGTGGGAGAGCAGCCCTATGGTCCTGTGGGACAATGGCAACTTTATCTTTACTTCACAAGTACGCTACTTTACAAAGTACTTCATTTGTTTTGTGCACTCCAGCAATGCATCAAAAAGCCCATTATAACATAAATTTCGAAGATTAGAGACCTGTGAAAAGCAATGGGTTATTGCATTGAGTAAAATGTGGCAGATTCACACAAACTTATGCTAATTAGGGCATATTTGAGTCCACCATATACTGTGCATTGTTAACTATACGTCTTTAAGCAGAGAGAAAAAAACAACAGATTAGAATCTGAATTCTCTAGAAATTTGGCAGTATTCTTTAAATTCAAAAATTGTTCATTGACTGAAAAAACGTTACAGGGCTAAACACCGTTGACAGCTTACTGAGCTAAGCAGGAAATATTCATCTTTTAAC
The DNA here is from genome assembly GCA_024137785.1 of Ginglymostoma cirratum. Classification (NCBI taxonomy): domain Eukaryota; kingdom Metazoa; phylum Chordata; class Chondrichthyes; order Orectolobiformes; family Ginglymostomatidae; genus Ginglymostoma; species Ginglymostoma cirratum. The sequence goes on along the minus strand of JAHRHZ010000144.1, from coordinate 12,218,696 downwards.
TGAAGCACATATTACATAAGAAGCTTGTATGCATCTGCTCAACATCTCTAAATAACAATCAGAAGCAGTGTTAGAGGCAGAACCCTCCTCTGGTACCAGCTCAGCTGACATACTTACGGTTCTGATTTTCTAGAAATTCTGGAAAGTAGAAGAATTCAGGAATGAGTTCTTTTACATCATTGGGATTCTCCATGAGAGCCTGCCATGTGGCAGGAATGGAATGGAATTGGCGATCCGCACAATCGAATCTTGAAGATAAAACAGCACAAAATGGAATAAATGGACGTTATGAAGTTTACAGTTCACTAAATTCCAGATAATACTCCAACAGAGAAACAGGGCATTTGACTCGAAAGGCTGATTATTCACACCCATCTCTTCCAATCCCTCTTCTTCTAACTCCATCAGCGTATATTTCTCCCTTTCTTTCTCATGTGTTTACCTGCCTTCCCCTTAAATGCATTCCTGTTGTTTCCCTCAACACTCCCACAGCAGTGATTTCAATCATTCCTACAAGGTAAATTGAAGTCAGTCTATTATCTCACAAATTGGGCATCCATCTTGCAGGTTGGATTGTCAACTCTCCAAGATTATCAATTTTTGGGAGAAATGGTGAAGGTTATTCCCAGGATGCAACTGTGAATAATGAGACAGAACAAATCGAAAGAAATTAAATTATTTCTTTAAATGATTATAGTTAACTAGATATTGGAGACAGGATTACAAAGGTTGCATGACTGTGGGGCAACCATCATCCATGTCGCAATCCAAGGGCATTGAGCCCTGAGAACAAGGCACCAATGCTGGAAGTGTGGGGCTGGAGTAGTAGTTGAGGTCATGTGGTAAGACCTCTACATCCAACCACAGTTGACAACCATTATAACAGTCAGAGGACAGATAGCAAACCATGACATCCCTGTTATCCATCAACAGCCATGTTTAAAGAGCACTGAAAATATTGGAAATTCAAAAGTCAACAGAAAAGCAGGTACGTGGAGGCATAGTTTAACACTTTGGGTATCATTCTTTGTCAGACTGACTAATTAGCTATTTACACCACTTTCACCTTTCTCTCCCACCGAGGAAGACAGGTTGAAGAATTAAATGTGAATTTACAACATCTTTCAACCTGTGTCCAGCAAGTAGAAACTGCCTCGTCAGGGAGCTGCTGTCAGTTTTCTTCCCCCGTTGTCCTAATGTCACTAGTGCCCAGCAGTAGTCCTTCAGCATTTACAAAATTATTGTAGCCAAAGAAGCATAAAATCCAAAATAATGCCAATATCTGATAGTGTTATGACAACTAGCACCATGACAGGTCCTCCAAACACCTCAAAGTAAAACCATTAGAACAACCTTTTCCCGACATATTAAACAACGCACTATGCCAAAATCCCAAGATAACAGAGACCTCCATGAAATCAACAAAACCATCTGCTCTGGAACATCTTCCTTCTTAAAAGATATTTGAAACCACTGCTTCCACACCAAGTCTAATTAGACCAGCCATTTTTGGATTGCTGGTAATACTAGTCAGACCAGCACTTACTGGTGATCTAAAGTCTGCCCTGGAGAAAGTAGTGGTGATTTGCTTTAAGAACCACTGCCATCTATGTAATAAGGTGCAGCTACTATATTACAATTGCATTAATGTTGATAATTAAATAGTAGAGGCACTTTGAAGAGCTTCACCTGCCGCTTTGTAGCTGGATGTGCAAAGTAGTGAAGGGCTCAACCCGTATCATGTAGTGCATGACACCAGCTGCATTGGAGTAGTGAGTTCCGTAGTGGAATTTGTCAACCGTCCCTGTCGGGTCCTCAAAATTATCAAACCTGTAGGACAAGACAAAGAGAATGTTACAGATCAGTGTTTTGTGGGAGCTTCCAAAAAAAAAAACTGCCTGATAGGGCAAATGCTTACAAAATGAGATCAAATAATGATACTGTCCAGCAAGACAGGCAATATAATGGAGTTGGTCTCTGAATACATCTTTGATCTGTCATAATGTGTGTGAATACAGGAGTGTAAAAATGGTAATCTGGCAAACATCAGCATCGGGCTAGACTAACCTAGTCTGGTGCCATTTAAGTTAAATTCAAAAATTGCTCAGCGAATACACATGAAGATCAGTGAACCAAACGCATCATATATCAAAATTTAATTTGAATGGAAATCTATTTTACATTCCAGGTCCAATTTCTCAAATACTTAAAGAACCTTGTATGGCTCAAAGTACATTATAAGCAATGAGCTGCTTTTTGAAGCCTATACACAGCTGTAATGTGGAAAACTCAGTAGTCAATTTACCCACAGCAATTTCCCAGAAGAATGATGTGATAATGACCAGCTAATCGGTTTTTAAGTATGTTGTTAAGGGATAAAAGTTGGTCTGCACATCAGAGGAGCCACTCCCTAGATCATTTATGAATAGAACCAAAGGGAATGGAGAGAGGAGACAGTATATTTTGATGTTTAGTTAACTGCCAGTACATTTTTCTTTTAAAAAAGACTGGTTTTCACCTCCTTTCAGACTCAATATAATGTGGGTTGAAGTGAGCAGACAATCTATGCAGCTCCTGCCAATAATTTGGGGGAGCTCAGTATTAGCAGGGGACAGTTCTGCAGGTGCCTCTTTAGCAGCAGGTAAGTTCCATTAGAAAGAAAAATATGCGAGGAGAAACAGTAATTATTTCAGTTCGGAAGCAGCAACACTCACTTTTCCCGAACAGCTTTGGCATTCTTTTCATTAGCAACTCCGATAGGTTTGGAGAGATCTCTGAAAACCTCAGGGTTATTCAAATCCAGCTCCTCTGAAGTGTAATCACTAAGAATCCAAGGAAACTGAAATCAAGAAAAGGGTGTGTCAAATGTCTCAGAGATGACTAGACTTCCACCTTGTTGCCCTTTTAAAATATATATTTCAAAACGTAACACCTAATCCAAGAACAGTGAAGCATCAATAGTCAGAAGTCATACAATGAGATAGACATGCACGAGATACAGGAAGTTGGAAAGTCAAAAGTGTTACAGAATTTCTTTTGATCGGATTTACATGATGCTTTCTCAGATTTAGTAAAACTATACATGATAATATTGAAACCAGTACTTCCACTTCTTGTGCAAGCTATTTCCCAAAGATAACTGATTTATTGACAAAAGTAATGTGTTCTCCAGGTAACACACTGCCCTATGGGATAGTGAATAGAAACATGTGGAACATGAAAATGCAATGGCGCTAGAGTTGCACCAACCCAGAACTGTATGAGCTAGAGATAAAAGGTACTGCAGATGCTGGAGAATCCGAGATAACAAGCATGGGGCTGGATGAACACAGCAGGTCAAGCAGCATCATAGGAGCAGGAAAACTTGACGTTTCGGGCCTAAACCCTTCATCAGAAATGTATGAGCTAGATCCTTTTCTGAATTTAAATCAATTTGGATTTGAAAACTAGATGCAAAATTTTCACAGCAATGCCAGCATACGAGCCAGATTGAAAACCTCTCCCAGAGATAAACACAGTATGCTAAAACAATGCCTCTTAATTTTACTTTGGTAGACCAGAGCACTGAGGGAGATCTTGTGGTGCAGTGTCCCTGCTTCTGAGCCAGAAGTTCCAAGTTCAAGTCCAAAACTTGATGTTCAAGGAAGATGCAGTTATAACACATCCAAACAGACAGACTATCAAGTTGAAATCCTTCTAAAATACTCCTATAGGAGGTGGTAAGACCAAGAAAGATTCCGAGTTAATCAGAACCTGCACAGGGCAACAGCAAACCACTGTACACCTTTCCAAACGTAACCATAGACCAATACATGGAAATCAGGGTGTGGTACATGGAGACAGAGGTGGACAGCATTAAGGGCAACTGATGAGAAGACCCTAGTAAAAAGGTCAGAGATTGATTTGGGAAGAAGCCATGTCACCTAAGTGGGCTATTACAAGCAGCAAACTTGTTAGGTGCAATCCCTGACATGGGGCAACATGGGGCTAAATGTCAATCTGAAGGCAGTAAACTAGTGGCCTTCTTTTGCAGCATTGAGAGGTTCATTGATACAGACACATTAGTAATGGTCACAGGCTACCCACACTGCTCAGCATAAAATGTACAGAAGTCAGTCAGTCAGTCAACAGCTCGTTACACTTACATGTTGCATTTGAAAAAAAATTATCCCACATACCACTGGATACTGAGCAAGATCATTGTAGGTCCTTCCTGCAATAGAGTTTAGTTGTATGAGGTATTCGAAGTTTGAAATTTCTTGGTTCACCCATTTCTGAAGGTTTAAAAAAAAACAAACACCAGTGAGTTTTCCTTCTTTTAGCCCCACTACCTTGCAATAATGCGCAGGATAATAAAATGTCAATAGAAGATTCAGAGACAGCAGGAACCCACAGGATGAAAATTAAGCAGGATTCACCCTCAGTGCCAACAGCCCTGGGCATCACACTCTGACAATAGGTTACTATGACTCACTCATTCATGAGGAGGATATGATAAGGTGCTAGCTAAATTCAACGCTGCTCTTTTCAAGCTGAAGCTTGACCCCAGTTGCTCACAGCATCAGGAGATGGTTCACTATGTATTTCAGCTATGAACTCTATGACCTGACAGCCGTGATTAAGTCACCACTATTTGTTAATCAGTGCACCTGTCAGTACCTTCACACTTTCCTGAAAACACGCAAAAATTTGTGGTGACCTTTAAAACACATCCATTCTAATAATTTATCAATGCATCTGTCTAATGCTCCCACTGCCCCTTTTTACTGGAGATCGAAACCAAAAATCAATTAACAATGCAGATTTGAAGCTACAATCAGTCCAGCCACGATCTTATTGAGCAACAGAGCTGGCTTGAGGGGTCAAATGACCCACTCCTGTTCTCTGTTTGTATGTTGTATGGAACACTTCCCTCCAAAAAAGCTTAGGATTAAATGGAAATTTTAAAACTGAAATTAGTAAGATTTTGTTAGATTTCTTCCTCAAGGGATATGGAACAAAGGACGGTAAATAGAATTGACAGACATTTCAGTAAAAGATCTCACTGAATGGCAGATTGAAGGAATGAATGACCTCCACCTGTCCCTACATTTCTAACAAACTTTAATAAACTGATCTCCTAATTCAGATAAGGCTAGGCACATGTTTGTCCATGAGGATCAGTGACACACAAGACCAAAGGATCAACTCTTACATCCGAAATGATTCTCATGAACATTGTGGAGATACCTCTATCATAAGACACAAAGTGCTAGAAGATTATGCTCAGGCAGGTAAATCAAAGCAAGATACAGCTCAGGCCAATCTAGCTGAATGGAGAAACAAGACAGAAGGACTGAACAGCCGCCTCCTTTTACCATGTTCTTACTTCCATCATATGCCCCAAATTTTCAAAGTCAGACTTCATTGTTATCGCTGCTTATTTGATTTAAATTCTTATTCAAGGATTAAACTGCAGCACCTTTTCGTAATGTGCAGCCTCTTGTTGCAATGAGGAAATCATTGAGCCAAATGCACTTTGGTTCATGTTGTGACCACACTGCTGCTGCTAAAGGAGATCTCTGGCTGGCGTTGGAGCCCTCTGATAATAATACCTGTGTAAGTCCTGAAGCTTTCAGCAATTCCTGGGGTGATCGCGTGCCATATAGATTGGGTAGTCGCAGAGACAATATACGGCTGTAGACCTTGTTCCTCACCTAAAATTGAGGTGGAAGGAAAGACAAGACTGTTTGGCAAGGATGGCAAATGACAGCGGTGAACACAACCCGACTTCAAAACTAGATCGATCCATGCTCTACAGAGCGGTTGGAGGAGAAAAGATATCTGAGAAGTCCACTTCATGATCTGGATTAGTCAGCAATTATTTCTCGGTTTCATAAAGGAGTACCCTTTCTTTTCCAGTTTCCCTGCGGCTGATAGCATGTCATTTTGAGCAGACTTACCCAAGCCTCTAACAGCTATTGAAGTAGTAGTTACAACATTAACATTTAATTCTTTGAAGAGGTAACAAGTAGGTTAGACCAGGGAAACCCAGTGGATGTTATCTATCTAGACTTCCAAAAGGCCTTTGATAAGGTGCCTCACGGGAGGCTGCTGAGTAAGGTGAGGGCCCATGGTCTTCGAGGTGAGTTACTGGCATGGATTGAGGATTGGCTGTCTGACAGAAGGCAGAGAGTTGGGATAAAAGGCTCTTTTTCGGAATGGCAACCGGTGACAAGTGATGTCCCGCAGGGTTCAGTGTTGGGGCCACAGCTGTTCACTTTATATTTTAGTGATCTGGATGAAGGGACTGGGGGCATTCTGGTGAAGTTTTCCAGTGATACGAAGTTAGGTGGACAGGCAAGTAGTACGGAGGTGGTGGCCAGGCTGCAGAATGATTTAGACAGTTTAGGAGCGTGGTCCAGGAAATGGCTGATGAAATTCAACGTGAACAAATGCGACGTCTTGCACTTTGGAAAAAAGAAAGAATACAGGCATGGACTATTTTCTGAACGGTGAGAAAATTCATAAAGCCGAAGTACAAAGGGATCTGGGAGTGCTAGGCCAGGATCCTCTAAAGGTTAACCTGCAGGTTGAGTCCGTGATTAAGAAAGCGAATGTAATGTTGTCATTTATCTCGAGAGGGTTGGAATACAAAAGCAGCGATGTGCTTCTGAGACTTTATAAAGCTCTAGTTAGGCCCCATTTAGAATACTGTGTCCAATTTTGGGCCCCACACCTCAGGAAGGACATACTGGCACTGGAGCCTGTCCAGCGGAGATTCACATGGATGATCCCTGAAATGGTAGGCCTAACAAACGATGAACGGCTGAGGATCCTGGGATTGTATTCATTAGAGTTTAGAAGGTTGAGGGGAGATCTAATAGAAACTTACAAGATAATGCATGGCTTAGAAAGGGCGGACGCTGGGAAGTTGTTTCCGTTAGGTGGGGAGACTAGGACCCATGGGCACAGCCTTAGAATTAGAGGGGGTCAATTTAGAACGGAAATGAGGAGACATTTCTTCAGCCAGCGAGTGGTGGGCCTGTGGAATTCATTGCCACGGAGCGCAGTGGAGGCCGGGACGTTGAATGTCTTCAAGGCAGAGATTGAAAAGTTCTTGATCTCGCAAGGAATCAAGGGCTACGGGGAGAGTGCGGGTAAGTGGAGGTGAAATGCCCGTCAGCCATGATTAAATGGCGGAGTGGACTTGATGGGCCGAATGGCCTTACTTCCACTCCTTTGTCTTACGGTCTTAACATCAAACCTTAATGATTCAGCCTAACGTGTGGTCAGGACATTGCTGGAGTCTCTAATAAAGGGTAGAATGACTGAACATCTCAAAGATCTCTAGCGTGGATTTGTAAAGGAAATATAGGGGAAATGGCAACACAGTGGTAACGTAAATGCCATTAATAAAATCTGGAACTGAAAGCTAGTCTCAATAATAGCGACCATCATACTATTATCTATTGTTATGAAAACCTATCTGGTTTCCTAAAGTGAAGGAAATCTACATCCTTAATTGGTCTGGTCTACATGGGACCCATGACAACACGGTTGAAATAGAGTCGCAAATCACTTCAAGAGAAATTAGTGATGGGCTACAACTTCTGACTTTGTCAATGACGTCCATATCCTACAAAAGAACAATGAAAAAAAGTCATACCTGATAAACCTGACAGAAAAATTTTAAATGCTAACTAAAGTATGAACATCCAGAAGATATTTGATAAAATTCCTCATAACAGAATGTAAGCAATAAGCAAAACCAGGGAAGTGAAATATTGACCCAGTTAGGAAATTGACTAAGTTTTATGGACCAGACCAGACCCCTTCAAAATATATTAAGAAGGTGGCCTAGACACTAAAAATTTTCTTACATTAAAGGTAAATATCAGGTGCTGTGTTCTAGATGCAATTTGGTTGGTCAAAATGCTTGACGTTAAGCAAAACACAATTTATTCAAACACTACAGTTAAAAAGCAAAAGAAAGAAGAGCGTGGAATAACTTAACCCTTTTGGAAAATTTAACAGAATATTAGATACACTAACTGTCACTAATTAATTGTTCCCATATAAAGTAAGATCCCATAACCCATAAACACACCATTAGCCGAAAGGTGCAGATTAATCATAATCTGTTGAATGGCGTTGGAATAAGGTTGAAAAGCTAAATTGCCACCTCCTGACTCTATTTCTATTCTTTTAAAGCATGTAAGTAGGTGTCTTAAGAAGGAAAATAATATATTGCTACTTAGGTAACATCACCTCAGACAAGAGTGATGGGAGCAAAGGGATGCCCAGAAACATTTTAGGGCATGATTGCCACTCACTTGAGGCAAAGACTGCTATTCTTCTGAAGAGTTCATTTTAGTCTCACCTCTTTTTTGAAGTTGAGGAAGTAATTGGTTTGGTCAATCAGAAAGATCTCCAGTGCCGATCGTCTCAAGTTATAGCGACGCAGATGAATCTCACGCAGCTGAGAGAGGGGCCACTTAAAATCATAGCCTACCCCTGCAGAGCAAAAATAACCATATGTTTCAACTGTATTCCTTCAGTAAAAGAGAAGTGCATTAACGATTGGTGTGTATACAAGTCACATCTCCCGAAGGAGTCTTAAAATCCTTTTGACTACTTACAATTGCATACTCCAGACAAACACATGCAATTAGTTTGCCTTTTGCAAATGATAAATAAGGTGAGGAATTTTACATTTGACATTAGTCCTTAAACTAGGTTGTCATGTTTAGTCAGACTTATTCCTGGCAGTCTCATGACATGAGCTCCAACATCCTGTCCCAGCAATCCACCCACTAATCCTCCCAAACATCCACACACAATGTAATGCAATATTTTCTCTCACTAACTGGAAAGCAGTTACACCTTTCACTAATGAACTGGATGATTTTTGACCATCAGTTCATTTTCCTTTAGCAGATTTTATTTAGAACTAAGAATTGATTTACTGAGAAATCATTGTGGCAGCAGATGCTGAATTGTCATGACCATTCGAGTATAACAAATAATCACAATCCACAACATGGTTATGCACAGTTAAAATAAAAGGGCTGCACAATTAGATGACTTTATCATGCAACTAATTACAGCAGGTTGTAAGATGTAGCTCCTCTTAATTTACAGAATAAGTGAAAAATCTATAGCTCTCTACGGTATTTATTAAAGATCACGGACCACAGATCGTCAAGTTGAGTTCACACAATTTATAATCATTTGCAGATTGTCTATAAATTTTATTATTAATTTTATTAAGTAGGGATGGGCTGCCTCTTAGATTGTTTCTATTTTATTTGTGGAACCATGTATTCAAACAACCTTTAAATTTTTCCTATTGGAAAGTACAATTTTAAGGCTCCTACAATGTTTTTCTGGAAGTAATTACAACAGAGATCAGTCATCAATTCCTGGAAGGTCAGTAACTCTAGTATGTTTCACCTCCTCAATATGCCCCTTACCTACTTTTAATATGAGGCTGTGCTGTTCCTCCCAAGTTTGTTTTTGTTTAACAAATTGCCAACCAACCACACCTGACTCTCAGTTGGAGGTTATTTTAACCCCTGTGCAGCTACACATTGTACCTCTGGGACAGTTTCTGCCAACAGAAATCAGCTTTACTTCTCCACACATGGGTGATAAGACGACAGCTTTTGTTTTTGCTGCGTTTAAGCAATTTCTCGCACTGTTTTTGGACTCAGATACATTAAGAAGGTTCAGGTAACATTTAACAGTAAAGTCTGAAACTAAAGAAACAGGGTGAAATTATTTCTAATAACAAAGGTATTAGGCTGAGACAAATTAAGCTATTCAACAAAACAACCATAGGGGAGATTAAGAATTTTTTTTTCCCTTCAGTACAGAGAGCTGTTGTGATCTGGAATGTACTGTCTGAAAAGGAAGTGGAATCTGATTCCATAGTTAATTGCAAAGGTCAACTTCATAAATACTAGAAAAAAGGAAAAGCCTGTAGAACCATGGGAGCAAGAAATTGAAAGTGGACTAATTGGACTGTTCTTTTCCCAAGCTGGTACACTTTGAATTGTTTTGTTTTGCGCTGCATGATTCTAACTAAATAAAGGCTTAAAAAAATGACTGGATGTTACGTTGATGGATCAATATAATTGTTACTTATACTGGACTAGCTTTAACTGGATCATTTTTCACAAGCATGGAATGCTGCATTCAGTTCTAGTCTCCCCGCTATAGGAAGGCTGTTGTGAAAATTGAAAGGGTTCAGAAAAGATTTACAAGAACGTTACTGGGACTGGAGGATTTGAGCTATAGGGAGAGGCTGAATACGCTGGGGCTATATTTTCCCTGGAGCGTGGGAGGCTGACGTGTGGCCTTGTAGAAGCTTATAAAATCGTGAGGGGCATGAATAGGGTAAATAGCCAACGTCTTTTCCCCCAGGAGGGGAGTCAAAAACTAGAGGGTACAGGTTTAAAGTGAGAGGGGAGAGATGTAAAAGGGAGCCTAGGGGCAACCTTTTCATGCAGAAAGTGGTGTATGGAATGAGCTGCCAGAGGAAGTGGTGGCAGCTGGTACAACATTTAAAAGGCATCTGGATGGGTTCATGAACAGGAAGGATTTAGAGGGATATGTGCTAGATGCTGGCAAATGGGACTAGATTAATTTAGGATATCTAATTGGCATGGGCGATTTGGACCAAAAGGTTTGCTTCTATGCTGTACATCTCTATGACTCTATGATTCTACTTACAACCTAGGATGATTAAAACTTACGGTTAACAATAAGACCTCACTAAATTGGGCGATTTCCCAAGTTCATTTCTTACCTTCTTCTTTGTCCAGACTCCCATCAAAAAAGTTGATGTGCTGGGTGGTGACCTCCAGGCGTCCTGAAACAACATCCATGATGGTGATTAGGTCACAGTCTTCAGCAATCACCAGCTTTTCCTTCTGATTCTGCTCCTCTTTCTCATTGCTAGGGGAGAAGACAGAAAAAGGCAGGAATGAATTGGAAAGACAAAGTCAAATTATGAAACTGAACACATTTCCCTGTCACAAGTTATACCAATTAGATTGTGACCAAATCAGAGTTAAAGTCATTAGCATGAGTGAAACTGGTTTTACTACAACACATAGCTCAGGTCACACTGGATGGAAGTAATCCTGTTTAGGACAGGTTTTACTCCTGTTATGATTCATGATATTGGCATGAGTTAGATTTACCAGAAAGACAGTGGTATGAAGAACATTTTCAAGTGGAGACTAAAGGAGGCAAAGGTGGGTGGTGGTCAAAATTATGAGGGGGTTTTATAAATTAGATGAGGAGAAACCATTCCCAATAGTAGGAAAATTAGTAATCAGAGGATAGTCAGCAAAAACAAAACAAAGGGGAGATCAGGAGAATTCTTTTTATGCAGCAAATTATGATAGTTTGGAATTCATTAACTGAAAGGATGGTGTAAGCCGATTCTCTTATAACTTTGAAAAAGGGAAACTAGTAAATATTTGATAAGTAACAACATGCAAGGCTATATTTAAGATCGAGGAGAGGGACTAATCTGAGTGGATCTAAGCGAACAAATCAACACAGACACAATTGGGTAAATGACCTCCTCCTGAGTGTATGATCAATTATTCCAGTCCATTTTTTCAACTAGAAAATCTATTTCTCAATTCCTTGTTCACTGAGATAACACTGATGGCAATAGGAAAATAAGACAGTCATTCACATTGACTGTCATGCAGCTGATGAGAAATGCCAGGAAATTCTAGAGTAAAGAGGCAGAAAATGTGATTTTGAAAATGTAACGTAGGAAACGGTGTAATTTCTGTCCGGAATATTGTGTCTGGAACAGGTTTGAGGGGCTAAATATCCCAGCTCTGATACCGTACATGATGCAACAGTAATGAGAAAATAGCTTTCAACATATTCTCATTGTGTTGTCAAACGATACAAAACTTAGCTGTCAGCAGGTGGCAGTATTTCACTTTGTATATTGATATTGGATGGTGGAATTGAACACAAAACCTCTGCGCAGGCATAGTGAAGCCTAAGGATACATGAAAGTTTTAAAAGTAAATTCTTGCAATTTTGAGAAAAATGCAAATTTACATCAAGATCTACAGTCTTCAATCAATTGGCAAGTCACTGTAACGAAAGTTAAATCTCACTGTAAGTTAGGGTTAAGGAAGAAAGTGTTGCAAGTTTAAGAAAGAATCCACAGGGGATGACTGGAAAATATGTATGTACAGACCATGGCATTAAGCGTGCCTTTTATTAAATGTAATTTTCATTAATTCCAAATCACAGCTGAGAGCAGCAAGACAGTCATTAAAAACAGGTGAATTGTTTGATAATTCTTGAATGTTTTCGTTATCTTCTTCACATATTTATGTAACAAGCACATAAATACTTGCAACATCTCAAATGGCTCTGCTCATCCTCATTACATCATAACCCTCAAAATCTACTGCTTCAATCATGCACAGGCTTTTGGAACAACTTTTAGGATTGGGGGAATTCACAAGAACTTGTGGAAGACTGGAATTCTCAGACAAAGCAGACTTACATGTTACTGAGCACAGTGAGATCTTCGTCTGCTAATCGATCGTCCTCCAGGTCATTGACCTTAGCTTGCTTTACCGCTTCCAGCAGCAAGGAATCATTGGATGGTGCTGACTGCTGGACTCCTGTACAAATGCAAAAAGTTTTAGCCTTACCTATTCACAGAAGGCCGGCAATACGTTGGTTACCCAGAAGCAGCCAACAAAAATCCCCTCCCCATGGGGCCATTTCAAATTCTACTCAAGTTTATTATTAATATTTTGAGCATTCAGGGGCAACGAAAATAAACCTAGTCTAATTTGATGCACATGTTTTGTTACAATGCAAAAAACAAGGTACACAGACAGCTGGGCCTGCTGGGAATGTAATGTCTTTAGGGGACCAAAATATGATCCAAGATCTGTCCAGCGTTCAATAGGGTCGATACAAGAAGGATATTTTCCCTGGCTGGGGAAGTAGCCTAGAACCAGGGAACATAGTCTCAGAGTAAGGGGAAGACCACATAGTGGGCGATGAACCTTTTGAATTCTCTACCACAGCAGACCGAGCAGTCAGTGAACATGTTCAAGACAGAGATTAACAGAACTCTAAACAGTCAAGACATAAGAGGATATGGGGATAATGTGGGAAAATGGAGCTGAGGTAGACAATCGATCAGTCATGATCAAGTAGAATGGCAAGCAGGCTCGAGACGGCTGAACGGTCTACTCCTCCTCCTATTTCCTATCTCAAGTAGTAAATCTGAACCAGCAAGTGAGACCACTTTCCAAACATTCAGTAGTTTAGTATCTCCGGCTCGTACCATTTACATCAATATTAAACCAAGCCCCAAACGGTCTAGGTGCTCACCAAGGTTGTCCCGGAGCGCACTGGCATTAGTGTGGGGGTCAAAGTTGTAGTCCTGGACCAGCTTCAGCCTCATACGGGAATAGTTTTCCACACTGGACAACTTCCAGTGCATTGGTTCTGGTTTTCTACCAAGAGCAAAACAAAAGTAAATGATCCATTAATTCAGATATTGACAACAATGTGAATTCATACAGTGACTTTACAACAGAAAACTGTGAAGGAACAAGGTTCGAGATATAAGGGAAAATGCAGGAAGATTACGTTAAATGGCACTTTTCAGCGAAATTTACAACAGGGTATTTTTTTTAAAATCGGGGGCAAAACTACATTGCAAACACAACGTGATTAACTTAATTCAAAATAACATGAATGCACACATTGAGAAAAAATATGGCCCTTGTTATTGAAAGTAGCATGTAACAAGGCTGGTATGGCTAAGTAGAACTGCAATCAGACAGAAGATCAATAGACCTCAAATTCTATCCTCTTGCTGCAATCTTATACATTGACTCGACAAAACTGACATGATTGCTACTGAATTAGTTTTCCAGTATAAATTCAAAATAATATTTCTTATAAATTGAACAGGCACCCTTATTATAATAGGTGGTCCTTTCAGCAAATATGGGATAATAATTTGGGATGGTTCATCAAATAAACATCACATAAGCATTAAATAGACCACTCCAAAAATTAATTATACCAATCTCCACCAAGACTGAATAATTGAAGATTTGTTAGCATCATTTAGATTTGCTTCAGGTTTGTTTGACTGTAAATCGGTCTCACACTTTGGGATTATGGTCACATTCGATTTATATTTGAAGGCAATCCTGAACTTCTTTTAAATAGTGCACATCTGTAACAGCCTTAAAATGTTGGAATCTCTCATAAAAGAATTAAATATTTAACTTTTATTTCAGGATTTTGCATGCTTTCCTGTAAAAACTTGTGTGTTTTTAAACTGTAAATTGTCTTATCAATTTTCTGTATCAAAGTGATCAGTGAACCCAACTCTTGTTTCTTTCCATTAGGGGAATATTTATGACCTAGTTTCACTTGGACCCTTACGCTACACAGGAAAATTACAATTAAAGCTAAAATTTTAATTAAAATTCAGATCCATGATGAAATGTGTGCAATTTATATATATCGATACCTATCTTTGAAGAATTTGACTTTCAAACTAGCAGTGGTTGCTTTTTTATTTTGCCATGTTTTGAAATCCTTAAAAGTGTACAATATGTAGATAGCTCAGTTTTATAAAATGTTATTTTTATTTCTTCTGTATAATAAACTTCTGTCTTACTATTAAAACCAAATCTGTAACCTTGTGTGCATACATTATACTGAAAGCCACATTAAATTAGAAGAAATGTGATCCAACAAGTTTTCGACGAGATAGCGAGGAGAATAAAAGAGGTGGAGGAGTTGCATTACTAATCAGGGAGTATGTTACATCTGCACGCAGTGAGGACATACTGGAAGGCTTATCCACTGAGGCAATATGGGTAGAGCTCAAAAACAAGATGGATATAATCACTCTGACAGGATTATGCGAGAGGCCCCCCAGCAGCCACCAAGACATTGAGGAACAAATATGTAGGCATATTATCTAAAGATGCAATTGAAACATTGCTCGCTTTTATTGGTTGGGGAATTCAGTACAAGAGTCAGGAAGTCATGTTGCAGCTTTATAAGACTCTGGTTAGGCCGCACTTAGACTACTATGTTCAATTTTGGTCGTCACATTAAGGAAGGATGTTGAGGCTTTGGAGAGGGCACAGAAGAGGTTTACCAGGATGCTGCCTGGATTAGAGGGTACGAGCGATAAGGAGAGGCTAGAAAAACTTGGGTAGTTTTCTCTGAAGCGGCTGAGGCTGAGGGGAGAAGAAAGAAGTCTATAAATATATGAGATTAATAGATAGGGTTGATGGTCAGGATCTTTATCCCAGAGTTAAAATGTCTAAAACTAGGGGGCATGCATTTAAGGTGAGGGGGGTAAGTTCAAAGGAAATGTGAGGGACAAGTTTTTCGTTTACACACAGAGTGGTAGGAGTGTGAAATGCGCTGCCAGTGGTGGGGGTCGAGGCAGATACAACAGGGGTGTTTAAGAGACTTTTAGATAAGCACATGAATACGCAAGGAATGGAGAGATATAGACCAAGGGCAGGCAGAAGGCATTAGTTTAATTTGGCACAACAACATGGGCCAAAGGGGTCGTTCCCGTGCATTATAGTTCTATGTTCTATAAGCCAGATTTCATTTTAAGGTCTGATGCGTCCAGTAGTGACATTAGCTGAGTTCATTACAGATCGTCAAATACAAAAGTAAAACTCTTGGCTGGTTTGCTGTTCTCATGACAGGAATACACAAGAGGTCAAAGACAGAAGAACAAAAGACAAAGAATGGCAGTGGGAAGATTGATGGGAATAGATCTTGGTGTGATTTAAATATGAGGATAAGAATTTTGAACTTCTTGGGTCAAAGGGAGCCAATGGAACTCAGAACGAGTGATAAATGAGTTTACAAAAGGCAAAAGGACTGGAAGTCAGCACAACAGTGCATTGCAGAAATTAAACTACTAAGCTGTGACAGCATGGACGGTTCTTTATTTGTTGATCAAATGTGGGTGCTGCTGGCTAAACTAGGATTTGTTGCCTATACCTAATTGCCTAGAGGGTAGTTCATTGCTGTGGACCTGAAGTCACACATAGGCCAGACCTGATAAAAGGTAGGGATAGCTGATTTCCCTTCCTAAAGGACATTCATTTTTACAACAACTGTCAGTGGTTATCATTCAGCTAGCTTTTTATTCTAGGTTTTATTGAATTCATCTACCATGGTGGGATTTGAAGCCATGTTACTGAATCATTAGCCCGAGGTTCTCAATTTCTTGTCTGGTAACATTTCCACCACGCACTGCCTCTCCAGTGGATGCGGGTCTAAGCATCAGTTAGGTGAAGGTCAAGGTGGAGATGGTAGCTGCCGTGAGTGCCAGGAAGGAAGTTGGCTCCTCAGCAATTTAATAGGAATGGGATTTAAGAAAGTTGAATGACATTGCAGGACCTTTCCTGAATGGGTAGCACTGCTATAACTTAGGAAGAAAGGTAGCTAATTTATATACGTTAAGTCCCTCAAACAGCAAACAAATAATGGCCAAATAATCTGTTCTTATTTGCTGGTTGAGGGATAAACACTGTCTAGGATGCTGATAAGAATTTTCTTGCTCTTGGTTTGTATAGGACCATCTTTAACACTCACTTGACACAGAAGATCAGGCTTCAGATTAATGCCTCATCTGAAAGATGACACCTTTGACATTGCAGTACTCTCTCAGTGTCAGATGGATCACAAACTCAAACTCTTAGAACAGGACTTAACTCAGAGTTGAGAGTGCTGTCACAGATATTACACTTTACATTACGACTTATGCCTTAGCTCATACACAATCTGGAAAGATTTGGCAATGTAATATTGCAAACGATGTTGGCTTTGTTTCAATTCCATGGCATACTTATCAGTACTTTGCTCCACTGAGATGCCAAGTAAATTAATTAAACTGTTCAATTAAATGTAATAGATTGGCACCAGACACATGAAATGACCAGCTGGCAGTTAACATCCCAAATGGTTCACAAGTAAAAGCAAAGGATTCCCTCCCCACGCCAAACTTTTAAAACTGCAGTTCTATGCTGTGTGTTAACTGATTTGATGCTCTAATGGTATGGATTGCAATGAGGGATGGGAAATTAATGTGAGCCTGACATGTGCTATTCACATTGCAGGAGTTAAATAAAGCAAAGTATAACACCAGACTCCTTTAAAATCCTGTTAGTGTGTTGAATTCACAGTACGGAACTTGGTCATGTCACAGAAATCATTGTAAGCCACCTACTTATCAGCCCATGGTCCACGCTCACAGGTTAAATAGTGCTGGGCCACCTTCCACTGTCTCAGTGTTGCAGTGTGTTGGCTGTTGAGTTGTTTCAACATGTTATTATATCGCAGGTTCTCTTGCCTGGCTTTGCGGGTGAATGGTTCAACAAAAAACTCCTGGGATCAGACAAACCAAACAAACATTGGTCACAATCAAGAAGGAAACAGCTCACTAAATAACAACTTACAAATGGGGTAAGCCAGATAGTGGGGGTAAAAGAGGCATACAATTTGATACTGTAATGTGAAGGCAGATATAGAACTCTTCGTCTGAAGGAGGGTCACTGGCCCTGAAACATTAACTCCGCTTTCCCACCACAGATGCTGCCAGACCTGCTGAGTTATCCCAGCAATTTCCATTTTTGATCTAAGTTTGTTTATTTTGGTGCATAATTTTATAGGTAAATATTTGGACATCTCAGTTACCATGTTGAGCACATAAAGTATAAAAAGATGCTATTCACCCCACTATGCCTATGCTATAAATACCCAATCAGTATGATTCCCTGCTGTTTCCCTGAAATCATTTTCTTATGTTCAGTATCCAAACCCCCTTTGCAAGTTGCTATTGAACATGCATCCACTACCCTAACAAGGCAGATTGCACATCTTAGCAACTCGCTACGTATAAATAAAAAAAATTCTCACAACCCATGGCTTCCTCCGATTACCAAACCAACTGCTATGAGTGGAAATGGATTAAGGATCTGGTGCTTTCAGAACATGCGCACTTGACATTAGTAGTATCATGGCAGGCACTAACCAAATGCACATTTTATTGTTAAACCAGGTACTCAAATGTGTGTGGGTTAGCAAAACCATTATCTTCTGAGACTCCAAGTTTCAATCCGGTCGAGACAGGATGAACAGAGTCCCCTCTCTACTGATTGTAAACTTGTTGTGTGTCAAGTCTCTTGTTCCAGGCCAGCATCTTTTAGAAGCACATGCAAGGACAGGTTAAGTCAAATGGTGACTCAAATGTCGGATAGCTTACCAATAAGCAAATATCCAACTTTGCTCAACATCAACAAAACGTATTTATATAGTGCCTTTAAAGGTAAACATGACCAGCTGTGTTAGAGGCTTGTTATCAGAAACAATCTGATATTTAGTTTCAATAAGTGCCTCGAAGTAAAACAGAATGGAAGGGATATTTACAGAGGGATTTCCAGGGCCCAGGCCCAGGCAGCTGAAGGCATGGTCGTCACTAGTGGAGAAAGAAAACTGGCAAAACATAAGAGACTAGAATTGGAGGAGCAGAGCTTCTGAGCAGGCTGACAGGAAGTTACAAAGGTAGGGAGTGGTGAGATCAAATAAGGCATAAACACAAAAGGGAGAACTTTTAATTCTATTTGTTGCTGGATTGAGTTAGTATAGGTT
The DNA here is from genome assembly GCA_024137785.1 of Ginglymostoma cirratum. Lineage (NCBI taxonomy): Eukaryota > Metazoa > Chordata > Chondrichthyes > Orectolobiformes > Ginglymostomatidae > Ginglymostoma > Ginglymostoma cirratum. The sequence goes on along the minus strand of JAHRHZ010000144.1, from coordinate 12,199,997 downwards.
AGTAAGCACTCATCCGGCATTATTGGCTGGTGGAGGCAGCAGGAGGCTGTCATTTATAAATTACAGTCTGGCATGGCTCATGTGCTTAGGCTAGGGAGGAGGAACTGGGCAGCTTGCATACTGCCCTTTGAACACAGGGTGAAAAAACCTCTCTGATGGGTCTCTGAGCACTTCATAAGTCTCAAGGACAGGGACAAGAAGTGCTTCCCACGATTGAATCTTCCAGATTTTCTGCGACTCCCCGTCTTTCCTTTCAATGAGGAAAAATGCAGGTGGAGAAAGATGAAATGAGAAACTGCTTTAAAAAAAAAAATCAACAAACTGCACATCCCACCCACTGACCTGGAATTTGAGTTTGCTTTCTCCTTTCTCCCGATCTCTCTTGTACAAATTCACCATCATCGTTTCATAACAATCCTTCCAGAAGATTGCCATACGCTCATGGCCTTTGCTGAATGTTTCCACTTCATACTGCTTCATTGAAGGGATGATCTAGACATGAGGACAGAGTCACAATGGTTCACAAAGACAAATAAGACAACACAAGAATTAGGAGCCAGGATAGGTCATTCGGCCCCTTGGGCATGCTCTGCCATTCAGTAAGGTTGTAACTGACCATTGTGGCCTCAACTCCATTTTCTTGCTGCTCCCCACAACCCTGGACCCTTTGCCCAGCAAAATACTACCTAGCTTAGCCTTGAATGTATTCAATGATCCAACCTCCACCCCTCTCTGGGGAAGGAAATTCCCCGGGTAACAAGCTTCTGAGAAAGAAAATCCACTCTTCTCCTCCTTCAGTGGGAGATCCCTAACCGTTAAACTGTGGTCCCTTGTTGCAGATTCCTCCATAAGAGGAACGACCTTTGCAGACTCTACCCTGTTAGGATCTTTCAATAAGATTCCCTCACATTCTTGTACACTCTAGTGACCATAAGCCCAATATGACCAACCTTCCCTCATGAGGCAATGCTTCAGCTCAGAATCAGTTGCGTGAATCTTCTCTCAAAGGTTTCCCATGCACATTTATCCCCTCTTAAGTAAAGACACTAAAATTACACACAGCAATCTAGATATGACCTTATGAAGACCTTATATGCAGCTGTTCACTACTTTCACATGCGGTCACTCGTTTTTGCCGCAAATGACCAACTCAGACTAGAAGGTAAAACAAGAGACCTGCGCAGAGAACGCAAAACTGTTTGTGGGTCACAAAACAGAAATGATATCACGTACATATTTGTCAATGTAAACACGCCATTCATTGGATCCGCAGTACTCCTGAAAATCCTCAAAGAAAGAAGGGCTGCCATTGCTTTGAGGCAGAGCTGGCAAGTGCAGGTGCATGTACAGCAGTTCATAAATTTTGGATACCAAAGTCCGTATGATTGGGATTAAGAAAGAGTAGGTTTCGGTTCGCTCTCTTATGGATTTGGTCAGGGTTTCCTCCAGCTTCCCCAAGAGGAAACACGCTTCATCTCGGTTGACTATCTCTTTTGTCTGCAAGATAGTGTTGAGCTTTGCTGCTGCCATGGCGCACACCTAATATTAAAAAAAAAATGGCTTCTGATTAGTCAAAACGATTCAAATTTAAACACTATAGATAACACCTCGCCTGATCTATCATTCTGACCTACTTTGCAGAAGGTGTTGGCATGACGGCAATGTGATTGGACTGGCAATCCACAGGCCCAGGTTAAAGCTTCGGAAACACAGGTTCAAATTTCACCACAGGAGCTGGTGGACCTCAAGTTCAATTAATAAGGCTAGAATATAAAACTAGTCCCAGGAAAATACCTACAACAACTATCGCCAACTGTCATAAAAACCCATCTGCTTCACTAATGTCCTTTAGGGAAGGAAATCTGCCACTCTTACCCAAAATGTCCTTCGTCTGACTCTGAAATGGACTAGGTACAAGGGCAACTAGGGATGTGCAGAAATGCTGGTATTGCCAGCGACACCCACATCTCATTAAAGTGAAGCAGCATAATAATGTTAATGACAAGCAACATATTTAACCAAGGAAAAATAATTTTTAAAAACCAATTGGTAAGTTATGATGAATTTATATTTTCAGACAGACAGCAACAATATGACAATTGTTCCCTATTTCAGACAGTGTATTGTACTTGTGGTAGACCTTTCATGACCTCAAGCACTTCAGAGGCAACTGAGTCTTTCTGAAATGCAGCACTGAAGTGTTAGTTGCATTGCAGGAAATGATGCAGCCCATTTCCACACAAGATTCCAAAAATTGCATTGTGCAAATGACCAAGATAATCAATTTTTTTTTTTTTTTTTTAAAGTGACTTGATGAAGGAGCAATCATTATCCAGGAGCAGTGGAGAGAAATGCTTTGCTGCTCTTTGAAACAGTAAAATGGGAAATAGTTTGACACACATCTGAGATAGTAGATAAGACCTTGGTTTGTCGTGCGATCTGAAAGTTAGCTCCTCCAATAGTGCAGCACTCTTTCTGTACTGCATTGGAGCATCAATCTTGATTTCACATTCAAGGCTGTGGAGTGGGCTTAACCTCGCAATCTTTTAAATTAGAGGTGAACGCATAATCAACTGACTGACCGCCTACCAACTGAGCAATTAAACATCTTAGATGGACATAGCGATTGCTGCTTCCTACCTGAATGTTATCCCGTGCAATAAATCCAAGGAGAAGGCGCACTCCGAGCTGTGACAATTGCATCCATTCTGATCCAGATGAGTACCAGACCATCAGACTGTCCATTAACGTGACCATTTCCTCCAATACCTGCATAAAAAGAATGAAGAAAAGCAAATTAAATCTAGTTCAGTTGAAAGTAAACCCAAATGAATATTCAACTTTCTGGATAGTCAGGATACACTTAACCCTTAGAATATCAATACAGTGCGCTCTTCTGAGATAGCACCTTATAAGGTCATATTAATCAGAAATCAAGTTTCCTTGCCATTCAGTGCTGCCCACTGTAGGGACTCTTTTCAATCAAGATTCTGCCAAGTATCACAGACTCTCCAACTGTATATCATCTCAACTCAAAAACTGCTGCTTTGCTGATGATTCTATTCTCTAATCACCAACCTTCTTTTGTTCAGGCATGATCTCAAATATTTTATATTTTACAAGACAATCACTGAAACATTACATATTGATCTTCTCCACACTATGTAACTTGGTACAGAATGAATGCTTTCTGTCAACGAGAGTGGAGAGAAACATCCTACTTGCCTTGAGAAACTAAATCAACAGTCAGCACTTCTTGTCTTATTATCTCCAGCCTCCACCTTTTTCGACATCCTGGTCTTAAAATGATACATATACGCAGCATGCCATTGTTATGACTGCGTTCTGCGTTTCTGATGGACACTATTTTTAAACTTCAAAGTTCTATCAAGTCTAAGTCTGCTCAAAACAGATCTAATGAAATAGAGCAGCTCTTTGAAAACACTCCGACAAATTCCAGGCCCTAACAAGAGAAACTGTATGTTACATCAGTAAATCATTTCTCTCTTTAATTTCTGGCCAGCAATTGCCATCTTTCCAGTTCAAGCTTCACCTCTGACTGAAATACTATTGAAATAACTGTTCCTCCAGATCTCACTTACATGCCCCAGCTCCAAATATTGAGCCCATATGTTTCTCCTCCTTGATAAATGCTAGAGGTTAGAGCTTCCTGTCTGGGTCTTGCTATTCTGTTTATGCATGACAGTCAGTAGCCAGTCTTTGACATCTTTCAGTTCCAGTTACAACTATGTTAAAACAGTGCTGTGTCACCACATACTGGTCTACACAGTGACACAACACAGAGGCTGCAAGCATGATCATGCCAACTGCGCGCACATTTTCAGTAAGGGAGGAAGAAAATGAAGCAGGAAACTCCTGCTGTTCACAACCAATTGTAGAACAACTCAGAGGGGTGCTTGGCAGCTGATTAATGGGCAATTCTGCCACAATACATGGAAACCCAGAGGAGAGGAGGATGACCCAAGCATTGTATTAGGAAAGGGATAAACACTGCAGTAGGTATAGTTAAGTACCTTATCAGTCCATAACGCAGGATTCACCAACCCCTCAGCCTGGAGGAAGTCCTGAACAATATACAGCAATCGCACTGCATTCTCAGTATGAACCGGAAGGGCAACTGCTGTCGCCTCTTTGTTGTCAGTGACAGCCCATTCCAATATCTTCTCAAGAAGTCTGAAAAAGACCACTTTCATTACAAGATGGTCTTGACTTTACCCTAGTTGTAAAGACCATGCCTTTTTATTTTCTGTATTTTTGACAGAGGACTGAAATGGGAAAATAACTTAAAAATCAAGGATTGCTGAAGGATTACGGCAATTTTTGAAAACAAACACAAATTGTAAATGATTCAGAGATAGTGGGAACTGCCGACGCTGGAGAGTCTGAGATAACAAGGTGTAGAGCTGGATGAACGCATCAGGCCAAGCAGCATCGA
>JAHRHZ010000144.1:12144729-12195141 GCA_024137785.1 Ginglymostoma cirratum | reverse complement strand
CCTGCTCCTCCGATGCTGCTTGGCCTGCTGCGTTCATCCAGCTCTACACCTTGTTATCTCACGTTGTAAATGCTGTTTACACAACTGCTGCTGGTTCAAGCAATAGTAGATGGTTTGTAGAACAGCTAGTTTCAAGGGCTGTGCACAAACGGACAATCAGCCAGCAACAATTAACCAATTGGACTAGTTAATTAGTTATCAATGACAATGACAAAAGCTTTTTGCTTGCCAAGAACTTTGTAATTGGTTTGCAGGTAGCTAAACAGCTTGGGTGAAGGCTGGGGAAAGCCTTCAGATTTTTGCCAGCTCAGGAATTTTCTTTGTTCTATGCATTAGAAGTGACTTTAAGCCTGAAGAGAACCAGTTTATTTTCCCTTCAGTTCCTGTAAGCTGGGACTTCTAATTGCTAAGCCAGAAATTTTTTTTAATAAGACCTTTTCTACTGCTGCTTGAACCAGCAGCGACGTAAACAACGTTTACAATTTCTAATTGTGAACCAGTCACCCTGTGCCTCTTGCAAACTACCGGAATCATCCAGAGAAGGAAGAACAAGAAGCAGCATTTCTATTAGCACAAGAATCATCTTAGCAGATCCTGTGAATGGGAACCATTGAACTGCTTTACTAGCCTTTCCATCCACCTATCTACATGTGTGTGGGGTGCTAACAGTTCACAAGCGTTTACACAAAGCTGGAGCATATTTAGTTGAAATAAAGTGATTCTTGTTAACTACGGAACCTGGCCCGTTCTTTTTGTCGACAAAGGTCTAAGTAAGGTAAATTGGTAAATTCTGACATTTTCTTTAAAATCCATAACCTTTGTGATGACGCCAGGATTTTTGGGGCATGGTTTCCAGTGCGCTACCCCATGAGGTGTTTACATAGCATAAGTCTCTTAGGTATGACAAATCAGAGATTCTCAAATATGAAGGTCACCCACACCCCAACCCACCCTCAATGCATGCAAACCGTACTTTAGTTTGATTTCATCCGATGGAGAAAGTAGTTCATTTGCTGTTCCTAGCTTTGTCAATGCTGAAAAGACCTGGCCTCGTTCGATCCAAGCAGAATCATCTGACCCATCCAGGCCACGCCACATAATACAAAGGAGGATGTCCATCAGAATCTGACTTAGCTCTTCCTCACTCTTCTAAGAGGGAAAGAAAGCCAGTTCCATAAGCAAATGCAGTTCAGTAAAGTTAGATTCAAGAAGTGGTATAATGTTTGAGGCCACACAAGTCTTTACCATTTTGAAAATGGATTGCTGCTACAGAGCGAGAATATGACAATATGAACATGAGCTCTATTAGATTTAAATTAGCAATTTTACATGCACAAGCTAGTAGTAATGAAAACTCGATTAAACAAATTTTTTTGATATTATTGAGTTGGATTACAGGGCACACTTGGAAGCTACTGCTATAGGGCCAGATGTCCCTCAGAATTAATATTTGGTGGTTCAACAGTGATGGCATTCCATATTTGGTACAACTCCCCTCTGGGAGAAGTTCTTTAGTTGAAGATCAATTGAAACAAACATTAAGTTTCTTAATCAGAGATCAACAACCTGTAAGATGGCTACCACTAGTTATTTAGCAAGTCTGAACCTCCCCCGGTAAACATTAATTATACCTGCTTTAAAACAAAACGAAAATGGCACAAAAATCATTTAACTAATTACCTCTCCACTTCCGGAGACTTCATAGATTGATGCATCATCCATGTAACTTGAATCATCTGTACTGCTAGGTTCCTTATCAAACTGTGCACCAGGAAAGTGTTTGGGCATCTCCAGTGGAGATGGTGTGCTGGCAACGCTACCTGGTGTCTGAGTCTCAACGTCACCCATTTCGTAAGAGGCCATGCTCGACAAGTCCAATGTTAGGCTTCTCCCCTTCGGAGTCCATTCCTCCAATTGAGCCTGATTTTCCTCCAAACTTTCTGTGAGGACACTTTCATTTGAGGCTCTGTCATCTAAAAACATCTCAGAAGAGTGGTTTGAGTCATTAAATCTTTCAACCAACCCATCGAAACTTCTGTTATCATAGGGCACATTGTCGACTATATCACCATCTGATAGATTGTCACCCCGAATACTTGATTCTTCATTGGTGCTCCTTAACTGCTCTACGCTAGATCTCATCTCAGCTTGTTTACCAAAATCCAAACTGCTGCTGTTCAAACTGTCCATGCCAGCACTCTCCTTGCTCTCAGCATTTTCCTTCAGAAACAACCGCACAAATGTTTCTTGCCAACTGGTCTGCTTTGCGATCTGCTGGGCTGCATCTTGCTGGGACTGCAAGTGTTGATAAATCTGAAACAATTCAGGGAGAAAGCAAGTTCACTTAAATGTCACTGATATATTAACTGCTGGTTTTGGTAACTCTGTTTACTGGTCTTTTGAAATTGTTATTTTTTTTTTGCATTGCTCACTAATCATTGGCAAAGTAATCAATTTGAACCAAAACAGAAACAGTGGTACAAGATCTTTTGTGACCTAAACACTCAATTGTAGCTTATATTTAACATATCAGATCCAAGGGTGACAATGGTCTGAAGAATCTCTCCAGTTGCTCAGGGCATGACTTCAACATCCAAGTTTGCATGATAATCAACACGCAGCCTCGGATCAGGTTAAAAAATGTTTCTTCCTTACTCTCCACAAACCATGTTAGCCTTGGAATAAAGGTGAGAACCCATTCATTCTAGTTGGCTGAGTGGTGGTCACATTACTAACATACAAACAAGGAGTAACAGGTGGCTACTTGGCCCTTTGAGCCTGCTCTGCCATCCAATAAGATCACGAGTGGTCTGATTTTAACCTCAACCCCAAATTTCTGCACATCTTCAAGAATCTTACATCTCCTTGGTCATTGTGAATCTATTAGCCTCTGCCTTAAAAAAAAAATTTTACAGATTCTGCATCTATTGCCCTTTGATAAAGGGAATTCCAAAGGCTCTCAATCCGGAGTGAAAAAAATATTTTCTTATCTCTGTTTTAAATGGCACCCCCTTTTTTAAAATAAGGTATACTGAAGTACGGTCAGAAGGCAGCCTGTTCACCCACTGTGCAATGTGCTCAGAACAAGATTTTGTAGTTTGGTCTGCAGGGTTAAATAGTAATTTGACAGTCAACAATCGCTAAAATATCAGGTTAATTGCCAAAGGATCCTCTTTAAAACTAGAAACTGGACAGTATAATATTCATCTTTTTCATGTAGACACTTCACTTGCTTTCATTTAAATAAACTCACACATACTACCCACACAATTTTCACACATTTCCCAAGCTTCATGCAGCTTGAACAAAAATGTTTATCTTTCCTCTATCGCTATGCTCTTCCTGAGGTCACAGCAGCCATAATCGGAAGTGGTGCTTCAAAAGCAGCAGAAAGAGTACTTCAGTCCCAATTTTGCAAAGGATTTAATCACGGACATGGCTTTCTCTCTTTCCATATTTATGGGAAGACTGCCCATATCTTCTCTAAGGCTTTTACATATAAAAGGTTAGGAGATGTATATTTTCCTTCTCGGTCTCTCTCCTTTACAATCACTGGCAAAAGATGCAAGTCTCTATCAAGCCACAAGCTTAGGGTTTGTATAATTCAGGAACAAGAAACGTAATAGTCACAGGTTTGGTTTCAGCGTTAAAAGGTTAACTGATAGTCTACAGCCAATGTGAAAATATGAACATATTCTTGTCACTTTCTTTGGTTTTCCTTGATGCCAGGATTTTTTCTTTGCACAAACCCCAAAGAAAATGTGAATCGTTAATAGGAGGAGAAGACTGACCTTTCGGCAAACAGCAAGCCTCACGTTGATTCCTGCTTTGTGCACTAGGTGAACCACAGCCATTAAATCTTTATAATTCACCACAGAGTCTGAAACAAATGGAACAAGAAAAACAAAGTAATGTATTGCATTTAATTCTGCTAAACCATACAATCAAGAACTGTTACAGCACAGAAGGGGACCATACCCCCATCAAGTCTGCACCAAAAAGTAATGGAACCTAGTGCCATTCTCCTGCTTTCTCCCCTCAGCCTTACACCAACTCCTTCTTTAGTATTGTAATCTGCCTCCACCAAATGAGGAAACTCACAGACAAGTGAATTGGCAATTAGATTTCAGAAGCAGTCAGGCTTGTTGGAAGCAAGGTAACAAAAGGTGAAAACACCTGATGAATGATTGGACTTTGTCCCACTCCCCTTGTAACAGCAGCTTCCTGTGTAACATTGGCAAATGTCTGCAGCAAGTTATAATGTCAGGACTGGCAAGTGACCAAAGAAATGGCCAGCAAATCTGATCGAGTTCATACAAATACTCTAGACCATGAACACTGTAGAAGAACACAGATACAACATCCACGAACAAGACATCCCTTATATATGGTCCCAGCAGTTAACTCAAGTGCAGCAATGACAGGGAGGTTTGGGGTTGCGTGCTCCCAACTGGTTGGTTGAGAAATGAAGTCAAGCATGTGGGAAAATTGTTAAGAGATAAAAGGTACTGCAGATGCTGGAAAATCCGAGAAAACAAGCATGGGGCTGGATGAACACAGCAGGTCAAGCAGCATCATAGGAGCAGGAAAGCTTGATGTTTCGGGCCTAAACCCTTCATCAGAAAATTGTTAACCCCAGCTACTTTCTGGTGCAATTTATAATCTGTGTCTCTCTCCTGCACACACTTCACTGGCAGGACTAGACCGCAGCGTATTTCACCAGTAACTTTTTACAATGTACACAATGACCTTCAAAACATGTTTTGAGGAAAAGAAAACCATAATTTAGCTACTTTTCCCAGATTTTGGGAAACTAATGTCTTTGCACTGTTGTGTCATGTTTCCTAAAGCAGCAATTCTGTACTGGATGTTTGAATCGGTTAACAATCAATTGTTTGAGTCCAGCACCTCAATCTAAATGTACCTCCAGGAAGTCTCAGTGCTAAGTTTTTCATGCCCCAAAGGGAGTCCTGTGGTACAGTGATAATGTCCTGTATCGCTGAGCCAGGAGGCACAGGTTCAGTGGCATGTGATCACATCTCTGATCCAAGTTAACTAAATAAAACTCCCCAACAATGTTTAGGCCCTCAATCAATGAGACAAAACACACTAGCAGTCAAATATCGCGTTAGTAGAGTTCAAGTCTTCACGGCTACAACAAACTCTCAATTTACCTGCTTGAAGGATTTGATGCAAGAGGTTTTTGACCAGGGACACAGTAATCATGGCATCATTCAGCAGCATGATGAGTCCTGAATAACCCACATCCCTCAGCTTGATGCGCTGCTTGCTCCGTTCATAAACCTTATCGCACTTCAACATCCTTTCAAATATCTATTGAGGAGCAGAACTTAGACATGTTAATACTATGTTTAGGTCTGAAAAATGCAAACTGCTTGTTTGAAACCTCGTAATGTGAAGACAGAAAATGCATATATTTTCACAGACATGGGCAATCACTGATGACCATACCACGAGGGTGGGAGTCTTTGTGTGGAAGCCCAGACAGTAGGCCTCAGCAGGTTGTTCGAATGCTGGAGAAACGGTATAACTTGATTCAGTGCTCAAGATAGCTAGGCGTGTACATCTTCCAGCACTGCCCAGTAGACAATGGCCACCAACAGAAACAGAATGGTGCAAAGACGAGGACACTCTGACAGGGGAGAGGGTGGGCAACTGGTTTTTCTAGCGGGTGACTTCTTAAAACTAGCACTCAGTTGTTCAGGGTGATATCAGGAGGCACTACTTCACAGAAAGGACTGTGGAAATCTCTTTTAGAAAAAGCTAAGGGTACGGGTCAATTCAAAACTGACATGGCCAGACTGTTACTTTTAGACAAAGAGTATTTACGGTTACAGAACAATGCAGCTAAAAGGAGTTAAAAACAAATCAGCTATGACCAAACTGAATGGCTGAACTGTCTTGAGGGGAGGATGGTCTCCTAAGTTGTTAACATTAATTACAGTACACCAATTGCTAACATGATTTAAAGAAATGAATGCAATTTCTTTTCTGGTTAGAAACCACTTTCACCACTAAAATCTGATGTCTCGCTCTTTTGTGTGCCATGGGATGTGACAACAGAGGGCAGACAGTTATCTCAAATCGGATTGTTATGACTCCTGTGGCAAATAAAGCACTGGAGATCTTGTATTTAGGTCACAGATTTCTTGCTGTAATGCTCCTGTTACAAATTCAATCCCTCGAGCTATTCAGTGAAATCACGGCTGATCTGTATCGCAATTACATCTATCCGCCTTGGGTCCATTATCCTCTTCTACCACAGGTTCGCAAAATCTATTAATCTCAGAATTAAAGTTATTAACTAAGCTTGTTTAAAGAAGTGTCTTCTAACCTTGCTTCTGAATGTCCTGACTCTGGTTTTTAGATTGCATCCTTTGTTCTCAATTCCCCTCTATCCTGCTGCCCACCAGAGCAGTGAAAGAAGTTTCTGTCCAACTGTTCTGCCAACATTTTAAAAAATAATAAATATCAATTACCCAATGACCTTCTATATTTCAGGGAATACAAGCCTTTCTTTATGTGCTCTCGCCTTATAATTTGACCCATGAACCCTGGTAAGACTGTGTGAGTTTCTCCTCCCAAGGCCATTATATTCTTGCTTTGGTATGATGGCCACATCTGTACACAGTACTCCACATGTGGGCTAACTAAGGCAAAGCACAGCTGCAATAAAACCTTCTCTCCTTTATAGTCTTGCGCTCTATTCCATTGGCATTTAAAATTACTTTTATACCTGATTACTACACTTTACCGATTTCCTTGTCAACTGTGTTATCCACATTTGCAATTATGGAGGTTAGTTGAGATTATAGTGGGATACCACTTTTCACTTCTTTCCAATTCAGTTACATATCCATTACCTCAGCTCTGTCTTATGACATCCATGCAAAGTCCTAATCAAGGCAATAATTTGCTTTCAATTCCTTCAGGTTTAATTTTAATTAACTTGCTTGGCTTGGACTCATTGACTTCCAGCTACTCTTCTAGGTCACACACCACCTGAGTCCGGAAACATGCATCCCACTCCTGCTTCTTTTACGTCCAAGAATGGAACCAACTGAGAATGGCTATATCAAGTCAGCTAAGTGTTCAAGACTGAGATCTTCCCAATACAATAGGAATAAGTATTATTGATCACTGAGACCTCATAATCACCGAACTTAGCATTTATCTCAATCATTATACTTGTTCTTGGAAAACTTGTGTGATACTTTACATTTTAAAATGCATACATTGAAGCACAAGTGTTTCCCAAATGGTTTGTCACAAATTGAGGTCAACAGATCATTTGCTTGAGGTGTTCGTCAAATATGTTAGCTTATTAAGGGTGCAGAGTACCTTGAAAACGAGCTCACGCAACGTGTCAGAATATTTGTTGGTCAGCAGCAATGCATAGAGAATGTCAGCATGCCCTGGTTCAAACAGCAGCAGGTAAAGCTGGTCCCGAGCTGAACTAGTCTGAAGAAGATTCAGCAAGATCTCCAGGATCCCGGAGAGCTACAAATACACACATCCAAAAAACATCAAGAATCAGATCCAGGGCCATAAGCTAACTCTGCCTGTAACAACACTCAGTGCTTATAATATTGCAAGAAGACAAACATATAATTTCAACATCTTTACATTCCTGCTGCTTTCCATGACCAAATCTGGTCAGTGAATAACGTGTGCACTGGGAATTTTAGACTTTAATGTTAACATACATACAAATACACACGACTGTCATATTCTGTCATTTTATACAAAATACTTTAGTTCCCTTCAAGGAAGACTGCACTTATATAGCAACTTTCAAAACCTCAGGATATCCCAAAGGGCTCTACAGCCAATAACATACTTACGAAGTAAAGTAACTTGTAATATAGGAAACACAGCAGTTAATTTCTACACAGCAAGATTACAAATAGAAACGTGATAACAGGTTATCCATATTGGACTTTTTATTCCTGCCCTTTATCAGAAGAGCTTCACTATTGTCCTCATTGGGGCAGATAGTGCCTTGGTTAACTTTTCATCCAAAATGGGGTGCCACCAACAGTGGAGCATTCCCTCAAGGCCAAAGCTTCATACAAAGCAAAGTCTCAGAATTGCTCGCAGGCTTCCAGGGAATGGCATCTCTTGTTCAAAGGAACACCTGGAAGAGGGACCACTCATTGCAGACGTGGGTCAGAGTGAATCAGCAGCTTTCCCTTCGCCACAACTGCCTTCACTCACGTGTGGTCTAGATCACTCAGCAATCCTGAATGCTGGTTGGGAGCCCAGTAAAATGCCTGACTGGCACTTCATTCAGCAGGCATCTCCCAAAACACGAATCTCTCACGAGCTTTCCAGCCAACAGGCAAGACCCCACTACCTAGATTCAATATTGCTCTCTGGCTTTGTGGCAGTAGATGAACAGTCAAATAGATTGGAGAATATGGATGACTATACTATTCACTCCATGTCATCTGAGCCCCCGCCAGCTCATGGCTTTTGCTGCTAGATCAAAAACTTGGAACTCCCAAGCTTATGTCACTATGCATTTGCCAACACCACATGGACCACAGGATTTCAAGGAAGCACATCAACATCATCTTTTCCAAGGGCCGTTAGGATTGGGTAATAAATATGGTCTTGGCAGATTCACCCACATCCCATGAAAGAATACAAAACAAGTGGTTATTTCATAGCATTTGAATAAGCTGCCTGAAAGAGTGGTGGCAGCAGACGCAATATTAACTTTCAAAATGGAATTGGATAAACTCTTGAACAAGTGAAAGTTGCAGCTATTTGGGTATGAGGCCAAAGAGTGGGATAATTCGTGTTTTTTGAAAATTCACTCAGGACGTGGGCATCACTGGCTGACCAGCATTTATTACACATCCCTAGATGCCCTGCCTTCTTGAACCACTACAGTTCATGTGGTGTAGGCACCCACAATTCTGTTAGGAAGGGACTTTCAGGATTTTGACCTAGCAATACCGAAGAAGTGGCAAACTATTTCAAAGTCAGGACGGCGAATACCTTGGACAAGAACTTACAGATGGTGGTATTCCAATGTAGCTAGCTGTTTGAATTGGTGGTATGGCCACAATGTGTGAAAAGACACACTTGGCTGAAGATTTTCATCTTGTAGTTGTCAGGACATTTTGCAAGACAAAGACCTTTGACAAAATGCACCTTTTATCACCGATACTTAGCTCAGTATTACCAAACACCTTTGAGGTAAAGGTCTTGTGGAATAAATAAAATCCCTCCTTTACCTGTTGTTCATCATTGATGGCAGCAATGTATCCCATGATGCTCTGGACCTCTTCCTGTGTCACCCCTTTGCTGATGAAGTACTTAATTAGTCCATACAGAGAAGCACGGATAGTCTTCACATCATCTGTGGACAAGTCACTGTCTTTATCTGAGCTGCTAGAAGAAGTGTCAAAGAATGCAAAGCAGTCAGGTATTTCCACATTGGATTGAGGGTATTGAGTTGTTGCTTAGTGTTTATAAACAATATTCATTCTTTTAAAAAATAGCAAAGAGGGCAGAACACTCCACCTGTAAAACATCCGGATCACATCAAGCAAGAATTGCACCCCATACTTCTTCCTAAAAAGCTTCCGATTGTCTTTGATGATTGTGGATAAGTACTGAATATGGCCTGAAATAGAAAACTGGTTACGCTTTTATGACAGGACTCAATAGAAGATAGCTGCAAGATAGTCAAAAAATTAGGTTTAGGATATGCCACAAAGCTCAACGTTAGCAACTTAAAAGGACCTCCCAAAGATTCAGATTTGCTTAACTCCTCTCACAATCATTTATTTACACTGGAGCACAAAAACAGGCTTTACAGAATTAGGTGTCGAAGCAAGCATTACAACTCCCACAGGAAGATGACTACTGTAAAGTTTGGCATAAGGGATGTGCCTTCATACTACCTTCACACCATATAGAAACAAGCATTTACACTTCCAAGTTTTTATAAACAGTGCAAAAATTATAAAGTAAGGAAGCAAGAATTGTTAAGGCAGGTACAATGTTACTTTTCAGTTTTAAAGGAGACATGTTGGTGACTATTTTTGTGCCCATCAAATGAGGGGTATCAATACAGAGGAATTAAAGCTGATCCCACTTTGGGGGACCAAATTCAAAGTCACATATTAAGATAATTGGAAAAGTGTTCAGAGGGGAGGCGAGAAATTATTCCCTACCATAAATGTTTTGGGATGCACTGCTAGAAGAGATAGAGGAACCAGAACCATTTCTTGCTTTCAAAAGCAAACTGAATAAACATTTTTCAAAAAAGGGTGCAGGGCTCAGGGGAAGAAGCATATATTTGGATAACTCTTTCAGAGTCATAAAATAAGGCACAATTGGTCAAGTGGCCTCCTTTTGTGAAATTTTATTAAGTATTATGTGGCAAGCTAAGGATAAAAGCTATTCCCAGTAAAACTTCACCAATTTTAAACTTGGGCCATTATTCCTCATAAGACAATGTGCATTTACCATTTTCTATACCATTTTAAGAGTCAAACTATAGATAATTTAATTCTACAGGGACAGCTCAGTACAATTTCCCATCGGATACCTGGACAACGCTTAGAGGGCAGCAAACTAAACCAGTCTATAATCCAACTCCACCCTAATTTAAAATGATGTTTGGCAGCCAATGGTATTTGTGAAGTGTAAATGTAAATTCAGTATTAAAATTATACCCATATATTCCATGCATATTTGCATGGAATTTTACCTTTTACAATGGAGTTGTAAATTGTTAAAACAGTTGAAAATTGTTAGTTTCTGTCTGCAAGATAACAGAACACTTTCCTGTTTGGGCAGCAAGGAATGAGAGACTTGCTAGTGAAAGCCTTCTAAACTTGGCATCTAAAGATTTTAGTGCAAGTTTCACTCCAGGGTCTTGATGACAAATTCCCAGCTAACACTCTGGTACATACAGTCAGTGAAGGATGAAGATTTGCTCTATTGTAAAAGGTAAAATGCTGTATTTCCTACATTACAGTATATCTACATTTCAAAAGTATAGGGGTGTGCGCGTATTAATCTATTTCTCCATGTTGCATCTCACTTGAGTTATATCCATTACAGTGGCTGAGAAAATGTACTTGCCAATTCGGAATGGGAAATCCCCATGGCTCCAGATTCGAAAGTCAAACAGCAGATGTTGATACATCTGATGCAGGAGCTGCGTATTCTTCTCAACGTTTGCTTGTTCAATCAGTAACTGCACAGCCACCAGCATGTTCACATCTGCTAAACTACTTGGCATCTGTCACACAAGGCGTTTAAAATACGTTACAATTTGATCGCCTTCAAACATCCGCACAAGTGTAAAGAGAAACCACTACAGGTCAATGTGTTATACCAGACAAAGTACACACTGAGACCACAGATTTGGCCTGAAAGCTTGCTCTTTACAACAACAAGCAGGCTTCAGCACAAGCTGGTCTTTTCCACTTAGTAAATTTTGCACAGATGCTGTAGCGTGAGGCAGTCAGTGGTAATGTCACTGGACTAGTAATTCAAAACCCAGGGCTAATGTTCTGGGGACATGGTCTCAAATCTTATGATAGATGCTGAAATTTAAATTCTGAAAAGAAAATCTGGCCTAATGGAGACCATTTAGCCACTGCTGATGGTTTTTTAAAACCATCTAGTTCACTTGCGCTTAGGGAAAGCTATCTGCCATTCTTAGCAGGCTTGGCCTTTGTGACTCCAGACCCACAGAAAACTTGTCGACTTTTAACTCCCCTCTGGGTAATGTGATAAGCAATAAATGCTGGCTCAGGCAGCAATGCTCACATCCCATGAGCCAGTAAAACAAAATATCCAATTCTACCCCTTTCCTGTTTCTCTTGACTTCTCCTATGTCTCTAAACTATCTGACTTCCTGTCCGACATGGATAAGCAGACATTTCCTCTAATTAAATACTGGGAAACCAAAAGCCATTGTCTTTGGTCCCCATTACAAACTCCATTCCCTTACCATTCACTCTTTCTTTCTCTGGCTACTACTTCAGCTTCATTATGCTGTTGGCTTAGTAGAGTTCTTTACTTGCTGTATAAGATACAATCACACAGACTAACAGAGAATATTTCATCATAGATCATCATCATAGAATGCCCACAGGTGGAAACAGGCCCTTCGCCCCAACAATTCCACACTGACCCTCAGGACATCCCACCCAGACCCACCACCTGTAACCCAACTAATCTACACATCCCTGAACCATTATGGGTAATTAAGCATGGCCACTCCACCCTAGTCTGCACAACTTTTGACTGTGGGAGGAAATCCATGCAGACACAGGGAGAACGTGCAAACTCCACACAGACAGTCACCCCGAGGGTAGAATCGAAACCGGGTCCCTGGCGCTGCGAGGCAGCAGTGCTAACCACTGAGCCACCGTGCCACCCTGCTCCTCTAATGCTGCCCTGCCTGCTGAATTCCTCCAGCTCCACACTGTGTTGCCTCTGACTCCCAGCATCTGCAATTCTTGCTATCTCTGATTAAATTAACCTTGCCTCCTCTACTGATCTCCAACCGGTCCTAACACATTTTGTTTGATGCTGTACAGCATGATGCACTTTACCTAGTAAATTCAATTTTAACATTTGTTCATTTCATGAAATACGTCTTAGATGCATCAACAGCTGTTTAAATTGACTTCTGCTGGCATTATGCAAATTTTCTCTCAGTAATTATTTTAGGATGTACAGGACAGAGGTTCCCTACCTTCTGTAGCAAGGCGCCTAAAGTGGCAACTCCATGACTGTGAAGCAGGTTCTCTTGATTGATTGGATGCCTTCTTATGAAATGCTTTATTGTCAAGAGAAAAGTAGCTACAGGGTTCTTCTCCAGTCTGGCCTCTGTAAATCACACACAGACAATCACAGCCACGCTATGTTGACCCATATGGCTTATGAGAAATGAACAATTTCACTGATGGAGGAAATCAAATGTGTAGATTCCTTCCTTTTCCATCTTAAAAATCTTCTACCATCTACTTTGCATCCCTGAAATATTTTTAAGGCCCTAGAGTTCGAATGACCCAAGCTAAATATGCTCAAGTTTTTAAACTGAGCATGATTTATGACGGCTTCGTATTTAACAACTTTTATGGACTTGAATTTGAAGGTGTGTGGAGATACCTGGAATTTTTATTTCAAGTTTTTTGTAAGGTACATTGGAATTTTTGTTTAACAACTAATTTCTTGGCATTCATGTGGTTCCAAATAACTGCTCAGTTTGGTTGCTTGAATTCATTTCAGGGAAAACACGACAATTTTTACAATTGGGTTTTATGACCGCTCTGTTTCACGCTTTGCAGGCTTCTGGTGGTTTCAGACTTTCAATTTTGGAGGGAGCTTGTTAATGAACAAGCTGCTTAAGTCACATCTTCTGTTTCAGGTGAATTCACTGTGAAACCTGACTGTCCTCTTGTACAGCAACTGGAAAAACCTCTCGGTCTTTCCTGTGCAAACTACTACTGACAAGACCCCAGAGACATCTGCCTACGTTTGGTGACACCGGTCTACAAATGACAAAATGTTGAAATGACTGCCGTCTGAACATCTCAAGACTTACTGCTTTGTCTTCAAAAACTAAGATTTATTAGCTAAAAGTGCATTTTCTCCACAAAAGTGAATCTAAGCAGAGAAATACTTCTCTTCCACTTTACCCGGTCTGCGTGTTTTGAGTTATTTAGAAGGTAGATTTATATATCAAACTACATGTGTTAAATAGCTTTGCACCTTCATTGAATAAGTTTTGTTTGGTAATAAAACGGTAATTTTGAATTTATTGAGGAAACTTGGCCGACCTGTCTTTTTATTTTAAGTCTAATATAAAGAAAACATTGGATCAGTCATATCAGGAACTGGGTAAAACGAATTAAATTCTTTGTTGTGTTATGGAATGGTAGGACTGGAGAAAGATATTGCACTCCTCCCATCTTGGTCATAACACATGGCACATGCAGATAAAACCATTTGGATTCTTGGTTTCCATCTAGAAGTATAAAATGCCAAGGCATATTGAACTTGTAAAAGACTTAATAAGTCTCTGATTGGCAGTATTGCACCCAGTTTGGAGTATTCACTATAGGAAAGAGTTACCAGCAATGCAATAACACCGTATAGACTCATTAAGATGTCAGCAGCATTGTGGGATTACAGTTATGAAGAAAGTTATTAGGACAATCATTATTTGATCTGAGAAGTTGGATGAATTTCATGAGAAAGGATGATGACACAGTTAATAGGCATCCATCACACAGCAAGAAAATCATAATTGAACAAATATATTATCAAAATGATTAGTATATTTTAATATATTATGGAATGAGAAAATTCCTACCAGAAACCAGAGCCCAGTTTTTTTTTTAGAAGGGAATTAAATAGTGCCTCAGGTAAAAAAGAGGACATTAAACGGCATAGCATGCAGCAGGTGAATGGCACTGCATTAAACAGAAAAACACAGTCACACTGATGGAATGGACTGAAGGGTTTTTTCTGCATTGCGAGATTCAATAATTCTAAGCCACTGTCTCAGATGCCATCTTTGATGAGATACTAAACAGGATGCTTTATGTATCTGAGCAACTGAACTGAAAAAAACTTTTAAAAATATTCCAGAACTCCCCAGTGCCCTGGCCTGGATTCTTCCTTCAACCAACTCCACCAAAGAAACAAATAAACTGATCACTCATCTCACTGACTTGGCAGGACATTGCTGATGCTGTATGCATCAAAGTCAATCAGTCCTGATATGTGAAAATAATTGTTAAATGTTTAGGACAATTCAGAGAGATATGATCAGCTGTTCTACAAATGCAAGCTCTACTTGTCTTTTTAGAGCCTTTACTGAGAACAGGGGACAGGTAAGATATGCAAGCTAATTGTATTGCATGTCTTTTTGGCAGTAATCCCCATAAAGGTCACTACCAATGTTGTGATCTTCATGTCAACTTTCTGAAAAAACACACAAAAGGAAGAAGAAACTATAAAATAAATGGAAGACTTGTACTTATATAGCAACTGTCAAAAATAGGCAGCGTGGTTCAGTGGTTGGCACTGCTGCCTCAGTGCCAGGGATCCAGGTCCCATTCCAGCCTTTTGCACATACCCCGTGTCTGCATGGGTTTCCTCTGGTTTCCTCCCACAGTCCAAAGATGTGCAGATTAGGTGGATTGACCATGCTAAATTGCCCATAGTGTCCAGGGATGTGTAGGTAAGGTGGATTAGCCATGGGAAATGCAGGGTTACAGGGATAGGATGGGTCTGGGTGGGATGCTCTTTGGAGGAGCAGAGTGGACTGAATGGCCTGCTTCCACACTGTCGGGATTTTAAAAACCTCAAAATGCTTTACAGTCAATAAACTACCCGTTTGAAGTTTAGTCGTTACCGTAATTAGGAATGCAATGTTGTATTGGTGTGGGAATGCGCCAGGAGTACGTGTCACTAGAGGCAAGAGAATAAACGGCGGCACGGTGGCTCAGTGGTTAGCACTGCAGCCTCACAGCGCCAGGGTCCCGGGTTCGATTCCAGCCCCCGGGGACTGTCTGTGTGGAGTTTGCACATTCTCCCCGTGTCTGCGTGGGTTTCCTCCGGGTGCTCTGGTTTCCTCCCACAGTCCAAAGATGTGCAGGCTAGGTGGATTGGCCATGCTAAATTACCTATAGTGTTCAGGGGTGTGTGGGTTATAGGGGGATGGGTCTGGGTGGGATGTTCCAAGGGTCAGTGTGGACTTGTTGGGCCAAAGGGCCTGTTTCCACACTGTAGGGATTCTATTCTAAACCAAAGAGTTAGCCATGACAGCTCTAGTTCGAGACAGGAAGGAACAAACACATTTGGAGTAGTGACTAGGAAGAAGGTTAAGTTTCTAATTTATTGCAACAATTTCTACTTAAAAATTCCACTGTATTTACACATAATGTGAGAACTCAACAGGTGTGTAATTTTTAAATGGAAAGCCTTGTTGGCAGGAACCACGAACACACAGACTATGATGAATTTGAACTGCCATCAGTATTGAAAGCATAGCCTCCTTCAAGTTACTTATTCTGCATCCACTATGAACACATTACTTTGGTGCCATCACGCAGCAGAGCTTAATTATTTATTAGAAGCCTTCATTCCCCACAAATCTCCCATCAACCTTTAAATAAAGATTGACGAGCAAAAAAAAATCAAACCAACAATCCCTAGAAGTTTGTTAAAGTCAACTGCAATTGACCAGATTTTAGAAAGGAAGAATCAATGGGAAAGCTTCCTTTCAAATCCTCATAAAATAGCATTTCTCAAAAAACTAAGAAAGGGCAGATTAAATTAGTAGCAAACAATAGTAGTATTTGGAAGTAATATTTCAGGTCTGAAGATTTTTCTGCACCAATTTTTACTTGAACAGTTGTTTAATATCTTCACATGAAGCAAAATATGTGTGAGCATGCTGTAAACAAGATAAGCTTGAGGCTTATTTTCTTGCTGTTCCTTTATACAAGTTGTGTAGGAGGTGCTGATGACAGATGTTAAAGAAGTGAAGTGACTTTAAAAATTGAATCATCTTCAAGAATATAGCTAAATACCGACATTGCAACATTGCATTTCATTGTGACACTTTTTTTTCCATGCTTTTTAGGTCGTGTTAGAGGGAAAAGGAGATTAGGTGAACCTTTTTGGATGAGATCAGCTTTAAGTGAAGTTTAGAAACTGAACAGCGCACTAAGTTAGCTAGTTAAACCTGCCTCCTCGTCCCCATGTTCTGAATAACAGCAACTTCATTCGCTTGGCTCGAAATATGCGTCTTGCTTGTTTTAATAGAAAGTAGGATCAAGGATGTGAATGATAATTAAATGGAAGATGTTAAAATGTCAATGCTATAGTTTTACCATTTTAACAAATCAACTGAATGATTCCTGATCATTGCTTAAAAGCTTAACAACTAAAAAGATATCACTCACTACAATGTTTCCTTTTATTTTGATTTAATATCTTCCACACAGATTGCGTACTAAACCTGTAAGTTAATTTTGCACCAGAACAGTTAATTCTGGACTGATAAATTTCTCACCATTTCACAACTCAGTAGTCTCCTGATGGCCTGTATTAAAAGCATTAGGTAGATATAAGACGTTAGTGCATTGATAGACACCAATGAGTGAAATGAGCAACGAAGTAAGAAGACACAGCGATGTATTTCTCAAAGGAGGGGAAACCCAGGGGTGGGGTGGGATATGCTCCTCTCAAAGGCAAAAGAACTTGACTAAGAACTAAATTAAAGCAAACACTATTATCTCCAGAGTTTTAAGACATCATGTATAAACTTACTAAATAGAAAAAGTTCAAGACTTCCAGGGGTAGGGAAAGAAAGGAAGCATTCCACACTAATCAACACAAGCAGCAGAGGAAAGAACAGGTCTGCAATATGGCAGTTGACAATGGTAATGCATAAACCTACCTAGATAGATAATCAATTTCAAAATTGATGTTTTAAAATCAGAAGTCTTACCAGAAGCTCTAGTTGAAGGAATCACCACCCAGTCACCTTCAGCAGGGGAGGAGGCTTCAGGTGTCACGAAGTCAGAGACGCCATGATAGTCTCCATTTTTCACCAATCCCTGGCTCCCAAGATTGCTCATTTGTTCCAGCAGTGGGAAAAGAACATTCAGGCCACCAGTGCAATTGATCATATCCTGCAAGACAACAGAATTTTATTACCTAGTCATAGAGACACATTTAAATTGCATGATGAGACGAACATAATTCCAATCCACATTTCAACATTTCCTGCTGCTTCAGCAGGTCAATACTAACTGAATCTCAAGCAGCAGTTTCCCTTCAACGTGCGGTGTAAATTCTACCTGGGACTGGGTGGCAGTTGAGGAGGGGAATTAAGGGGGAAGAGAAATGGGACAGGGCAAGAATTGAAGCAGTTCATTCTAATGTTCAATAGTGTCTTCACATTGGTTGTCTTCTTGATCATCAAGTAACCAACATTTATTTGACAACAGGCATTCGCCACTTAGCAACTACTTCTCCTAACCGCTCACAGTTGCATCCAGAATTGCATTTCTAACAATGTGGCTCAAATTATTGGAAAACCTGACTTTGGTTAAAATCAGTAAAGCTTAAAATTGTCAAGACAGGGTGAGTATTTATTGCAAAATAGTCAATATGTCTAGCACATTCTAAGCAGTGGCTTGGAGCCAATGCTGTTGGCAAATAGTGTTGGCAAATAATTTAGGCAACTCAGTCCATCCATTGGGTAGTCTGTCCATCCAATACAAGAATAATTTAAGTGCTGGGGACTCACAATGCTGTTTGCCTTTACGGACCACTTGGAAGTTGGGTCAGGTGACCCAGGGTGTCTTACAACAACCAATTATTGTCAGCACCAATAGGGCATTTCTACATATTGGTTTTGCCTATGTGTGTTTGAAGGAAAAGGTGAGGGCAACCAAACAGGGGTGGGATAAAGTGACAGTGACAGTGACGGAAGAGAGAATGGATTGTTCATTTGGAAAATGTTGCAAAACATAATTTAAAGTAATCTACCATATGCACCACCTCATTTCTTATAAATTTTCGGTTTTGCAGCATTTCTGATCCAGAGAAAGAATGATATAAATATAATTAAGTCTAATGATTTATTGAATGCGTTTTTCTAATGAAAAATCTGTTTAACTGTTACTTTCTCAATATTAACTGTGGTCAATAATTCAACACTGACTAAAATACCTTAATGTCCCAGTTGACAACTTTATGCCCAGTCAACCTCCCATGAAGGAGATTCGGAGACAAATCGAGGCAGATGGGACTTTTGCAGGCCTGTAATAATGCAGAAAATGCAATATTTATAGCATTTGGATTTTAAATACTGAGCTTTAAAATAATCTCATAGTATGAGGAATTTCAGAATAAAAGCACTGAGTCACCAATGCTTCCTCTCCTGGAGCAAAATTCTGGAACAGTCTTCCTAAAAGCACAGCGGGTGCACCTACACCACACACACTGTGGTAGCTCAAGGCAGCAGCTCAATTCTGAATAGCAACTAGGGATGAGGAACAAATGCCTGCCCTGGCAGGGGTGCTTGTAACCCAAAGATATTCTTAAATTAAAAAAATCAAAATACTGCAGATGCTGTAAATCTGGAATAGAATGGAAAATGCTGGAAATACTCAGCAGGTCAGGCAGCATCCACGGAGAGAAAAACAGAGTTAACACTTAAATTTTATGAGTTATGAGTTTCTCTTTCCATTAATGCAGCCTGACCTGCTGAATACATCCAGCTTTATGTACTTGTTTTTAAAGTGGTCCCTGATTTGAAATCTCAACAGGGAGGGTGTAAGCAGCTCTGAAGCTGAATACCGATGTCAACTCCCTGGATTAATAGTAGCAAATTCAACCAAATTTCCATTCCCCAGCACTCTTATGAATTCTGCTAGAACATATGCACTCACAGACATTCACTGAACATTTTACAAGTTGCCACGCCTTCAGTGATAAAAATGTCTGCTGCTCATAAAAGGGGTCTGGCAACTTAACGGATGCAGTACCACAAGCACCTAGTGACAATGGGATCATGACCCACATCAGAAGGAGACAGTATGCAAAAACAAAGCAAGGACAATCTTAAAAGCAACACAATAACCCCTGAGGACTATGGGTTTAAGTGTACTTACCTTTGGTGTATAATGCAGAAGCAGCTTACTTGTGAGGTCTGTAAGCTCCGACTCCTGAGATTTCAATGGAGAAATGCAGTTTGGGCCTGTCACCAGAGAGAGAAAAAAAAAACTTTTATTTTTTCAGAAGTTCCTATTCAACATTTGAGGCAAAATTTTACCATGATAGGAACTACATTCAACATCATCACCAGTGCCTTCTTAAGAACAATTAGCAATGGCCGCAAAATGCTGACCTAGCTTGTGTTGACCACACACCATAAAGAATGAAAAAAGGAAGCACTGGACAGTTCTCAGCTGGAGTACTGAATCCAACTCTGGCCTCACACTTCGGGAAGAGATCAGGGTCTATGAGGAGGCCCAGAGGTTTACAAGAATGGCACCAGGATGAAGAATTTCACTGTTATGGAGAGACTAAATAGGTAAGACTGCTTCCCTCAGTGCAGAGACGTTTAAGAAGAAACACAATAGGAGTGTTCCCTACTATATATTGTTTTGATAAACCATACTAAAGAAAATGCTTTCACTGGCATCAGGATTGGGAAGCAGTGAAACGCTATTTTAATCTAAGTTGTAAAAAAAAACCTGACGATGAGAAGAAAGTATTTTTATGCAGTAAATAGTTATCATACAGAACACTCTGTGGTGGACTGGTAGTCAAAAATAACTTTCAAAAGAGAATTGGACATACTTGAGACAGAAGATTTTATACAACTAAGGGCAAACAGCAGAGGAACATGGCTGGCTTGAAAAAGCTGGCAGAAACACAAAAAGTCAACTGATAAACTTCTGTATTCAAGAGTCTATGAAGAGAAAGTTTAAAATAGTGAAATCATTTTATTATTGTGGCTCAGACACACGAAAATCTGGCTGGGGCCAATGTAGCAAGTTAATTCTGGGTGGTTATGTTCAATCATGAGTTAGGAATCTGATTCTCACCTGAAAGATACAAAGCCTTCACTTGGGAGTACTGTAGTGCATCGTGGAAGACTAGAACAGAACCCAGTTGACCCTCCAGCGAAGTTGGCGAGCCCCACTCACAGTCCTGAGTTCCTGCCGAAATGAGTTTCGTCACTGATTCAGGTTTTCCCGAGACTCCACTCCAGGCTGGCGAGGAAAGAATTGCACTCAGGGACGCCCGCCCAGAGGGAATGGACAATGAGAAAGGAGGATCCGGGATTTGAGAGGGTGGAGGGGTCGTGGTCCTCTGACCAGCTGATCCAATGCAACACGAGGTAAAAGGCTGAGACAGGGAGTAAACATTTCATAGGATTTTAGTGTGAACACACCATAAGTTAGAAATGCTGATGAGTTTACCCTGAACTGGAAAACTACACTGATGTTGCTTCCAATTTCCTTCCTTCTGTTGTCTTCATGTGGTCCACATCCAACTCTTTCCTGATTTCTGTCTCCCCATTTTCAGGAATAGACTATTAACCAGTAATGGTTATAAACCCACTGAATCCTACAACATTTTCTGATGAAGGGTCTAGGCCCGAAACGTCAAGCTTTCCTGCTCCTATGATGCTGCTTGGCCTGCTGTGTTCATCCAGCTCCACACCTTGTTATCTCGAATCCTACAACTTGTTAGGCTGCACTTCCTTAAACCGCACCTCCCACAGGGACACTAGTAAATTCTTCCAGCTTCTCCCCCTCCAATGCATCTGTTCAGCTGAACCACACTATTATTCTAGCCCTTCTGATTTTCTTCAACCAATGATTCTTGCACACTGTGATTGACAGGGCCTTTGACTATATTCATTCTATTTCACACACTTCTACCCCTACCTCTTCCCTCCCAGAATCATGTCCCCATCTTTTACCTCCCCCAGTTTCCACATTCAATGGATGATCCTCCCCAACTTTCAACGTGATGCTACCATCAAATGTATTATCCCCGCTTTTCCCCTTTCAGAATTCCAAAGGAACTATTCCCTCTGCAACATCTTGGCCTACTCCTCCATCAACAACACTCCCACTTCACCTTTTAATAGAAATCTATTCCTTTATCTCCTCCCTTCTCACAGTTTAGAGCCCTTCATTCCTTCCAAGTAAAATGATGATTTATTTGTACTTCTTTCAAATAGTATTTGCTGCTCATGATGTGGTCTCATCTATGTAATAGAGGGCAAACATATATTGAGACCTGCCTTGCAGAACATATTCTTCCAATCTTCAAGCATGACATGAAGGAATCACTAATTCTTCGCCTTGATTCCACTCTGACCTTCCTGTCCTCAGCCTGTTACAGAATTCCAATGAATGTCAAAGGCAAACTCTAGAGACAGCACCTTAGCTTTCAATTTCACAGCTTTGGTTGAATTTTACATTGTAACTTCCAGTCCACTTTATTTTGTTTCCCTTCATTGTTTTTTGTTCTCTCATTCCTTTTTCTTCACTTTTGGACAGTGAATATTCATGACCTTGCCATTCACACCTCCTCTAGACAGTTTCGGTTCTCGACTTGCCTCACTCATACTCCCTTTGTCCTTGCAACCAGAAATCTTTTGTCATGTAATCATCCCCTTCATTTAATCACAGACTTTCCCTTTTGTTTTTTCTTACATTCTTGCCCCTTTCCTTTAGTTAAAATATACTACTTCTTTCTTCTAGTTCAGATGAAAAGCCACTCACCAGAAAAGTTAACTCTGTTGCTGTCTCCGCAGATTCTGCCAGCTCTGCTGACTATTGCGAGAATTTTGTTTTATTTAAGATATAAACTGCTTAAAATATGAAACTTAAGATCAAGATGGGTGTCATCAGAAACGGGAAGAGCTGGCCACTCAGCCCCTTGAGCTTCGCCATTCAATAAGATCAAAGTTGATCTGACTGCAGTCCTAATAGCATCCTCTTGCCTGTCCCCTGTAACCCTTGACTTCCTTGTTGATCAAAATTCTGCCTAATTCAGCCTTGAGTTAGTACATGCAGCAGAAAACATAGCAAGAATGAAAACCAGATTTCGATATGCAGTTTGGAAGCTTCATTCAAACATACCTTCAAGACATGCATAATGCACAAGCTCCAGCCACTTAACTAATGACTGTCTTGAACTCAGAGATTCCTATCTAAGGTAACACATCAATGGTATATTTTCAAATGAAACATTAAACTGTGACCCCACTTGGCCATTCAGCTGAGCATTAACAGATTCTATCCCACTACTTTAAACAGCATCAGGGGTTCCCCTCAGCTCTACCTCCAATAATTATCCCCTAATGTACTTCACGAAAACTGATTATCACAATGCTGTTAATGGGAGTTTGCTGTCCACAAAATTGGCTGCCACATTTCCTACAATATAATAGTGGCTACACTACAAAATTACTTCTTTGGTTGTAAAGCACTATGGAATCTTCCAAAGTCATTAAAAGTGCTATAGCAATGCATATCCTTGTCTCACCAAGTATGATAAAACTTCTAAAATGTACTGAAGGATAACATTCAGATTTAGGTGGTTGGTGAACATAATGCTTGAAGTTCTTCAAGGTGGGTGACCAAATGCTTTGATATGACCAGTGGTTTACCATGGTGATGATAATTCATAAAGAAAGAAATCGGGTATCCTCACATCTGGAAATTGATTCCTTCGCTCACCACAGACTTCAGACATTGTTGTACTACATAGTTAAAAGTGGGCGTTTCATTGTATACCCTCTGCAACACACACACCACTTTCCCAAAACTCACTACTTTGCAACCTGCACAGCCCATCCCAACTCACAGTACATCCCCTACACCGCCAAGATATCTCTAGCATTCTCTACACCATACAGAAAACTATCTTTATGTGCTACCTAAAATATTACTGTGACATATTCCCAATATCCCAAGAAGAAAAAGTAAACATAGCTGTGTATTCAGTTATAAAATCTTACCTCGCTCATGGTGGGGAACTTGAGGGGTGCAGAGAGTTTCTGCTGACCATTGACATAGATGTACACCAGACTCTGACCAAAGGGACGTTTTGCCGGGACATGTACCACTGCTATACTGTGCTATTAACAGAAACAATCACAAATCAGTTGAAGAATTCGAGTACTGTGGTCAGTTGTAGCACTCAAGAGGGGTTCTGTTAACAATTGAACACAACAATCAAATAATTTAAAGAAAGTGCAATTATCCAACTATTAAGGGCTCACAAAGTGAGCTTTTATATTTTAGGTTGCATGCTTTATATCAAGGATGTTGAGTGAACAAGCCTGTTTCCAGACCTTCAAAGTATCATCATCTTTGGCCACCTCAGTGAGGCAAATACTTGCAATCTGACCGCACCCTCCAAACTAACTTTCCGAACACTGTGAGGGAAACATCACAGCCTCCCCTTCATATTAATTCAATCAGGAACACAATGGAGGATTAGAATCTGTGCCTTCACATTTAATATTCCAATAATGACGTAGACATCCAAGTTAGATCAGCTCAATTGCAAGTATGTAAACTGATTCTTAAACATTGGCCTTTTTATCCAGAGATGAGGTTTGTTACTGAATAGTTAGAAAGGTTCCTCAATGAGATTCACATAGTTTTTTTTAAAAACCACACTGTTTTTAGCTACAGTGCAGCTAGAACAGTGTCAATACAGCCTTTCTTTGTTCGTTTGGTTGGTGATGCTGAAAAATAGAATGCCAAAGTGACTGTCAATCCAGCTGTCTGTAGTAGTCCCTGACATAGATCAGGATAAATGCATGAAAGTAACTCAAATGGTGGTCCAGGTCCCACTAAAGAAAAGAACACACAATTCAGGCTGATACGTGAGTCCTTTGGGTGAGAGGACAGAGTTGACAAGTATAAGGACAAGAGTCCTTAACCCAGAACAGCAGGAGAGTTCAGTCACTTGGTCAATATTACTCCTTTACTTGGCATGACCACATGGAAAATTATCTGATGATTATCAAATTGTTTTTGTGGAACTGTACTATTCCCAAATTGGTAGCTGCTTCTATGGCTTATGCAAGATACATCAGTGCCTCTGAAATTGTGAAAGGAAACTGGGTAACATCACCGCACTACACCATTACAGGTAGGTGTATTGACTAAGGCCGAACGCATTTCTTGTAGGTTTGTCCGTTTGCCATAAAACAGCCGTAAGAGCTCAGTTCTGGTTATAGTAATTGGTCAATGTAACAAAATAAACACCAAGGTTAGGTCTCTTAGTCTTTATGCTTACCCAGAGGGAGTCACAGAAGCAATGGTCAGGCAACATCACAGTCATGTATTCCTTCTTTGTGCAAACTGCTACAACCAGTCCTCCTGAAGAGGTCAGAAAAGCTTCAAATCCTGTTCCACTGGCTGTAAAAAAACTAAAAAAAAGTGTGCAGGGTAAAACATTTAGTGCCTCTAGATTGACAGTCAAAAGATTGCACTGCGCACACATTCAATACTTGCAAAAACAAAACATGCTGTCATATTTTATACAACATATCATTTCGCTACTTGTTATCGGTCAGAAATCTTTCAAGAAATACAATTTAATTCAAATTAATGTGCTGCAGAATGCAAGGACTCCCAGGTATGCAGATTACAGAGCAACTGCAGAGAAATGGCATTTTTCATACACGGCTTCAGCACAAGCATTACAGCAACGTTCATGTTTTTGCTGGAACGGTTTCCTTCATTTGAGTCCTGTGGAATGGGGTGGGAGGAGGAGGAGGCAGCAGCTGCCAGGAGCCAAACTCTAGGATGTCAGGCATCATTTGGATATAAGCACTATGCAACAGTAAGAAGTGACCTGTCCAACCAGATCAACTAAGTCAGTGCAGAGACTTGAAGTGGGAACAATGAGTTTGAGCTTTATACCTAAATAGTTTTAAAGATCTGCTAGGCTTGAAACTGGAACTAACCCTAAACCAGGAATAATGAACTTGTTGCTTTGTGTGTTACAAGGAAGATTTGAAATCACATTTGGAGCGTGGTACTTGCCCACCACTTCACTGTAGTTCTACCGCACAGCCAAGTTGGAATGACCACAGATAATCCAACTGAACAGCTGGATATTTTCCACAGTTGGGAAATTTCACACATCCATCAGGAACATAGGAAAAGGAGGTAGTTTATTTAGTCATTCAACCTCATTCCACCATCCCATGAGATCATAGCCAATCTTTGCACTAACTCTATATGTACCTCTTCGCTCCAGTTCTCTTAATATCTTCAAATAACAAAACTGTAACAAATCTGCTTTTAAATTAGCACCAATTTCCAAGTGAAGAAGAATTCCAAATTTCTACCATCCATTCTGTATAGAAATGTTTCCTACTTTCACTCGTCTAAGAATTAATGCAAGACTATGCCCCCGAGTGCTATGCCTCCTCAACCAGCAGATCCCTCTCTCAATCTAGCCTATCAGCTCCCTTCATATTTTGAAATCTTTGGTCAAATTAATCCATAATTTTCCAAAAACCAGGCATAACCATCTCCAGCTGCTCCTTTAATGAATTTCCCTTTACCATAAGGTCGGAAGTGGGCGTGATTGCTGATGGTTGCACTACATTCAGCACCAACTGCAACTCTTTAGGTACTGAAGCAGTGTGTGCCCATATGCAGCAAGACCTGAGCATGATCAAGATTTGGCTGATGAGTGACAATTAATAATTCACAGCATACAAATGTCTATTATATAGAGTAGAGAGAATTTAACCATCGTCCCTTGACATTCCATGGCATCACTGTTGCTGAACTTCCCGCTATCAAAATCCTGAGGGGCTTACTGTTGACTAGAAAATGAACTGACCAGCTACAAAAATACTGTTGCTGCAACGAGTCAGAAGCCAGGAATCCTGCAGCAATAATTCCCCTTCTGACTCCCCAAAACCTGGCCACCATCTGTAACAACAAAAGTCAGGAATGTGATGGAATACTGCCCACTTGCCTGAATGAGTGCAGCTCAAAAGAACACTTAAAAAGCTTGATGCCATCCTGGACAAAACAGCCAGCTTGAGTGACACCTCATTCATCACCTTAAACCATCACTCCTCCCACCAACACAAAGTGGCAGTAGTATGTACTGTACAGCATACAAGCTAACTGCAGCAACACACCAAGCCTCCTTCAAAACCTACGATTCTACTCCCTGGAAGGACAAGGGCAGCAAACACACAGTAACACAAGCAGTTGCAGGCTCCCCCCAGGGCACACATGATCCTGACTTGACAGTGCGTCACTGTTCCTTCACCGTTGCTGGATCAAAAGCTTAGAATTCCCTTCATAGCAGCACTGTGGGCATCCCTAATCCTCACAGAGTGCAGCAGTTCCAGAAGGCAGCTTCTCATCACGTTCTCAAGGGCAATTAGGGATTGGCACTACATACTGCCCCTACTAGCAATGCTCACACGAAACGATCAAATAAGAAGTATCTCGACTTAGTGCAATAATTACCGTGCTCCATTGAAACCTTATTGACAGTGAATTCTGACAACAAATTTTTAAAAATTAATCTTTTCCCAAACTGCATCCGGTGACATACTGTGTTGCAAATTAATATAATCAACAAAAGTACACCTGCAGGAAAAAATTTGTAAGAACATCAAACAACAGTCATCAGGCTCAAGGCAATAATTTGCGCATGTACTTTGCTGTACATGACGGTCTGTAGAATTGCTTCAATTAATTACTGACATCCAATGCTCTTGAACATGGAGCAGAGTATTTTCAAATAAAAGCCAGCAATCTACCATTTATTGAGTTTCGTAAATCTTCTTCAGTGCTAGAGCACACCTATTCCCTGCTTAATACCAGATACCTGATACGGAATGGATTAAATCCTACCAACCACAATAGTTTCTCTAATTGTGCGTGAAATTACAATTCACGTTGTACTGTCTAGCTTTGCACCATTTACATGAATAAAAGCCACAATCTATGCTATAAAGACTGCACCTTTTTTTATTTTTCTGCATTTTTGATTATCGACTGAAATGGGAAAAGAACTGTTTTAAAAACCAAGGGTTATTAAAAGGATTGCTGCATTTCTTAAAAACAAATAACCTAAGACTCATTGTAAGCGCTGTTTACACAGCTACTTGTTCAAGCAGCAATGAAAACCTAGTTTGCAGATGAGTTGGAGCCAAGAGGTGTGTATAGATGCAGCTTTGACTGGTGCAAGTAGCTGATCTGTGCAGTAGTTACCAGTTATTCATGATGACGACAGTCTACCTACCAACAACTATGTGATCAGCTCCCAGGTAACTGAGCAGCTTGGGAGGTGGAAATGTTTCAGACGAAACCAACTGGAGAAAGAACTGTTTTTGCCCTGAAGTAAAAAGCATCTCCAGTTTGAAGATAGCCAGTTTATTTTGCCTTTTCAGTTGCTGTAATCGACGACTTTTAATTGACAAGTCAAAGACTTTGATAAGTGAACCAAGCATCCTGTGCTCCCTGCAAACAAGCAGCTATTTCAAAACGAAACACTATTTAACAAATTCTTCAGGAGTTCATTTAAAAATGAAAATAAATTAAGTAGTACAAAAATAAGACAGAATACACTACGAAAGCACAAGCTCTCATTAAAAAGCTTATATTGGAATATTTTGAGCAATACTGATGTATCGACAGATTGACGATAGGTGCAATGTGGATTACTAGTTCAGTTTTCAGGACCAGTGAGACCATAATATTGAGGGGACAATGATTTCTGAGGAGTTTACTTTCTGTCAGAAGAACAGATCATTTTCTGGTGAATCCTTAACAACACCCATTCCCTTATTCATGAAGGCAAACGGAGATTTCTCTTCACTGAAGCGAAGAATACTACTTAGAACCAACAGGCCTGCAGTTACAATGGGAGATCATACGCAGTTTGGCTGACCACTTAGCACAATACCTCCACTCAGTCCACAAGCATGACTCCACACTAAGCATCCAATTTTTCTAGTTGGGTACAAAGAGACAGGAAAGGGTAAAAGACGGTTAAGTGACTGAGCAAGAATATGGCAAATGAAATATAATTGGGGGGGATGGAGAGAAGAGATGGGAGAGAGTCTGAAGCTATCAACTTTGGAAGAGAAAACAGAAAAGGTGAAGTTCCTTCTGAGAGACCGAGAAATCTTGGTATTCAGAAGGGCCTGAGTAGCCTTGTTACAATAATCTCAGGAATTTAACGTGGAGGTGCAAAAAGCAATTAGGAAAGTAAATTGTGTGTGTTAGCTTTTATTATCAAGGGACTGTTACACAACACTGATGAAGTTTTAATTCAATTTTATCAGGACTTTGCAAGGCTAAGCTTGGAGTACATTCGCACAATTTTGGTCTCCTTAGATAAGGAAGTATAAATTAACTTTGAAGGGATTTCAATAAAGGATCACGGGGCTAATTTCTGATATGAGGGAGCTTTTCTACAATGAACGATGGAATAGATTAGTTCTATATTCCCCAGAATTTCAAAGAATGCAATTCTGTCTTATTGAAAGATAAAATTCTTAAGGGTATATATTGGATAGATGCTAGGACGATGTTTCCTTTAGCAGGAGAGTCTAAAACTAGGGGGCCAAAATCAAAGAGCAAGGGGTTGGTAATGCAGGACTGAGAGGAGGAGAAAATTCTTCACTCAAAGCTCTGGAGATCTTTGAAATTCTTTAATTCTGAGGCTGAGCTCATCCTTGAGTACATCCATGATAATAACTGATACAATTTTCGGATTCTATCTAAATTAAGAGATATGTGGATAGGACAGTAGGTTAGAACTGTGGTAGGTCTGCCAACATTGTACTGCATGGTGGAACAGGTTGGAAAGATCAATGGCCTACTCGTCCTCCTATTTCTTATATAGGAATGTTCTTAATTTCCCTCCTTCCCTGCTTCCATTCTGATCGCAGACCCCTAAATGTTCATGGAAGTTCATCTTTATTTTGGGTATTTTATGTTCTTCCAAACTCAGTATTGTGCTCAATACGATAAGTTGCAGCATTTTAGTTGACTCAACATGCACGATAACAGGACCTTATCAGTGACAAAAATCACATTTAGGCCAATACTCAGCATCTCCCTTTCTGCTTTGAAATGCTCTGCTCCTCTTAGAAGGTGGCTTAAATATTTCACCTCAGAATTGCCTGTTTTAACCATCTTTTAAGTCAGGCAGAGGATCAAATAACTGGCCATGTGCTAGAGATGACGTGTGGAAATTTAAGGTCCCCTAAGCAGTGCCAATTACATATGGCAAATGATGAATAGAAATGGAAAATCTGGCAAAAAGAAGCAAGTACAAAGTTGGTTTCAAGCTAAACGTCATAACATACACAAACTCATCAAATAACTGTGTTGCAGCAAAAAGATTTTAGGTTAGAGAGAACCGGTGCAAGAACAGAAGGTGGAGGCATCCACCCTGAAGATTATTACCACATAGCAAGTGCACCTAAGTGCAAGGACCAGCCACTGACCTGGAAAGCAGAATGGTTGCATTGTCACCAGAAATTGTGTGCGTGTTGTATGCATTTAAATACACCAAAACAAACCCTGAGTTCAGCTAAGTATATTGTAGTAGCCACTTTATGGAATGAAACAGCCTAGTGTTGCAGCTGAGTCTACAAAATGGTATAGACGCCAAAATGATTGGTTTCCAGCAATTCAACATCAGACGCAGTAAAAACACGAATACCTATACAGATGAAACACTTTAAAGCTTGGTTTGCTCAATAGCCAAACTTTAGAGTGGAAAGGGTTGTAAATAGTCCCTTGGAAACCACAGGAAGCAAGACGGCCAAGGTT
The DNA here is from genome assembly GCA_024137785.1 of Ginglymostoma cirratum. Lineage (NCBI taxonomy): Eukaryota > Metazoa > Chordata > Chondrichthyes > Orectolobiformes > Ginglymostomatidae > Ginglymostoma > Ginglymostoma cirratum. Next base: position 12,164,743 of record JAHRHZ010000144.1, on the reverse strand, counting down.
CACCAGACAGCCTGGTTAATGGAACAAAGTACACCATAGAAAGCATTCTATTCAGATGCATCACGGCTTGGGATGGCAACTGGTCAGCTTAAGACTGTAAAAAAACTAAAAGAATTATGAACACAACCCTGTCCATATGCAAGCCAATCTATACATCCCACCTCTTCAGGAAGGCAGCGAACATAATCAAAGACCCTTCCTATCCCGTTATAATCTCTTCCGTCAGGTAGAAGATACAAAAGCTTAAAACATGTACCAACAGACACAAGAACAGCTTCTTCTCAGTTGTTATTATCTGAACGGACCTCTCAAATTTTAAGTTTAATGCTGATTTTGCTCTTTGTGCACCTTCTCTGTAGCTGTAACTTTGCATTCCTCGCTCTGTTCTATTACCCTTACGCACTTTGTACGTACGATCTGCCTGTGCTGCACGCAAAACAAAACTCTTCATTGTGCCTTGGAACATGTGACAATAATAAATCAAATCAAATTTAAAGTCTACAAGAATTTTTAAACATACATCCATGCCCAAAATCAAGACCCATGAAAGAGCATGCATGTGTCATGGTTGACGGCTAAGCACGGAGTGCAATTCTAAGTCAATAATGAGTGGAATAGATGTCCGAGTGGCCTAGGTAAAGAATGCAGATTATTAGTGTGGGACATGTTCAGATCACATATGATTGATGAGATCAAGAAGCAGCTGCAAACACACACTGCTGTTATACAAGAGGGTCTAACATTTGCACACCCCAAGCAAGAGGCGTTGTCTGTGATTCCGAATCAGCGCAAAAGACAACAAGGACAGAAATTTCATAAAGAGCTGGAGAGAGGAAGGAATAAGCAGCTTTGCAAACAACATGAGAGAATGGGCCAGGAGCTTCATGGAGAGAGACCAGCACGAGAAGTGCAGTAATGGGTGGAGTCGAAAGAGAGCCTTTCAAACTATTTCCACCTGTAAGTGCCAAAGTGTAACAACACAAGAAAACAGGGAGGTGACTGAAATTCTTCAATGTCTTTTGATTAATTAATTGGTTTAAATCAAGAAACATCATCACAGCTGAAGAGCAAAGTGAAGAAATCCACATCCAAATTAGTTAATGATATGGACTGGAGCTGGCCAGACAGGTGATGTGTTGTAGCTGTAGTATGTGGGAGCTGGTGGATGCGAGTGTGATCTATGGTGACCACATCTGCAGTAAGTGTTGGCTTTTCAAGGAAACTCAGCTCAGATTTGATGAGCTAGAGTCTGAGTTATGGATACTGCCACACATCGGGGAGAGGCAAAGGTACATGGACACTGTGCTTCAGAAGGCAGTCACATCCCTTAGATTCACAACATCCAATTTTGTTTGTGGTCAGGAATAGGACAGTATGATTGAGTGAGGCACGTATGGGGATCCAGAATTTAGCTCTGGGCCAGCTTTAGTCCTTATCCAATAGGTTTGAGCTTTGCTCCTAGAGTGTATGAGGACATAGACTACAAGGAGGATAAATGAGACCATAAGACAGGGAAGCAGAAGTAGGCCATTCAGTCTATTGAGTCCGTTCTGCCATTCAATGAGATTATGGCTGATCTGATAATCCTTATGTCCAATTTCCTGCCTTTTCCCAATATCCCTTGATTCCCTTACTAGTTACAAAAACTCTCAGCCTTGAATATACTTAGCTTGACAGTTTGACAGCCCTCAGTGGCAAAGAATTCCACAACTTCATCACCCTCTGACGATGAAATTTCTCATCTCAGTCTTAAACATGTGATCCTTTTTTTTAAGGTTATGTCCTTTGTTCCTAGACTCTCCCACAAGGGGAAACAACATTTCTGCATCAACCCTGTTAATACCCTCAAGGATCTAATGTTTCAATAAGGTTACCTGCATTCTTCTAAATTCCAATGAATACAGACCCATCCAATCAACCTCTCCTCATAAGGGAATCCCCCCCATACCTATATCAGCCTGGTGAACCCAATATCTTTCCTAGAACTGTTCACAGTATTCCAAGCTGTGGTTTAATTAATATTTTGCATAGTTTTAGCAAAACCTCCCTACTTTTATACTCCATTCTCTTTGAAATAAAGGCCAATATTCCATTTGTCTTCTCTATTACCGATTAAACTTGGTTGCTAGATTTTTGAGATTCATGGACGAGGACTTCCCAATATCCCTGTTTTGAAGCTTTCTGTCTTTTCCCATTTAAATAATATTCAGCTCCTTTATTCTTCTTATCAAAGTGCAAATTCCCACATTAAATTCCATCTGCCAAGTTTTTGTCCACTTGCTTCACTTGTCTATATCCCTATGATGACTCCTTGTCTCATGCTAACCACTGCATCATTGTCCAGAGCACCACTCAAGGAGGGGAGAAAAGGGAAATGTAATAGTAAGAGAAGGCAACATAGTTAGGGGAATAGATACTGCTCTCTGAAGCGGGGCCTCAAACTGCTGTGCTGCCTAACCGGTGCTGAGGTTCAGGACATCTCTTCCGGGTTGGACAGAAACTTGGAGTAGGAGGGGAAAGATCAGTTGTTGTGGTATTAAGACATAGGTAGGACTAGGAAAGAGGGATTATGAGCAACTTGGGCCTAAATGAAAAAGGAGAATAACAAAGGTAATAAACTCTAGATTACTAACCAAGTTACATGCAACTTGGCTAAGGGTAAATAAAATTAGAGAGGTAAACATGAGGCTCAATGATTGGTGTGGGAGAAATGAGTTCCAATTCATGGCATCCTGACACCAGTACTAGGGAAAGAAAGAGCTAGTCCGTTGGGACAGACTTGTGTTAAAACATGCTGGCAGTGTCCTGGAGATTCATATAATAATAAGGGTTTTGGATAGGGATCTAAGTTAATTAGAAGGGGGAAGTGTTCAGTTGAAGGGATTTCAAAAATTAAAAAGACAGCAGAGATACTGGATAGTGAAGAGGGGAATGATAATCATAGTATGACAGGAAGGGGTAGAAAATATATGCAGAAGAAATTAGAAATAGAGACACTAATAATGGTAAAAACGCAAAGTTTAAGGCTCTATCTGAATGCATGCACCATTTGTAACAAGGTAGATAAGTTAACAGCACAAATAGAAATAAATGAATATGAATTAATAGCAATTACGGTATACGGTGACCAAGACTGGGAATTCAATATCCAAGGGTACTGATGTTCCAGAAGAATGGGCAAACAGGCAAAGGACATGGGGCAGGCTTGTTAATAAAAGGATGGCATCGGTGCAGAGGTGAGTTGTATTATAGATATTATAGATAATGATGTGGAATCAGTTTGAGTGGAAATGAGGAATAGCAAGGGAAAACATCATAGGGCGGTAGTCGTCTATGAGCCCCCACAGATTGCCTCACTATAGGACAAAGTATAAATTGGGAAATAATGGAGGTGTATAAGAAGGTGTAGACTTATGTTTAAAAATGATATCTTCAAACCAGACCATTAAAGGTTAATCGTTGAAGATTAATCAGGCTTGGGAACAAACAACTGAAGTGAAGTTGAAATGTAAATAAACAACAGGCCTAATTTACAAACAGCCTATTTTGACTAGGCGGGGGGAAGCTGCCTGACCTTGAGGTTCAGTGGGAAACTGTCTGCTTGCGCAGCGTATATGATGCCACCAGGACTTGTTTCTCCACCTATGTTTGAGGGCTGGAAAAGTTCTGAAGGTACTACAAAATGGGGATTCAGCATGTAACCAAAATAGTTTTAATATCAGGGGCTCTGTCCCATTTTTTGGACTTTTCAGAGTCATGGACTTCACACCATCAGGTTGGGATTTGCATGACTGGTGCGGGGAATCACAGATAGAGCTCTGAATACTGCCAGTACTAAAGTCACCAACGAACAGAGAAACTCACTTGTTTAACTGAACTATATAACTTTGTAGTACAGATGTATCAGTAGTATAAAATAACAATTATTAATTCATAAATGCATTAAGTATTTTAACCCTTTAAATTAGCTATATATTGAAGCATATGTTTGTTCTTGTAACCATTTTGATCAGACCTTAAAAAACCTAGTTAGGCACTTTTAGCCTAACAATATAGAAGGTCATTACAAAACTGTCTTCAGTGATTGTAATCTGCGTATTGGTTGGATAAATCAGATAGGGAAGGGTAACGTGGAAGACAGATTTCTAGGGTGCATCAGGGATTGTTTCTTAGAACAGTATGTTGCAGAACTTATCCACAAACAGGCTATTCAGATCTAGTAATGAGAAACGAGGTAGAATTAAGAAGACATCTTGAGATTAAGGATCCTACAGGGAGAAGTGATCCAAACACGGTAGAATTTCAAAATTAGTTTGAAGGAAAGCAACTCAGGTCTCAAACCAGTGTCCTCAAATTAAATATTAAGGAAGAAACAGCAAAACATCTAGAAAAGGTTAATACAATAAAACAGGCACAACATGTTTTACAAATTTGCTGGAGTTCTTCAAGAATATAAATAAGGACAATTACAGAGGTCTGAAGAGTTTTGTAAAGCAGGCTGGGACAACAGACTGAGGGGAAGGTCAGTGTAGAGTCAAAGAGTCATAGAGTCATACAGCACGGAAACAGACCCTTCGGTCCAACTCGTCCATGCTGGCTAGTCATCCCAATTTGCCCTAGTCCCATTTGCCAGCATTTGGTCCATATTCTTCTAAACTCTTCCTATTCGTATACACATCCAATTGCCTTGTATATGTTGAAATTGTACCCGCCTCCACCACTTCCTCTGGCAGCTCATTCCATACACACACCACCATCTGCGTAAAAAAAAAAAAAAAGTTGCCCCTTAGGTCCCTTTTAAATCTTTCCCCTCTCAGCTTAAACCTATGCCCTCTAGTTTTGGACATCCCTCGGTGGGGAAAACACCTTGGCTATTCAACCTATCCACACTCTTCACAAACATATAAACTTCTGTAAGGTCACCCCTTGACCTCCGACGCTCCCAGGAAAATAGCCCCAGCCTATTCAGCCTCTCCCTATAATTCAAACCCTCCGGTCCCAGTAACATCCTTGTAAATCTTTTCTGCACCTGAAATGTACACAGTATTCTTAAAGTGGCCTCACCAATGTCCTGTACAGCCGCAACATGCCACCTCAACTCGTATACTCAAAAGTTCTGACCAATGAAGGCAAGCATGGCAAATGTCTACCTGTGACTCCACTTTCAAGGAACTCAGCAGGTATTTCATAACACAAAGCAAAACCTTGTTCTGGTCAAAAGGGAGGACTCAATGAGAAGAATGAATTATCCATCTACAACAAAGAGAGTAAAAAGACAAAGGCAGACAAAGTTTTGTGAATTAGTGACAGGCCAGAGAATTGGGCATGTTTTAGGAACCAGCCGATTACAAATAAACTAAAAAGAAAACTGATTATGATAGCAAATCGCAAGGAATATATAAACACCAAGAGCTTCTGCAGGTAAACAAAAAGAGAGCTGCCAAAATAAAGATAGAAGATACAACTGGGGAACTGACAATGGGGAAAGGGAAATGTCAGATCATTTAAAATAATATTTGCATCGGTCTTCACAGTGGAGGACACTATAAACATCCCAAAGATAACAGATAAGCAAGATGCTAATGGGAGGAATGACACTGTAAAGATTCTGTCATGAGGGACAAAGTATTGAAAAGCTAATGGGACTGAACACAAACAAGTCACCAAAACCTGACAGCTTGCATCCAAGGTTTTAAAAGAAGTGGCTGCAGAGATAGCGGAGGCGTTGGTTGGAACTTTTCAGAACTCACCGGATTCTGGGAGGGTTCCAGCTAATGTGCACTCCAATTTAAGGAAGGACGGAGACAGAAAGCAGGAATGTATAGACAATTTAGTCTAACACTTGTCGTTGGGAAAATACCAGGGTTAATTATTAAGGAAGAAATAGCAAGACATTTAGAAAAGGTTGATTCAATCAGACAGGATCAATATGATTTTGTGAGAGAGCAATCACATTTTACAAATTTGCTTAAGTCCTCTGAAGTTATAACAAGCACAGTTGATAAAAGGTAAATTATGTAGTGTATGTGTATTTCCAGAAGTCATTTTGCACTGTGTCACATAAAAGGTTATGACACAAGATAGGAACTCACAATATTGAGCAGTAATGTATTAGCATGGACTATCAATTGGTTAACACACACAGTACAGAGTTGGGATTAATGGGTCTTTTTCAGGCAAGAAGACGTAACATCACCTATCAAACTATAACTGCAAGGTTTAAACAGGTTGTCATATTGAGCTCAAGTGTGCAATTACATTTAGAACTGAGAACTATTGGTCATCATAATCATCATCGGCTTGTCAAACCTGAAGTAACTGTGTCACATTTGCTATTCCTTCAGTTTTGGCTTTCTACAAAGTTCACTTCGAAAAACCTTTGATTTTCGAATTAAACTACTAGATTACAGCATTATAACTGATTAGGGGACACATTGATTCAAATTTGAAAACATGAAAGTAACTGGGAGGAGAAAAATGATATTCTCAAATTCTAAAATTCTGGTTTTATTGCAACAATTGACCAAGAACGGCAGATTGCACTGTAGTATTCTAACTAATGGAACATACTCAGAAGTTCACCTTGCCTCCCCCTCATCTAAAATCCAGCTTTCTTACAGCATTACAAAGAATTCATCACAATAAGCAACACAATTCAGGTCAGGCAGGCACAAGCTCAATATTCTGGTTTCTGCGAGTCTCTGTTATGAGAGACAGGTAAGGTTACCACCTCTGATTGGATAGATTCCTGCAGATTTCGACGCATTGTCTCCAGCTTCCAACTACATGACCAAAAACAGTCTTGATCCCACCCACCATCTTTAATAAATAATACACAAAGCAATCACTGAAAACAGAGAAAATAAATAACATTTTTTAATGCGCTTATGGTTTTTCTTAGATTGGGTGCAGTAGAGTTTAAAAACTAACCTTCAGCTGGGGTTATCCTCCCTGGAGCAAAGGAGATTGAAGGGCGATTTAATCAAGATATACTGATTTTTATTTCTCTCTCTATGAGACGTACATCACTAGTTATGCCAGTATTTGTTGCCCATTCCTAGCTGCCCTTGTGAAGCTATGTGGGGGGAGCAAATGCTGTTCCCAGTAGCTAATAGCACAAAGATGAAACTTAAAAGCTTTTGGCAAGAGATACGGGGGTGGTGGGAGAAAGACCTTGGTTTTTACACATAAATAGTAATGAAAGAAGCTCAAGATGAATGCTTTCAAAAGAAAATTAGATGGACACTTGAAAGAAATGAACAGACAGGGTCACAGGGATAGGGTGGGAGGATGAGCCTAACTGGATTGCCCTATAGAAAGCCATTATGAGCTGAATAGCCATCTCCTGTTTTGCAATGACTCTAATTCTTGGAGGCGCCACAAAAATCCAAGAGGGTTGGCAACCTTAGCTACAGAGCATGTTGAGTCATAACGTCAGAGCTGCCCATTCCTATGCAACGGCAAACAGCGGAGGGAGTGGTTAGCAACTATATAATGAAAGTCTGAAACAGTTCAACCACAAGACAGAAATGAAATGTTCAAATTATACAAACGAACTGTCTTTGTCCTACCTGTACAACTGTTTCCTCTTGCTTCCTTTCCCAATGATTCCACTGGCCTCTTGTCCTTGATCAAGACACAACCAGGCATAGAAGCTGAAGGCGTAGCCAGGCCAACGTTGAATTGTGGGTACCATGATCCCCGCCATGCTGTGGGATAGGTTAAAGTACTGTAGTGCATTATCCAAGCCCTGCTTTCGGGCAATGCCCAGTATTGCGCGTGTCACAGGGACGACATAGGGATGGGCCTCTTTAGGATTGTCCGTCCTTAATAACCTCATCAACTGCAAGAGCTCTCCTGAGCTCAGTGACTGGCTGCCTAATGACCCTAGGAGTCCAATCAGATTCTCCGCACACGTACGATGTAGTCTCACATGATAGTTTAAAGTCACAAGGATACGGCTCACAATGTTGGCATTCACACAAAACGTGCGACTTTGACGGTTAATGCAGCATATCCTCTTCAGCCAATCAGAAACAAAGATTTGTAGTTCAAAAGAGTCCAACTCAGGAAGCCATTGGATGAGTAGTAGTAGTGGCTGGACGTTGCTGATCCCTAGCATCCCAACAGAGGTATGTTCACCTTCAATGGCCTGCAAGCAGGAAATAACACTGCAAATGAGACCACGAACCACTGAATTTCCTTTACAACTGCAAATTGCACACAGATAAGAGCTAAAGGGGATTGGTAAATGTACCATCAATCTGCGACATTCAGAACTAAATGGTACCCTTAAAGATTGAAACCAGCTGCAATCTAACAACTTACTTCTTGAGAAAATTACCGTGATGGGAAAAGTGGTCCGTGCTATTCAGATTAGGCTTTTGATAGGGTAAATGAGACAATCCATCACCATTCAAAGATATTGCTTCATTTCAACCAATACATTCACAAATACCAACTGAATCAGTAATATAGGTAGTCGTCGAATATCACAGCATTTATGTTGCTGCAAATCATAGCATCGTGCGCTACTGGAAACACACATTCCCACAAAAACCTATGTAAATGTTCGGGTTACATTCCCTGATGTCATCCAAGCTAATATGACATATTTTTATCAGAGTGGATTACCCTGATGCTGCACATTTTTACTCAATATAGTGAATAATACTGCATCCATTCCCTATGCTGAGGCATGAAATTAATCAAAATCATTAGTGGACAATCCTTATTACTATCCTTTATTAGACACTTGAAATAAGAATCATGTACATTACATTGCAAAATTTTCCATCAACTATGAAACTACATGTGATGTCAAGAAAATGAAGTTGAGAATAGTCCCAGCTCCTAGATCTAACTGGAAGGGTTGGAACAGAAAGCACAGAGACTCAGCAAAGAAATACAGTGCTCTGAGAAGTAGAAACAAACATCAATCATCCGTTAAAGGCCATCTCAGCATTGCCTATACATTTGTTAACATATTGGTGATCAAATGAAATTGTATTGTTGCAAATCAGGCACATGTTATTGGAATAATGGGTCGTAAAGTAAACCCAGTGTTATGGCAAAACCATGTTATACAAAACTGTGGACAGCACTATCTGCACTGAATGATTCCAAGTGAGTGCTCTTCTGGGATCAGTTAAAAGATCAAAACAATTTATAAAAGGCAATTTAAACCCTTTCTTTCACATTGAAAAGTTGAAAGAGCTTCCTGTTACTATTTTTCATATCTGTATTTCTATATTTGTGGTGATAGTACAGGTTTTTAATTGTGCTAGTTAGCTCCTTTCATGTCACAGTAGTTGCAATTCTGCCCAAACTAGTTGAGGTAACCTCCTCTGCCAACAGAGGAAAAGGTCAGCATGATAACCTCCATAACAACATGGAAACAGATCATTTAGTCCAACCAGTCCATGCCAAACATAATCCGAAACTAACCTAGTCCCAACTGCCTGCTTCTGGGCCATATCCCTCCAAACCTTTCCTATTCGCATACTTATCCAAAATGTCTTTTAAACGTTGTGACTGTGTCTCCATCTACCACTTCCTCACGAAATTCATTCTCTCTCCATATTGAAGGAATGTTCATTGCAATGACATTACTGTAAGAGCAAAATGATTAGTGTTTTCACATTGACAGCAACCTCAGTATACGAAGCTAGACATGTAAACTGGAGATATAGAGCTGGGTGTAGGTAGGATGTAAAAGCAAGAGAGCTAGATTATTTCTTTCAGCATACCATCTTTATTGCAGTAAAGTGTCCTACATTGCTTCACAGGAACATTATCAAACAAAATTAAATTATGAGAAATAGAAAAGCAAATTAGAATAAATGAACAGAAGATTAGTCGAAGAGGTAGGTTCTAAGTATCATTTTGAAGGACATTTATATCCATACCTCTGGTACCTCTAGACTTGGGTATTCTAATGCACCCTTTGCTGGCCTCCTGTTTTCTACCCTCCCTAAACTTGTGCACATCCAAAATTCTGCTGTCCATGCCCTAACAAGCACCATTCACCCATTACAACGTACGGTAGTGGCGTATGGTATTATCACTCGACTATTAGTCCAGAGACCCAGGCTAATGCTCTGAGAACTTGGGTTCAAATCCCATGGTTTTTGTAAAAATCCATCTGATTCACTGTATTAGGGAAGGAAATTTTTCATTCCTACCTGATCTGGCCTACATGTAACTCCAGACCTGTAGCAATGCAGTTGATTCATAAACGGTTCGAGCTAATCAGTTCAAGTGCAATTAGGGATGGGCAAAAAAATGCCGATGCCCCTGAATGAAACAAAATCTTTGAGCTGTCTTAAACTGGTTTCTGATTAAGCATAGGCAGCAACCTTTCTACATAACACCGCCATCATATGGCAAATCACATTTGCTGGGAATAGGGAAGTTTCAGATTGTGCAATTTTTCTGATAGTTGAAGATACCAATCTGAGAAAGGCAGACTCTATGAAAGGATTATGAGTTGTTCTACTTTTGGTGTTAGTGCCTGTTTCCGAGTCACCAATGATCATGCTGCCAACATGTTAGCAACAGATGATGCCATCCTTTTCCTCTGTTGTCAGCAAGAGCCACCCGTGTGTAAAAATCAATACTTCTGCCCTTCAGGTCAGGCTTGCAAGTATCCTTAAAGTGAACTTTTAGACGTCCTGCTTGTAACGGTTCTGGTTACCTTGCCACACAGAAAATCGTTGGGTATGTGACAGTCTGTGAATTTTTTTTTTCTTTATTCATTCATGGGATGAGGGTGTCACTGGCCAGGCAGCATTTATTGCCCATCCCTAATTGTTCAGAGGGCAGTTAAGAGTCAACCACATTGCTGTGGGTCTGGAATCACACGTAGGCCAGACCAGGTGAGGCTGGCAGTTTCCTTCCCTAAAGGACATTAGTGAATCAGATGGGTTTTTCTGACAATTGGCAATGGATTCACGGTCATCATTATATTCTTAATTCCAGATAATTATTGAATTCAAATTCCACCATCTTTGCCCAACTTGGCAAAGTCACCTATGCTTGATGATGGGCAGCATACCTGGAAGATATGCCTTTGAACGGGCTACTTTGGGCATTTGTGATTTTGTCCTCCATGATGCCCAGAATATGCTCAAACAGTGAAAACAAAACTTGTTGACTTCCCGGGATAGTGTGAACTGCAGACGCTGGAGAATCTGAGATAACATCTCCTCTACATCGGGGAAACCAAGCGGAGGCTTGGGGACCGCTTTGCAGAACACCTATGCTCGGTTTGCACTAAACAACTGCACCTCCCAGTCGCGAACCATTTCAATTCCACCTCCCACTCCGCAGACGACACGTCCATCCTGGGCCTCCTGCAGTGCCACAACGATGCTACCCGAAGGTTACAGGAACAGCAACTCATATTCCGCTTGGGAACCCTGCAGCCCAATGGTATCAATGTGGATTTCACAAGCTTCAAAATCTCCCCTCTCCCTACTGCATCCCAAAACCAGCCCAGCTTGTCCCCGCCTCCGTAACCTGTCCTTCCTCCCACCTATCCCCTCCTCCCACCTCAAGCCCCATCCCAGCTCCTATCTACTAACCTCATCCCGCCCCCTTGACCTGTCCATCCTCCCTGGACTAACCTATCTCCTCCCTACCTACGCTCACCTTTACTGGCTCCATCCCCGCCTCTTTGACCGGTCTGTCTCCTCTCCACCTATCCTCTCCTCTATCCATCTTCTATCCGCCTCCCGCTGTCTCCCTATTTATTTCAGAACCCCCTTCCCCTCCCCCATTTCTGAAGGAGGGTCTAGGCTTGAAACGTCAAGCTTTCCTGCTCCTATGATGCTACTTGGCCTGCTGTGTTCATCCAGCTCTACATTGTGTTGACTTCCTTTCCGGATTGCTGTAAGTTGCCTATGTTATACAAAAGCTGCTGAAAACACAGACCTCATAAACTGGCATCTGGATCTAAACAGTCCATTTGATGTAGTTCCATGAATGCTTCATAAGTTGACTAAACATGATCACTGTATTCCCTGTGCATTTATTCATTTCTGTATCAAGATATGGTTTTGTCTGTGGCTGCGGACCCAATGCGTAATGTGTTAACGGTTTCCAGCAAGGATAACAATGGTTAAGTCACACCTGATTTTAAAATTCTCATCTTTGTTTTCAAATCCCAAACCACAGTTTCATCCCTCCCAGTTCTGTAAATCTCCAAGATCAGTTTTACACTTGTAACTACATGAACAGAGAGCACAAGAGTGAGAGAGAATGTGATGGCGAGGTTTTAAGGAGGGAATTCCAGAGCTTTCAATCTAGCCAGCCAACACGGCAAGGAAAAAGAAGTTGGGGGGCATTTGCAAGAGGCAAGGACTGAAGGAGAACACAGGCCTCAAAGGAGATACAAGTTGTTTTAAAAAAATAGCAGGATCTATAAGACAGCACCAGAGAAAAACAATGAAATCCACAGAGGAAACACCAAGAAAGAAAGTGGTAGTGTTACATTAGAATCCATTGAAAACACTGGCAAACATATAATCATGAGCAAAAGACAGCACAAAACTATAAAGAATTAAACAACTTAAGCAAAATGATTATCATAATAAACTGTGAAAACGTGGAGGATACAGGATTTCAGCTGAATGAATCTGACGATTTCTAACTCTCAACAACCATGTCAGCACCAGATTGTGCAAAACCTCAAGTCTTTAAACTGAAATAATGAGCCTCACCATATTCATCAGCTCCTTCAACAGATCTCGTGACGGCTGGCCAAGTGTCTTCAGAACTTCATACAGCTGCGTGTAACCAATACGTTCTTTGAACACCTCCTGGTTTCAAAATTTTAAAAAGAATGTGGGAAAATTCAATGCAAAGTAATTGAAATACATTTAACTGGTATTGAGCATCTTAAAAAAACGTTCCCTCACTCTAAGGAACCCTTTGGAAAATCCAGAAATTAGTGGGGCAGTAATCAGTGCAATGGGAGTGCAAAACTCCCTAAAATGAAGCAGCAGGGTGTAAACTTGCAGCATTGATTTCCATATCCGAGCTAGCTTTTCATTAGACTGCGACAGCCATAGGAACTTCATATGGCTTTCAAAGAGGCAGCACAATTCTGGTGGGCAGAACGTCCTTCATCATTCCACAGTTATTGCTCCCCTTCCCCGTCCCAATGTGTAAACACAACGTGTGGTGCTATTCTGAGAAAAATTGAATGCATTGGTTAAGAAAAGGGTGAAAACTATGCTTTTCTTTTAACTCAAGTCATTCAAATTGGAGCTTTAGTTCTGTTTTCATTTTTTAACAAGATTATGAACTAAGCTTACCTTAGCAGCTGGGGATTTGTGCATCACTGCAGTCAAAGCTTGGATCGTCGCTACAGCTAGACTATCCAGGCGACCCTGACACACCTAGAACATCAATTAGACTATTAAGATGCAACTAGCAAGGATACTGACCAATGGAGGAATACTCATTCACCAGCTCTCTGTTCTCAAAATTGGAATACAAAGGTGAAGAACCAACTTATCAAGACTTGGCATTTAACTAACGTTTAAGAAGAGTAATATTATCACAATTGGGGTCATTCTGAGGGAATGACAACTACAAATTCCAGTTTTAAAACACTATTAATAGAAGTGGGAATCAAATGATTCAAAGATGGGTTACTAAACATTAGGTGGTACTGGTGACGAAAGAAACCTATCTTGAGATTTTGTAATGCAAAAAAAAGACATATCAGATTCAAATCCAGTGCTTAATTCGAGGCCTACACATTGTTTTAGTTTGAAAGCACAGAATTGTTTGGCATGGGCTGAAAATGTAACCTCATCTTCATTAAACACACAAATATTAAACCTCTGGCAGTAATGGTTCAGGATTCACATTACTATTGTTGCCAGTTCAGATCTTCCTGCCTAAAGTAAAGCCCACTTGCACCACATGAAAAGCAACCCAAGTCTATGTTGTGCCAGATTTCTCAATTTTGAATCACTGAACTAGAGCCTTAATGTGGTATGTTTAAAAGAAGTCCAATAGAACATCACAAGACAATCTTGGGCAGACCACAGAGCAAAGTTTTAGTATTTCTCTTCTCTGCCATCAGTTTTACACGATTACGCTTAATGAATTTTGGAGGGGTGAGATTTATTGCCACACTTGAACTGGTTATTGGCATTGTGCTAAAATAAATTTAACGAGGTGAAATGACAAATGCTTAGAAAGCTAGTAGAAATGACAAGTCTTGACAATACCCATGATCGTACAAGACAAGCCTACAACAAATCTTCTGTAGCAAGAACATTATGCGGCATGCCACACCCACTCCTATTATTCACATATGGTGGCGGTGGTCAGCTTCGTAACGAAGGCCAGTGAGGAAAAATACGCACCTTTACAGTTACACCAGGATACATTTGATTCTTTCGTTTCCAATTGCTTTGCTTCCACATGCAGCAGCTAGAGTTAATGTCATAGACATGCCATCACATAATTAAATGAGGCTACTTAATGAGGCAACGTTAATCCGGAAAAAATATTTAGTTCTGAAAAGTTGCACTTTCAGTTGGCAATGTGAAAGTTTATTCAAAATTAAGTAAAACATTTCTGAGGACGGCAGAAACACTTACACAAATTAAGTTAAATTGCAATACATAAATTTGCCAAGAAAACAGCCATTCTTTTAAAGACAGTGCACTGGTGTCACATGGCTGGGCCTGCTGAAGGGGGAGTCCAAATTAAGAAGCAAGTAGATGGAATTAAGATATAGATCAGACACAATCTAACTGAATGGCGGAACAGGCCTTCGGGGTGGAAGGCTTCCTCCTGTTTCTAGATCACTGAGATAAAATGGAGTCTATTCATCAAACACTTTGTGAAATCCTCATCTTAAGATTTTGATCGCCACCTATTTATAGTCTTCATATCCTAGGATACTGAAATGGTGTCTTGAGCAACAACGTATGAGAGAGCTCCACTGGCTCAGATTGTACACCACGAAAATGTCTGTGCCACCAACCTTGGATACACAGTCTGGTGGCCGCCTAGGATTGTTCAATCTTGACTTCCGAGGAGATTCTGCAATCACCTTAACTGGCCTTTTGTTAGGCTGACATGGCTTTATGAGAAGCTTAATTACTTTCTCTCTGGCCTAGGGTGCTGAGCCACACTGATTTCAACTCAGCCAGCTCAGCATAGCCCAACAATGATCTTCGAAACCTTTTCAGTTCAGAACAAATCAGCTATTCACTGGATTATCTGACACAAGCACAATATAGAATTTGGTAAACACAAGTAGTACAGTAATGTGTCATTATTTTTAGTACCTTAAAGTGTTTGTGCAATCCTCAGAAGTGAGTGATCAGCAGAACACCCAATAACTTTCAGGTTGTTGCTGCAACTCCTCACCAGACCAGGTCACTGTACTATGCAGGTAACACCAACAATAAGCAGCAGGACATCATACACATCTGCCTGTGCACCAAACAACATTCAGCTTGACTGATCACAAAATTACCCACCCATCACCACAGTGCAGAGAAATCAAAGGTAAACCCTGCGAGATAATAGAAAAGTGTGCTTGGAAATGCCATGCCAGTATCAAACACCACATGCCAGCTTGCACATTAATTTTCAAGAGCCAACTCAGGGGTTTTGCCTTTCCTATAATCTATACTATTAATTATTAAACACTGAACAAAGCATCCATTTTAGATGTGAAACAGTGAAAAGGTTTGAAATTCTTAGATTCTTAAATTACCTTGTTGTCAAATTAAAACAAAAATAATGTATCTTTATGCAGTGCCTTCAGTGTACAAAAACACCAAGATGTTTTAGAGAGGCATGATCAAAAAGCATCAGACAGCAAAAAGAAGGGTGCAGTCACTAAAGTTTTTCTGGAAACTAACTTTTGTAAGGGAGAGGAAACTAATGGTTTTAAGCAGGGAATTCCATGTGCAGAGCGTAGCTGGTGAAAACGGAACTGCTAAGAAGAAACTGACGCACAAGTGGACTAAAGTTAGAGACAGAGTTTTGGGAGGCAGCTAATAGGGCAGGAGAAAATTAAGGAGATATTGAGGAATGAGGAACAGACAAATTTAAATATGTGGATGGGAGTTTTAAAATTGGACACTGCTGGCAGAGAGCCAGTGTTAGTCATCAAACACTGGCTTGTGCGCTCGGGGTATGAGCAGTAATGGGTAAACAGGAATTATTGCAAATTGGGATATGAGCATCCATAGTTTCGATTGAGTTCTTGTATATGGAATTAGAAGATAGGATGCCAGCCAGGACAGCACTGGAAAAGTTGAGTATAAAAACGACTAAAGGCCTGAAATAACAACGGAGACAGGTGCCCTCTATGCAACAAAATCTCAATCATAATTTATAAACAGGTTTATAATTTGATTCTGAAAATATCTCTCGCAGCCCAGCATATCCCTTTTTGTTTATAGTTTAGAGTTTGCAAGAATGACCATAGACATTCCCTAAAGGTGCATGAAGGTCCACTATACAGTATGTGAAATTAATTGAAATTGAACTCCCAAGTGAAATTAAATTTGCAACCCTGAATACGCTAATAACTCTGTTACTCAGACTTTGGGTAGGTGCCCAAGAATGTTTACTTAATTTATTCTTTCATGGGATGTTGGTGTTTCTGGCCGGGCCAACATTTGCTGCCCATCCTTACGTTGAGGTGGTGGTGCTGGAGCAGCCTTTTTTGAACACTACAATCCACATGGTGCCACGACAGTCACAGTTCCTTCAGGAAGTGAGTTCCAAGATTTGCAGCCAGCGATAATGTCAAAACAGTGACATAAATCCAAGTCAAGATAGTGAGAGACTTGGAGAGAACTTCCAGGTGGTGGTTTTCTCTTGCATCTGCTGCCTTTGTCTTCCTGCACCTTAGGAGGTCACGGGCTTGCAAGATGCTTTTGGGGCAGCTTTGGTGGATTCCTGCAGTACAGCTTGTAGGTGGTACACGCTGCTGCCACCGTATTGTATGTCAAATAAGGAACAAACAAAGACTATAAAAATTAAGCAGCTAATATGTGGAACAACAATGTCAGTGCAGAGATTGCTAGACACTAGAGTTTGTTTTGGCCTGTAGATCAATTTTCTTTTTAAATGTGTGTGGGAGGAAAAAGGAATAAGGTAACAGAGATTAAGTGTGTGTAAAACTGAATCAGCCCACAATCAGGCAGACTGGGTGCAAAACACTACAAGGAGAGGCTTTTAGGTACATTTTAAAACAAAAATAGTATTGGCCATTTTTGATAAGGGAATGCAACAGACTGCTACAAAGACAGAATAGGAGGAAAAAATGATTCATGTCTGTTTTTGATGTCCAGAACATATTCTCAGGCAATAAGAGACATGATGTCATCCTCTTGAAGAGGAACCACGAATCCTGTGCCAAGTTCCAGCGATGCTACTGGCATTTGAACACTCGGGGGCCCAGACTGAAGAGGCACATTCCTACTAAAAGCCTTTAGTGCCTTATTATGTGTTCAAGTTTGAAAGAATAATTTCACAACTACACGCAGGAAAGCCTGCCTAGAGTTGCCACATTTGGGTTTCAGTTCACATCACAAAATAGTGGGATTTGCAAAAAAACAAAAGATCCTAACTACCAGATTAGGCAAATGCTAAATGTCCACAATTCTGTTTGAAGTAACACAGGAACCCATTTTCAGGCCAACGTTCCTTGCTCAACTGATGAAGTCCACCAGTCAAATAGCCCCAACATTTAACATTGGCAAGTTAGGCTAAATCTTTATATATCAGTGGGTAGACATTTGGAGTTCAGTTCAGGACCCCACCCTTTAGAAATGATGCCAAGACCTTGAAATGATGCAGAGAGATTTTACAAGAATATACTGGGGTTGAGGCATCTCAGTTATCTGAAGAAAATGGGTTTTCTTTCCTCACACTGGAGGTGGTTATGGGGAGACTTGATAAACTGTTCAAAGGAATGAGGCAATATGATCCAACAGATAAGGTCAAAATGGCTTTCATTGGCACAAGGGCCAAGAATCAGGAAACACATTTAAAATGATGGCAAAAGCAGCAGCAGCAAAAGGGAGATTTTTTTCCCCCGCTTTTGAAGTGTTATGATAATCTGAGATATACCGCATGACAGAGTGGTGGAAGCAGATTTGATATTTTCCAGAAGGAAACTGGATACATATTTCAAAAAAGGAAAAACTTGTAGATCGTTGCAGAAGAGCTAAATGTATAGCTCTTTCAAAAGATTACATTGCCTCCTTCTTTGCTGCATCATTCTATGAAATCAGTAGAATTTTAAACAGACTCACTTTGCCATTTTAAGATCTTTATGGTCTATGCCTTCATATAATGTATATCCATCTCGTCAAGTCATCTTTTTTCATTGCCAATTGGAAAAGTTTCAAATGTACCTTTATTACATCATCAAAAAAAAATTAAGGCACTGACAAAGTTTACACTGTTAGCACAGAAAGGGAAGTTTTACAACAGGGGGAGCTCCAAAACATCAAATGTATACTGGAGATTGGGAGGAGCACGTAGCAAGTCAATATCACTGTGAAGCAGATTGGGAAGGGGAACCTACATGAGAAGGGCAGTGAGAGTGGGAGATGAAAGTCAACAGCAAAGAACCTTTTCACAAGAAAATGGGTGGGTGACTGGTGGGTACTTCTTCCATTGCTTGTTTGATTGGCCACATTTGAGTAAGGAGAAGTTATTACAAGTGAACAGTAAGTTAAAAATGAATTTCTTAAGATCCAATTAAATAAATAGAATAGATGGCTAGGCAGCAAGTATGGTGCAGCATTGTATGTGGAAGCTGGTGGGCGCTCATGTGATTCACAGTGACTACATCTGCAGTAAATGTGGTCACTCAAGGAAATTTGGTTCAGAGTTAATAAGCTGCAGTCCCAGTGGTAGATTCTGTGAGATATCAGAGATGCGGAGAGTTACATGGACATTGTTTTAGGAGACAGTCATAATTTTTTGATTAATTGCCCAAGAAAGGAGGGAGATACAAAGCAGGAAGCTATAGGCCAGTTAGCTTAACATCTGTAATTGGGAAAATGCTCAAGTCCATCATTAAGGAAGAAATAGTGGAACATTTAGAAAATATTAATGCAATCAAACAGTCAACATGGTTCTGTAAAAGTGAAATAGTGTTTGACAAATTTTGTTAAGTTCCTTTTGATAATAGCAAGTAGTGTTGATTGAGGGGAATCAGCTGATGTAGTGTATTTGGATTTCTAGAAGGCAGCGTGGTGCCACAAATAGTTATTGCACGAGACAGGAACACATTGTATCAGGGATAATGCATTAGTATGGATTGAGGATTGGTTAAAAACAGAAAACAGAATTGGGATTAATTATTCTTTTTCACATTGGAAAAATGTAACTAGTGAAGTGCCACAAGGATCAGTCCTAAGGCTCAATTACATACCATCTATACTAATGACTTGGAGGAGAGGGCAAAGTGTATTGTATCCAAATTAGTTAAAAATCAAAAATAGGTGGAATGCCATGTTGGGATGAGGACATTAAAAAAACCTGCAAGGGAGCGCATAAAAGTTGTGCAAACGGGCAAAGTCTTGCTAGATGGAGGTTAATCTAGGAAAATGTGTTGACACGCACTTTTGATTGGAAGAATCAAAAGGCATTATTTAAATGGAAAGAGACTCCAAAATAAGTACAGCGTATATGGGGATGGGGGTGTTCTTGTGCAAGAAACAAGAAGTTACCATGCAGGTGCAACAAGTAATTAGGAAGGAAAATGAATTATGATCTTTATTGCTAGAGGAAAGGAGTTGAAGAATAGGGTAGTCTTGTTACAAGTGTTGGGTGTTGGTGTTGTGAGCCATACCTGGAGAACTGTGTAGTTTTGGTCCCCATATTTCAAAAAGAATATATTGGCATTGGAGGCAGTTCAAAAGACTTCCAACTGACTGCTGGAATGAAGAGATAACAAGCATGGGGCTGGATGAACACAGCAGGTCAAGCAGCATGCTGCTTGACCTGC
>JAHRHZ010000144.1:12098813-12144329 GCA_024137785.1 Ginglymostoma cirratum | reverse complement strand
GCAGGTCAAGCAGCATGCTGCTTGACCTGCTGTGTTCATCCAGCCCCATGCTTGTTATCTCGGATTCTCCAGCATCTGCAGTACCTTTTATGTCTGCTGGAATGAAGAGGTTGACTTATCAAAACTGGTTAAACGGGTTAGGCCTTTACTTGTTAGAGCTGAGAAGAATGTCATGTGATCTTACTGAAAGGTAAAAGATTTTAAAGTATCTTAACAGGGTAGACGTCGAGAAGATGTTTCCATTAGAGGGGATTCTTGAACTAGGGAACATAGTTACAGAATAAAGGGACACTCATATCATAAATAAAAACCGAAAGAACTGCAGATGCTGTAGATCAGGATCAAAAACAGAAGTTGCTGGAAAAGCTCAGCAGGTCTGAGGAAGGGTTACCGGACCTGAAATGTTAACTCTGATTTTCTCTTCACAGATGCTGCCAGACCTGCTGAGCTTTTCCAGCAACTTCTGTTTTTGATACTCATATCATAACTGAGGTATGAAGGAATTTCTTCCATCAGAAAAAGTCTGGAATTCCCTACTCTAGAGTTCTGGAGGCTAGATCACTGAAAGCACTTAAAGAGGAGGTAGATAGATTTTTGAGATATTAAGGAATAGACGGCTCAGAAGAGCTGGCATGAAAGAGGAGTTTAAGCCTGGGGCAGATCAGCAATGACCGTACAGATTACACAGATGGCTTGAGAGACTGATAGACCTCCTCCTGCTCCTATTTCTTATGTTCTTACCTGTTTTTGAAATTTTGACCATATAATGGCAACCTATTGTAATAGCGATAGCAAACTGGGAACTAATGTGTGACAACGGATAACTTACAAATAAACTGGGCATCTAATTTGAGTTCACTTTAAACAAATGACCTTCAGGGCTCTCATTCTTTAATGGATGCTTAAGAATTCTTTGAAGTAGGATTTTGAAAGCATTATTTGGTTTACTCAAGCTGAACACAGAGCAGTTTTGTTCAACAACATTGCTAGGGAACCAAAGCCCATGACCAAAATGCGTTCATAGTCTCATATTTGGAGTGGGCATTCCTTTATTGACTCTCTTTCAGTGGGTGGTCTAAAAACTCTAGTGACTACTTATGAACAAGGTAATCTGCTCCAAATTTCCAGATTTTCCAAAGCAACTTTCTTTAAAACTATTCGCAACTTTGTGGGACTCATCTTTTGTTTAACGGTCTCACTGCCACCCATTTTTGAACCATAATCCCTTCTGCCATTTAATGACTGCATCCTGTTGCCTTTGATTTTGTTTTCCCTGCTGCAGTACCAAATAGCTTTTTACCATCATCTTTACCTTCCAGTTCTATTGAACGTCATTGAACTGAAACAGTAATTCAGTTTCTCGTTCGAGAGACTTGATCTGAGCTGATCATTTTCAGTGCTTTCAGATTTTAATGCTGCTGTAACTAACTTGTTCAACTAAATTAGCAATTGCAAGGTCAGTGTGTTAAAGCACTTTTGGACTGGACCTCCAAACGAACCCTGGTGTAGATGACAGTTTATCTTCTGATATTGTTTTCAAAGACCAAAGAAAACATGTTTGGGACAATCTCCATCTGATTCCTGGCAAACACGATGCACATTGCACAAAAGTAGTTCAAGTTTATGTGGCAGGAAAATCTCTGCAGATTTAAACAATTCAGATGTAAGTTAGTCAACTGGAGCAAATTAGACCTTGATCTGTTGTCTCCATTAGGAATTAATCCTAACCATGTGAGATGCATTAATACAAAAGAACAGTTTTCAAGATACATTTTGTTGGGGGATTGGGTGAAATGTATGGTTAAATTAGAATCCTTTTAGACTTGGAGCCGCAGTTGAACTTAGGCCAAACTCATGGGTGTACATTTCTCATCTTTGCTACCCTTAAAGATCTTAATGTTAAATGCTGTTGGATATCCTGATTCTGAACTGACTGATTGAGAAGTCAAAATGCTAAAAAAATTCTGTGTAGGATTCTGACTACCCCACATTTCGCCTAGCTAGGTCTTAATAGACAGAATAACTGGTGATGAACCACAAAAGATATTATTCATTGCTTTTACTGTGTCAACTAATCTAATGCCACCTAATTAAAATCACAGTGGGTTGGGGATAGGAGAGAGAATATGACACGATCCCTGGTTTGTGCTATTAATGGTCAACATTGCTTTTGCTTGCTTGATTAATTAATAGCTGCATTCCAGTGTTTACTGGCCCATGATTACTTGCTGGTCAATAGGCTGGCTGTCTTGAGGCACATACTGACATGGCTGTCCCAATGCTGGTGATTTACAGCTGAAACAAGAATTCAGTTAATACCTGGTTCACATTCATTTCTGTCAGTAATTTGTTGGCAAGATCTTTCTCATTCTTGTCTGCTGCTTTACAACTTACAAACAGCTGTTAAATGAACACAACACAAGCATGAAAGGCGCGCAACAAGTAGAATTAATACAGTTGGGGCATGGTTATTGAAAGAAAAACTTTTGTTAAGCCAGCGTAAAGCAAGTTGCTATTAGTTTACTGAACTAAACTTAGCCAACTCAAACAAAGACATTCAGCAATGTAAAAAGTCAAACAATTCTTTTCTTTACTTCAGACCCTGATACTAAATCACAATCCTGACACTGCTGATTTAAAACCAAACCATATGATGTTGTTGTGACTGTAAGCTGAATTCAGAAATTCATACGCTACACAGCAGCAACGTTCTTGGGACAGCACCCAGCAATATGCAATGAATGATGTGTATTCTCCAGTGGAGTGGGCCCCATTTTGCAGGCATGTCAGGCTCACCTGCTTTTTTTTCCCAGGACAAGCTCCTAAAAAAACAGCATATTTTGCCTTCTATTTTGTAGGTTGTCCCCTTAACAGAAAGTCCTAAATGGCTAAGTAACTTCAGCTTGTAATGCGCCACTAAGTCTAAGGTAACAGAATCTTTGTATGAGCACCAGAGAGTTTGGGGTGTGCATTGGTGACTAAAACAAGTTCACTGGAAACACCAATCCCAATTAATATCCAATGACCTATGGTATAAAGAACACATACAAAGAAGAATGAAGTTGATTGAACAGGCTGTTGACATTCACATGTGAAGAATGAAAGCTGCATGAGATATTAAAGATCAATAATTAGTATGCCATCACCACCAGGAGACAAACAGAGATCAGAATTTATATAAAAGTCATGCTCCTGTTGTAGCATGTGGGTGAAAAGCATCAACTTCCTACACAAGCCTTGGCTGGAAAGAAAGGTAAGCAGAAAAAAACATTTCCACGGGAAAGTGATGAAAGAGAAAAAACTATGAGGCTGGCTTTGATCTGGCTTAGCGAGTGAAGCATTCTGTAACATAAACAGCAATTTGGGACTGGTCAAGCCTTCCAAGGAATCATACTTAACATGGGAGCTGGAGAGGCCCATGAAGACAGAAAAATTCCAAGAAGAGTCATGTCACTGCTTTTTGTCTGGATACTTTAGCTTGATGTGTCTGCTCTGTCTCATTCAAGAACACAATTTTAATTATATGCAGGCCACAGCCAAGCAAGAAAATTTCAAGGCATTCTCTATTGCTGAGTGATTCTACTATTAAATGAAAGGGTTAAGTTCAAATATTATATGCTAGCACAGAATGAAATTAAATCTAGCTAGTAATAAAGTACAAGACTGACAGTTCACTCCAAACAGAAGTTCAACACAGATCAGGCATTCATCCATATTAGTCCAGGAAATAAAGAAAAATTATAGTTTGAAATAGTTTATAGTTTGCCACTGATTCATTTTCCATCCCATGTCTGAAGCTCCTTTTTGTCTGGTTGACCAGAACAATTAATGGCCCACACAACCGAGAGTCACAAAGTAAAGGACCTTGCAATAACACTCTAAGATACAACAAAATACAATAAAACTTACAAAACCATTATATGTAAACATGTGATTGAATCACAAACAGTCACCAGACCATTTTATTGCTCAACATTCACTATTAAAACGGGTACAAGGTCAATATATTCTACTCAATTCTCCTACAGCTCAACTGCTGCGTTGGAAGATGTTTGCACAATTACCAAAGGCCCTTAGCTGTGAACCAGTTTATGCTTTAAAGTTGCTGGTGAGAACCAATGTATTTTGTTATAGCATTACAACAACAAAATACTCTGCGCTGCACAATAACCTCTTGCTTATAGAACCAAAGTTGGCAACTGAATTCACAAACCAGCAGCTTCTGTGACATCAGCACCCAGTAGTTAAAAGCGGGAAACACTACAACTGGGCAGGTTATTTCCCAGTACAACTTACAGGAGTTCATGGAAATTCAACAAAGTACAGCTTTGAAGCTGCAGCCCTGCAAAATAACTTGAAATCCAACAGTGACAAGTAGAAGAACAAAACACCTCATGCTTGTGGATCTCCCACAGACTTGTAAAGGAATTATAGTGACTTGTCATTACAAGTGAGATTCTTAAGCTTTAATATCAGGGTCACAATAATTGAAAGATTTAAAAGTTGCATTATGACTGAACTGACAAAAAGACTAGGGTTTGTGCCAAAACTGTTAATTAAGCTTCCTTTGGGGAGTAATATTTGTTTTGCATTTAAATGCACAAAATCATGTTTTAAAATCTAACGCATCAATCTTTCAATTTAGGCCATAACTTGTAACTCTGCACACTGTAGCTTTACTGTTATTTCCTTTCATGACCTCTGTTGGTTACGTCAAGAGGGAAAAAATAACTATTAATTCCCACCATGGAATAATCCAGCACTCTCCTATTGCAGTCTTACAGGGAGGAGGAGGGGGCACACAGAATCGAGAGGGCTAACAGCAGTAAAAGTGACAACTAGAAGGGGGCGGAAAAGGGATACAGAGTGAGGCTGGAGAGAAAGGGAGACCAACCAGAAAGAAAGTACAGGAGAGAGGGGGTGGGAGCTAAAGAAGAGAGAGAAAAAGAAAGAGGGGAAGAAAAAACTGGGAAGAAGGGGAGAAAGAATGTGAAGGTTAGAAAGAGAGAGGAGCAGAGGAAAGGTCTGCCTAACTTTTCTCACTTAAATTCTTGGATTATCAAAGGAAGCAACAACAATATGGCTTTGGTCAATGTTCCATTAGAACTCTTCAAAAACTACGACTTTGAATTGACAATACTAATTTACAACTTCATCAATAAACTAGATTGTAAAAAACTTTGTTAAACCTTTTTCAAGGCTTACAACATTAATATGGGCACGCCATTGAATTTATACATGACATGGATAGCCCAGTAGTACCTAAAGCTTGAGTAAATATCCTAGATCTATGGTGCTGGCTCATCACTATTCTTAAATCACTTGCACAACACGCTTCAGCAGTTGTGTAAAAGTGCTCCCGTACATTTAAAAAACACAATTAGCATAGAGATTCCGGGCTAGAATCTAAGCTGGTCAGTGTGATGCACATAACAGACAATCTGTTTGTCCATCCAAAGTTTCTCGTACTGATATACATTGTGAAGGGGGAGCTATTTTACATAGAAGGACGACACTCTGATCACTGGATTGCCAATGTACCTTGGCAATATACCAGGAATATAATCCTGAACGTTAATTTCTGAACGCATTTTAGTTTAATAATTGAAAGCTGCAGATTCTTCTTTCCAAGATCTAAATAGGCTGTTGTAAAGAGGCTAATTTACAACTCAAAACATAATATCAGCAAGTTATTAAATGTTGAATTAAATACAGCCCTGTGTTCATGTCATAATTGCTGAGATATTTTCTCCTAATTATCACTATCTTGAAAAAATTGCACCGAATCAGTCCGTTCCAGACAAGTCAACTATCCAGTCATTGCAAATGCATTTGCGGTTCAATCCCATATTTTCTAATCAACCTGTTCGGTGATTATAAGGCACACCTCTGCGTTCAGGTGGGACATGAACTCAGGCCTCCTGGTTCAAAGGCAGGGGTACTACCACTGCACCACAACAGCCCTGTCATTTAATTCAATGGCACTCAAAGAATTTGAGAGTACAACAATAAGCCTATTTAACAAGGTCAACCAAAAAAGCTCACATAATCAAACTTTTCAATTAGCCAACAGAACAGATTGAAAAGTCGATGGTCACAGCCTCAAGGTAATTCCTGGGCAACTAGCTCACTTCCAGGCTTTAACAATGATGTTTTTATTTCAATCAAGCCATCTAGAGGCTGCTGCAATACAATAATCACAATGTGACTATTCATGTCTTTTGAGTTTTAAAACAGCATGGCTATTGGTCACTGGGCAATTATTATACCAGTCACTGCCTTATACAAATTTTTAGTAAACCTATGCAAGCACCATTTTACCAAGTCAACATTCATAAAGGTGTAAGAAGATTGAAGGGGTGTTCCAATGTGTTACCATAAAGCATGATTATTCTGCAATCTTAACCACTCCAAGGCGGGAAGTCGTGCAGAGCAGAAACCAAGCACTGCTCTCTAGTACAAGCTTAACTTGGCCACCTACTGAACAAACCTTAGTGAAAGGGCATTTGTGGCTCAGTGGCAATGCCCCTACATCTAGGCCAGAAAGTCTGGATTCAAGTCCCACAGGTTCCAGAGGTGTGTCATAAAACGTTTGAACAGGTTGATTAAAAATATAAACTTTAGTAGGTTTGCACTGGACAAGATTAGCAGAAGCCTCCAAGCAGCTTAACTATCCGCACTCACAGGTGAGCACAGTGCCTGCTGCAATAAAGAGAAGCAGAGAAGAAAATGAAGAGCAGGATGTTCAATAACTTAGCATTTCGTTCAGAATATTTGCTTGCACTAAATAAAGCAGCTGAGCTGGGAAGGATTTTCAGTCAATCTGAAAGTCTAGTCCAGTTATATCCACCTACAATGGTTTAATATTACAATATCTTTATCCTAACTTTATCCTGAATTCAAACTTGTCCGCGAACCTCAAGAGCTGCAATCAGATCATTTCAATGATTTTGGAACAAAAATTTTCAGGCAGAGCGCAAGTTCTCATTTTTGTCCTATCCATTTCAACATTAGTCTATAAAAAAAAAGAGAAAGTGGTAACTGTAGTGTTAGTCAAATCAAGGCAAATAATCACTCTGGTGCAGTTGGGAGTCTACCTTGCTGTTCTGTATGAGTCGAGTAAGATGTTCAAAGCAGTTGCTATTCAAGAAGATTGCCTGAAGGACTGGTCTGTCAGGGCAGTTTAACATTTCTGGAATAGTGTCTGTGGGGAGAAAATTCAGATATTTGTAGTTTCAACAAAGAAATCATATGGAAAAGGTCCCTTCCCTCAACGTTAGGCTCTACCCCCACTTTCATCCTTCAAGACATGCTTGAAAACCTAACTCTGACTTTCTTGTGGCGGTATATCATTTAAAATTCTGAATTCCATGCATTAAATACATCAATAGCTCTCCCACATATAAGCAAAAGAGAGTCAAAACAGGCCCTACGTATACTCACTCAGCATTTGTATCTGTAGTGCAATGAAACTACTCTCCCAGTTCCGCGATCTGCGATTGGCCAGCAATGCGGTGTGATCAGAATTGAGCAGCTTGAAATAATTCTCCAGGATTGTGCTGATTTCTACCTGCCGCTGATCAGAGCTGCTGGTTAGTAGCACATGAATCACTTCCGTCAGGCACTTCAGGGTCAGCTCCAATTTATGGCTTACATCATCTGGGTCTTTGTCATCCAATAGATCACAGTCTGCCAATACCCTCATCAAGACTTCCATTGTAGCTGGGGAAATTGCCTGAAGTGCATTCCGCTGAAATTAAATGTCATATTATTCTTTATAAATAACTCAATGAATGCTGTGTCCAATCTCTCCCTATTTATTTCAGAACCCTCTTCCCCTCCCCCATTTCTGATGAAGGGTTTAGGCCCGAAACGTCAAGTTTTCCTGCTCCTATGATGCTGCTTGACCTGCTGTGTTCATCCAGCCCCATGCTTGTTATCCCATAATTCTACCAGTTCCTTTTGCTTTGAAACAACTTCCCAATCACACGTGACTGACTTCTGAATTGGATTGCATCTATACGAACTGGCTGGTCAACTTGCTAAGTGCAATGGCATAACCTTCAAATCTTGACATTATGTTTAGGTTCCATGTTAAAATGCTTACATGGGTTTTGAACTAAGATACAAAGTTGGCATGCTTTTTAAACTTAGAACAGTGATAGGACTGTATTTTCATTTAATTGTTCCAAAAGACATGCTCTAAAATTGCAAAGTCAACCAAGATTACTGAATTTAGTATGCGATTACAAAGGTACCATCTTATAAGTGGGTCACCCATGACACTCAGGGTTAAACCTTTTCTAGCCAGTTGGGGAAGGTGGAGTCAGGAAGCCAATCTTTACTTGATTTTGGAATGTATTCCCAAATCACAAGTCTGGTACCCACTAAAGCAATATTCTACAGTTTTCATCCTTTTTTCCCAAATCAGTCTATCACCTCACCCCTTCCCATCACCAGCTCCACAATTCTGAGATGCCCACTCACTGTGAACTTTAGTCTCCACTACTTGTGGCTATGCCTTTAACTTCCTGGGCCCAAAGATCTGGAATTCCCTCCTTAAACCTCTGTCATATCATTCCTATTTTCTTCCTTTAAGATGCTCCTTAACATCACTCTCTTTGACTGAGCTTTAATTCATTTTGCTCTAATTTCTTCATATGTGGCTATGTTTAATATTTTGTGGAGGGGACCAATATCTTATTCCTCTCCTATTTTGTATGTGTTCATGCTCTCTCTGGTCTGAAAAACAACCACTCACCACTTCACAACGCTTGCTCTCTCAATTTTCTTTTGTCCACAATGCCACTGATTTTCTGTTCTCATGGACTTCAATTTCATTCACCTAAATTTTGTTCATTTGTCAAACACCTTCGACGGTCCACCTATATTTGTTACAAACTTTTTCTATCTTATTTCAATTGTCATATCTTTGTCAGCCAGGCAGCTGCAGCTTCAAGTTCATACCAGAAGTCATCAGCCTTAAATGTTTTTCTCTATACAGATGCTACCTAATCTGTGAAGTATTTGCAACATTTTCTCTGACTATTTATCTGCAGTAATTTGCATTTGTTCACGATTGTTTCTTTCATTATATCGGAATGAAATTATTGGTTTTTGAATGTGAAATTAACTCTTTATTGCGGTGTGTCTGGTTTCCACACTAGTCTCACCTGTCCACCTGCAACAACAGCCCCAAAGAGATGAATAAGGCAGCACTTCAGACTCTCTTTCAGATGTTCACTCTCTTGAAAACACTCTGAGAAGGGGAAGAAAATGCATTATGGTCACTTAAAAGGCAGCATGCACTGCTGAAAACCCAACTGAGGCAGTATTTGACTTATCAAAGCCATTGCAGGCTTCACACACAGAACCCAAAGTTGCATGGAGTAAGAATGAATGGATTCCGACTTGTAATCACCTAAGATAATTTCTGCAACATTTTACTGGCCTTAGTGGCAATGTCATTGTTGAAACTGTTTACATCTTCAGATAACATAAGCCACAATGACTTAACTTGAGTTATTCTTAAACAGGAGGAAAGCCTTTAATCAGTTAATCATTTAATCCCCTTGGATGTATTTTACACTTGAAGTACTATCTCTTCCACAGATGTTTTCATTCTGGAACCAAATGTAGCATATTTTGTTTATTTAGAATGTTTCCTTTATCTGTTTGTATTTGTAAAGTTCTTTCTTTGGAGTTCAATGACTGCTCTGTACCTTGGTAATCGAATATCAACCTGGGAGAAACAGCTAGATCATCAAAGAACCATAAAGAGCCCAAAACCAAAAAGGCACCTGGGAATGATGAGATAAGAACAGAGCTATTGAAATATAATAAATTCTGTTTAAACTGAGTTCATGGACCTATTCAACAAGATCTGCACTGTGGTAGGCATTCCATACAAATGAAGGTGAAGGTAATCCTTGAGCTATCAGAACAAGGAAAACTCAGTGACTCACCAACTGGAGAGGCACAACATGGCTGTCAGTAGCTGGCAAGGTCTTCAGCACGGTGTTCCTCAACAGACAGGAGGATTGGACACAATGCCACAGTTGATGTCAAACCAGTGTGTCATAAAGGCTCACCATAACCTTAATACTTTTGTTCTTTATGCCCTCTTCATAAATTCCAAGATTACCCATTCCTTTTTAATAACTTTCTCTATGTGCCCTAACACCTTCAATGGTTTGTTTGCAAACACCTCCAAAATACTGGTGTTATGGGTGAAGGGAAAAACTGGGAAGGCAATTCAATGATCTCTAACCATAGAATTCACTGAGATGATCCTTTTGGCTTGTCAGGACTTGCTATTCATCAATCTCACTCTATTTAAGTGCTAATCACTTCCTCCAAGGAGGAACAGGACAACCAGTTCACAAATTACAAGGTCTCTGAATTACTGGTTGAAAGCAACTAGTGATGGAGAATAAATTAGTTTTCTTCAAGCCTTACTTGTTTTTTTTAAAACTGCAGAGAAGAGGACATCATCTTTAATTTCAGAGTTCCAATGGTTTCTGGTATTCAACAACATAGGAGCCAATCATGTAGCTGTTGGCAGACAGGAGAGCTTTGGTCATCACTACACAGACCAATCAGCTACTTGTAGGTGGCGAAATCTCATTTTATACACTCTCTCTGATGCAGTTTGTCTGCAACTAAACCGTGCCTCCCTCCAAGTTGAACAAAAAACAGTGTAAACAGCACTTAAAATAAGCTTGCTTTTAAAATGTGCAGCAATCCCTTCCACATTCCTTGGTTTTTAAAACAGTCCTTTTCCCATTTCAGTCCACAACCAAAAATTTTAAAAAATGATCTTTATTCAGAAAATAGCACTAAGTCATGATGTTCAATTGGAGAGTCAATACAAACATGGTGGTCCTCTTATCCCATAACAATTCTTTGATTCACAATTTCAACCCAATTATTGTTATCAATCCTCTTGGTTATCATCAAAAATAAACTCAATCAACAATTTGCTTTTATGAAATCTGTGGCTCTCCTAAGTAATTCACATTTGTCTGAGAGACTGTTAATTTTGTCCTGGATTTCTTAAATTTCATATGCTCAAGCCTCCAGACTGAGGCTGAAAGAAAAGAGCTTTGTGGATGGAAAACACAATTTTCAAGATCAAGGAGCTAATCTAAAAGTGGAGCTTGAAGTATGTTACAATCACCAATTCAGTTGCAACACACAACAACCACATTCCTTCTGATGCAAGTCTAAAGAGTTTCAGAGGAACAGCTGTTCTCAGATCAGCTAGTGACTATGGCATTTTGCTTTTTATACCCATGAGTCAAGCTGACTCGATAAATACATGTCATCTAAACAATTAGTCATACCGGATTACATCATCTTGAAGGACACAGCTCTTTTTCACAGGGTTGAATGTGTAGTCAGTCATTCGAAACAACTATGTGATTAACATCAGAATGTGTATGTTTACAGGGTTGTGAAAGAGGGCATTTTTTATATAAACCAGGCTGCCTCAATTATTTCCTCTTCTGGAGATTACTTTAAACAAGCTGAAAGAAAAAGCAGAGCGCCAACCAAGAGGTATTTCATTTATGAAAAGTTTTTGAATACAATTTGATTTGTCAATACTATATATATAACAGAACAATACTATTTCCAAATGTGGTGCAGTAAACAATCTTAAATTTCCACAAGTGACGGCACATTCAGATTCAGCACAGATGCTGTAGAAATGATCTCAACATGGATTCTGGACCAGATATATAGTAACACTGGCTTCTTTTCCAGCAAAGTATTCCAAATATTCCCAGACCTTTGACACTTGTCCCAACTATTGAGTTCTCCCTCATTCTCAACACAGGACCCACGCACATGCGTTTTATAGGAACTTGCAACACATTTTTAAAAATGCACAAATATTTCACAGTGCGCATTATATTAGATCTACTGCGGTGGTGGTGGTGGTGGTGGGGGGGGGGAGGAGGGGAAGAGGGGAAGCAGAGAGTAGAGTAGATCAACCATGATCTTATTGAAAAACAGAGCAGACTCGAAGGCCCAGTTTTATATATCGAGACACCAATATAAATTGATTCACATTATTTCCAACAACGTGAGACCAGGTACCTAGCACAGTCAGTCAGCTCAGTTGGTTGGATGGCTGGTTTGTGACGCAGTGTGATTCCAACAAGATGGGTTCAATTCCCACACTGTCTGAGGTCACCATAAAGGTCCCACCTTCTCAAACTCATCTCTTGCCTGAGGCATGGTGACCCTCAGGTTAAACTCTCTACCAGTCATCTCTCTCTCTCAGAGATCAGGCCTGTGGTGCTCTGTGACTATGGGGACTTTACCTAGTACAGTTTATTTGAAGTATTGTAATAGTATGCTTCAAATGTCATCCCAGGAACAAATCCTTCATCCCTGTCCGAATATCTTGCTCAGAAAATCTATCACTGGAACATGAACATTACCAACAAGGAAAGCATCCATGGTCAACTACCTTTGAGAAGGTGTGGTGACTGTTGTCAGTGTGATGATAGTACTGCCACATTGCTGGCTAACAGCCCATTTAAGACCTGGAACGGCAGATAAGATTCCCTGTGTGGTTCTAAGCCAAACGCTGTCTTGGACTATTCCACAAATAATTGGAAGGCCTTAAAATGAATGGAATTTTTCCAATTTCATAATATGTCAGCTGTCATAAACGCAGGCTTCAAGTGCAGTTTGGTTCTTCCAACTATACATAATGACTACCTACACGCAGAATCGTACAAAAAAGACTCTATTTACAGCCCTGATAACAAGGCGTGGGGCTGGATGAACACAGCAGGCCAAGCAGCATCATAGGAGCAGGAAAACTTGATGTTTTGGGCCTAGACCCTTCATCAGAAATTTACAGCCCTATTTGAACATTGCCTACCAAGATCAGAATCATATTTGCTATAGTAAATTGCATAGAACAATTTTTTCATTTCCCTTCCACCTCCCAATATATTTCAGTTATCTCTTCCACACATCTTAGGCAATAGGTTTATACTGCATCTGTACAAGTAAATTTGCAAGTATAAGCTGAAGGGTGTTATTAATTGTGCGCAATGTTACTGTCCTTGCAACTCAATATGACGACTTTAGCCTGTAGAAATCCCAGGTGAGAAGGGAAGTTGGATTAAAGTAGGATTTATGTTGCTGCATTCTTCTAAACAGAGTTCTATACCTGTGGTGTATCTTGCAGTCTCAACTCCCAAACCCAGAGAAGTTAGAAGGCAGCAAACAAGTTTGTCCAATCTAGCAAGGATATAAATTGCACTGTAAAATACTTAGACATTTTTTCTAAATGTGTGGTTTGCTCTCCTAAATCAAATGATTTAAAGAGAACTGCATTGAAAAGGGAAGCAAAAACAATTTATGGGGTAATGTACTGACGCCAAGAAACTTGGGAGCTTGCAGAAGAGCTCAATTAAAAAAAAATGCTGCAATATAGCTGATCAGATAGCACTGACATGCTAACTTCATTCCCCTCCCACTGGTTGTTCATGCTTGGAATGCTAACCAACAACATAGCCACCCACACATACTTGCTCAATTTTAACAACTTACCTGATCAAAATCTAATATTCATACTGACCAAACTGCCTCATCATGTAACCACAATCACATTTCTTATTTTACAACCCTATAGATGGAGTATTATCACACAAGCTAAGCTTCAGGACATTTCTTCATTTTATAGGTATTTTGTTACATTCTTGGCCGAATTTTACAAGAAATCGCCTGAGTGTCAATTTTAGCATGCGATATGGAGGGTTTCTCTCCACAAGCCCAAGTGGCTTTCTCACCTCAAGCCCTAGTGAGGTTTCTCACATTACCTACCCAAATTCACCTCCTTACCTATGAAGCACACTTGTTTGATGCACCACTTGCCATATTCTCCTACCCGCCCCAGGTGGAAGTACTCACCAAGCGTTTCTGGCTCCAGCTTTAAAATCAGGCCATGGGGCATGCACAGTTGCTGCCCACAAAGCACAGCCTGAGATACTGGTGAGTGACAGAGGGTCAGAGGAGCAAACTGGACTCGCCAGGTAAATATGCTAACTTTCATGTCCAGAATTGACCATCTAGCTTGTATCCAGCAGCAGGAGAATGGGAAAGTCCATAATAATGTGGCAGGATGATAGGATAATGAGCATGTTAATACATCCGTGCTCATGTACTGGGCCTCACTAGCAAGGATCTTGTTTCGCTGTTCAACACTCAGTCAGAAAATGGGATATTTTGATCTCAATGTCTGAAACCTTCTCACTGGCCGTCTGACTCAATTCTCCTAACTTTCTCAACATTGTCCACATCATACAGGAATTGGAAAGATTCTTTCCTCTGTTTCTACGGTGGAACAGGAACTGTGGAAATAACATGTAGAGTTAAACAGAAATCCAAATATTGCTGCTCTTCCACCAAGCGCACTGACTCGTGTCCTCACAAATGGAAATGAATTTGAAATCCCATTTTAACACCATTGTTCTTGCTGCAAAAATGCTTGAGAAAGTTACAGCTTATTCAATGAAGTATAATTGTGTTTATAAGACATGTTAAATAATATTTAATACTGAACAACTCCTCTAGCCCTGAAAAGTCCATTTTGTATTTTTAGAATATTAAATATTCTTTTATTCCATAAAAAAAATCATAGATTTTAAAATAAAAAAATTCTCAAAGCTTCTGACAGATCAATCTCTATGTTCCAATCTTAATTTCACTTTCTGCAAAATTCCCGGCCAATGCAATAAGTCTTTATGGGGCGGCACGGTGGCTCAGTGGTTAGCACTGTTGCCTCACAGCGCCAGGGAGCTGAATTCTAGGCTCAGGCAACTGTCTGTGTGGAGTCTGCACATTCTCCCCGTGTCTGCGTGAGTTTCCTCCAGGTGCTCCAGTTTCCTCCCACAGTCCAAAGATGTGCAGCTTAGATAGATTGGCCACACTGAATTACTCATAGTATCCAGGGATGTGTAAGTTAGATGGATAAGCCATGCGGAAAATCTAGGGTTACAGGAATAGGGTAGGGGAGTGAGTCTGGGTGGGATGCTCTTCAGAGGGTCAGTGTGGACTTGTTGAGCCGAATGGCCTGTTACCACACTGTGGGGATTCTATGATTCTATGAATAAGATGATCTGTTCAGAATTTCTTGACTTGCTTTCTAAGAATTCTATGATGCAAAGGCTGCCTAAGTTGCATTACTGTTGCTGAACCACTGACGGCACCTGTGTGAAATTAATATCAACAAAAGTGATATTAACATCAACAAAAGTGAAATCCATGCCTCAGTGCTGCTCACTTGATCTTTGCAGGGAGATTTCTTCAAGATCAGTGTAGAGCACCATCACCTCACCAGGGAGTGCAAGTTTCAGATCAATGAAATCAATGACCTGTCAAACTGTTTTGGCGACGCAGATGGTTCATCAGCAGAGGGGAATTTTCGGTTTTTCATCGAATAGTCAATAAATGTCTAAATAACTATAGTCAAGACTCAGTTCGACAATGTCTGAATGTGGTACGTTCTCTGTACAATACTCAAAGATAAACCCAGGTTATAGTCTGAACGGAAACAGCCATTTAATTCACAGCGAACAGTGCTACCAAAGGAGCACTTTATTAGAAAATCACTAAGCTTCTCTCTGAAGGCAGGTCCAACACACTGCTCTTCACTCTGCCCCAGCAGAATGGGATCAAACACTATGCTACTGGCATCAACCTATTCCACACATGCTGCCCAGTCAACTGAGCTAACTAACTCCTTCAAGGGGTCCCAGTTGTTGAAGCAACATTTACATTTTTATTGGTATCTCGTGCCCTGGAGCTATGTAAGGTGGCAGGAGGGTCCCATTGTCTTTCCATCACATGGCTATCCAGATTTCACTCCCGATCTTACCAGCTGCTTTTGGAGAGTGTTGAAAGAAATTGCTGCGTCAATGTTTGGCTGCATTATGAATGCACTTTCCTGACCATCAAATCTTTGAGTGGGACCTGAATCCAAATTGTCTGGTTCAGAGGCACACTATCTGTTGTGCCACACTGAAACAATAAACTTGCCAAAACAAGCATCTAAATGGAAATGAGTCATAATAGTCATATCCATTCAAATTTGAGACAGCAAAGGTCATTTTATCGAAGATTATTAAGTAAAGAACAATTTTCTCCATGTGCCATGATTCCATATGGAATATGGAACCGAATGCATTCCTTTGGATGCACATATGCAATCCACCCAAACAACTTGAAGGTCTTATTTGACGTTCTTAGATGACGTTATTTGAGCTGATCTCAGACTCTGTGGCAGTCCGAGCTGCTGAAGGAAAATCTGTTCTCTTATTCTATTTCAGTCATTTTAATCACCAGTCAGCCACTTGCATTCCTCCAGCCACACAAGAAAGATATTCATGCCAATGTTGGCAAGTTTAGCCTCAAGACCACCATGCACAGATTTGGAACAGCCTGCCACCAATCAGACTGCACTCGCACACAAGGCCCTCAATGCCTGGGGAACTGCAGCCCAAAGAAATTAACAGCTCCAAAAGACAGAAAATTGAAAATGCAACAGGGAAAGGGAGGAGTGTATGTACAAATTGGGATACACAAACACCCTTTATTTTATAGCCCATCTAATTCCTCTGTCACCTAACAGGAATATGTAAATCTTACACAGTAGAATTATTATAAGAATAATTATTGAGTACACATTGAACAGTTGGGAATTATCATTTTGATCATTTACGTAGCCACAGCTCTTTTGCCTTCAGACACGAACAGCTTTGACAAACAGCTTGACACACTGGGGCACATATCGTCATAGTAATTATCTGAACTGGTTCTCAAGCTTCAAGTACAAAAGGCCCATTTGTGTTGGGCTTCGTCGGCTATCTGATATGTCAAATACAAGCTGTGTGTGCCAAAATCTCAAAAGGCTTAAAAAAAAAACCAGAAAGCATTTCCATCTCTGATAAACCAATTCCAAACTTGTGCGCTACCAAATAGGATATAATGCACAATTTCACTGGGGTAGCCAGCAGATAAGCGAATATTTTTGTTCAAAAAATTCAATCAACCACATTCCAGGAGAGGACTGCTCTTATATGATAATCTATTTACATAAAATACAACACTTTAGTTTGAGATCTTGCTATTGGGCCTTTTCATTGTGTCAATTTCCTCTTTCAGCTGTCTACTTGTCTGTGCTTACTATTTTTGACATTCTATTTTTATAAATTACGTCATCTCATTAGGTTATTTATTGATTTATTATTTCTCAGTTTCTCCCATACTCTTAAATTATCTCCCTCAATGCAATATTTCATTCTATTAGGAATTTATTTTTGGGTCAAAGCACTTACAAGTGCACATAGCTTCATCGTCAAATTGAAACTGGAGACAATTTCAAAATCTTTTTTGCTTTCACATCGCAACTATAGGCCCTGCAGTCATGTCAGTGGGCAACTTAATTAAAGGGATACCACAGCAGGGTCTGATGCTGGGCTTTCTGCCTGCCACATCCACTCAGGTGCATTTTTCAGCAGCAATATGAAATGGGAACTTTGATTGTCCTGTTATCTCTCCATGTTTTAGAGGAAATTCTGCAGTGTCTCCATCACTTCCTGCAGGCTAAACATACCATACCAGCATTAGTCATCATAGCACTGAACAGCTGTGGTCAAAATAGCACTATGAATTCTGGACTTAATGCCTCTCTCAACCGATGGCGTCACTAACAGCCATCCTTAAGTACCAAGCTGGAATCATTAACTTAGACTTTGTGCTCAGGTTTCTGGAGTGAGCCACAACATCATCAGTTGAATAACAACTTTGGTTAATGTAGGCGAGAGAGGGGTGGGGGGCAGGCAGGCGAGAGAGAGAGCGAGAGAGAGACGGCGAGGGGGCGAGACGGCGGGCGCGAGCTAGAGAGCGAGACGGCGCGAGAGAAAGATAGACAGCAAACAACTGAGGGCAAGTGAGTGAGCGAGTGCACGCGCCACGTGGTGGAGGGTGATGGTGTGGGTGAGGGATAGGAGAGAAGGAGGGGGTTGGGGGTAAAATCAGGTTTCTGAGCTCTTATCACAATGAATACCAACTCACTTGAAACATTAAACCATCTTTAAGATAAAGTCCCTTTACTACCAAGATTAAGCAACTTTCCATCGGCCTTCCCTAGAGAGAATGTAAAGCACATCCTGGAAACAACTGTAATTCGGGAAAATGGAAAAGAAGATGTAGCTCAGGAAAATGGTATACCAATCAAATTATTGGAGCTATGTGCTCATAAGACCCCAGGTCATAAGACTTTACCCTTGGGTCTTAAAAGAAGGGGCTAGTGAAATAGTTGATGTATTATGTTTAGTTCTACAAAACTCCCTCAATATGGGCAAGACCTTAGTTGGGACAATAACAAATATAATGCCTTTATTTAGGAAGGGAGGGATACAGAAAAAAAGGAAAATACAGATACACCAGTTTAACATCACAGACAAGCGGTTAGAAACCATGATTAAAGACATGATAACAGAGCACTTGGAAAAGTTCAAAGTGATTAGGCACAGTCAACATGGTTTTGAGAAAGGGAAATTATGTTTAACCTCTGTTAATAGTTCCCCGAGAAGTAGCATTTGCTGTGAATAAAGGGAATCTGGTTGATAAACTGTATTTAAATTGCCTGGAAGCATTTGATAAGGAGCCACCCCAAAGGTTATTGCTGAAAATAAACACTCTTGATGTTGGGAGTAGCATATGACATGGATAGAAGATTGACTGGCTAATAGAAAACAGAGTGTAGGCATAAATCGGCATTTTTCCAGTCGGCAAGGTATGATGAGTGCAGTGTCAAAGGGATCAGAGCTGGGACCCTAATTTATAATTTATATAAATGAGTTGGATGAACAGACCAAAGATATGGCTGTTAAATTTGTTGAGAAGAAGGTACATTGTAAAGTAAGTTGTGATGACATAAGGTGGTTGGGGATATAGACAACTTAAAAAACTGGACAAATAACTGGCAAATGGAGTATAATATGGGAAAATGTGAAATTGCTCATTTTGGCAGGAAGAATGAAAAAGAAGCATATTATCTAAACGGTGATAAGTTGTAAAACTCCAACATGTAGAGCATCTGGGCTCCCAGTACAAGCATTATAAAAAGTTAGTTTACAGATACAGCTAATAAACAGGAAAAGCAAGCAGATATTAACTTATATTGCAAGGGAAACGGAATACAAAAGTAGACAATTATGCTTCCTTTATGCAGGGTACTCATTTATGCAGTATTTGGTCTCCTCATTTATGGAAGGACATGAATTCTGCGAAAGCATTTCAGATTAGGCTTGTGAAACTAATGCCTGGAATGGACGAGTTGTCTCAGGAGTAAATATTGAACAGGCTTGGCTTGTACCCACTGGATTTTACAGGTTAAGTGGCGACTTACTTGACAAAATTCTGAGGGTTCTTGACAGGTTGGAAGTGGAAACGGCATTTCCTCTTCTGGGAGGATATAGAACTGGGGCCACTTTTGGAAAATAAGGGGTCATTCATGAAGACAAATTTGTTCTCCCAAAAATCAGAATCTTCACAACTCTCTTCCTTAAGATACATTGAGACAAGGGTTTTCAATAACTCTGTGGCAGAACTAGAGCTATTCTTGAGAAGCAAAAGGATGAGATCAGGGCTATCAGGTTAGGCAGGAGTAATCAGATCAGCCATGATCTCACTGAATGACAGAGCAGGTTCAAGAGGCCAAACAGCCTACTCCTGCTCCTACTTTGTAGGAATGAATGTTTGCATATATATTTTGAACATTATGAAGTTTTGCATCATCAATCACTCTTCATCTACAACTCGCTGCCACACTTAGCCAGAATCAACAGAACACTTCAAAAGAACAAAACTGCAAGTGTCCAAATTCATCTTTCTCCCATTTCACATCTGCATTAACAATATCTGCCCGAAGCACCCCATATGCTGAAAGAGTTAAGATACTTGAAATCGGCCGCCTCATGGCATAGGAACATAGAACTGGGAATAGACCATTTAGCTTCTAAAGTTGCTCCATTAGTTAATGAGATGGTGGCTGATCTGCAACCCAACACCATTTACCCTATGTGACCTCCTCTACATCGGGGAAACCAAGCGGAGGCTTGGGGACCGCTTTGCGGAACACCTACGCTCAGTTGACAACAAACAACTACGCCTCCTAGTCGCGAACCATTTCAACTCCCCCACCCACTCCTCGGACGACATGACCATCCTGGGCCTCCTGCATTGCCACAATGACGCCACCGAAAGCTGCAGGAACAGCATCTCATATTCTGCTGGAGAGCCCTGCAGCCCAATGGTATCAATGTGGACTTCACAAGCTTCAAAATCTCCCCTCCCCTGACCGTATCCCAAAACCAGCCCAGCTAGTCCCCGCCTCCCTAAACATTCCTCCCACCTCAAGCCCCACCCCCATCTCCTACCCACTAACCTCATCCCACCTCCTTGACCTGTCCATCCCCCCTGGACCGACCTATCCCCTCCCTAACTCCCGACCTACATTCACCTTCACTGGCTCTAACCCCGCCTCTTTGACCTGTCTGTCCCCTCCCACCCTATCTTCTCCTTTATCCATCTTCTATCCGCCTTCCCCTCTCTCCCTATTTATTTCGGAATCCCCTTCCCCTCTCCCATTTCTGAAGCAGGGTCTAGGTCCGAAACGTCAGCGTTCCTGCTCCTCTGATGCTGCTTGGCCTGCTGTGTTCATTCAGCTCTACATCGTGTTATCTCCATTTACCCTGTGTTTGGTTAACTAAAATCACAAATTTAAAATTAATCCACACAGTGTCATTTTTCTTTTGCAGAAAGTTTCCAAAGTTCTACAAAAGTGTCTCCTAACTTTATTCTTGAAAGGCCTGGTTCTATATTTATAACTATGCGTCTGTGTCCTATGTTCCCCAAATAGTACCCCATCAGTTCTCTTCAATGTCCTTCAATCTTTGGTCCAATCATTCCTTCCTCATCTCTCATTTCTATATACTGTATACAACGCTGCTATGTGAAATCGCTCCTCACGACCAAAAGGTTCTGATGCACTACAATTCACTTGGGCTCATTCAACATCGTCTCCCAAACCCTTAACCTCCAAAACGTCAAAGGACAAGGGCAGCAGATCCTTAGGAACACCATCGCCGGCAAATTCCTCTCCAAGCCACAACCATGTCGATTTGCAATGATATTATCATTCCTCTACTGTTGCAGAGTCAAAATTCTGGAACATCCTTCTTGACAGAACCAAGGGTACACCTGCCACACAGGGGCTGCAACAGTTCAAGAAGGCAGCTCACCACCTTCTCCATGGCACTAAGCTGGGCAATAAAGGCTGTCAGTGATACAAATATCCAGTGAACAAATTTTTGAAAAGCACCATACTACTAAATTTAGGTTACATTACCTCCAAAGTCAATATACTTCACCCAGGATGTGGTGCTCAAAAACTGCACAATACTCCAGATGCAGTGTAAGCAAGGATCTGTATAGCTTTTGTATTGCATTCAATATTTGCATACGTATGTGCAATGCACACACTGAATTCCTCATTGTACTTCCCTACAAAACAGGGGAACATAAAGCGACTGGATAAATCCTAGTATTTTTCACACATTTGTAGAAATGAGCCTTCCAAATCAGTCAACAAGTTACGCAGCCACCTGCAGGCCAGGGAATAATGCATGGAGACCAAAGGAGTGCTCCTTTTACTGCTCCAACATGCCATTGTTTAGCAAAAAACAGCACAATCCTATCTTTATAGGGGTTACACAACTATTTTGGGGTGGGAAGAGGAGAGTGGGTGGGGATTGGAGCAGAAGACATCAGGGGAAAATAATTTACAGATACAAAACTAAAAGTACACTAAATAATTAGAAAGGAATACATCACACTTACGATAAAAGAAGGGAACAAACTCCACAGTTAGGCTAGCTGCTTTGTACTTCTGTCTGCTCTTCTCCACAGCACTGACTACTTCACTAGAAAAGAACAAGAGAGAGTATTATAATTGGCAACAAACTTACAAGGGTTGCTGAAATAATGAATTTCTGCTCGAGTAACATGTTTTCTCCATTTTGTCCCAATTTCTCCAAATTAGAGGAGGTTGAACATGTCAGGATTCCCAGTCCTGGTCACCATCCATTGATACCAGCAGTTAAATATGTGGATGCACAGTAATGAGATGAAATGCCCAGTTTGTTTTTCAAAGCATTTTTTGTTGGGAAGATACCACCAACTTGGTGTCACCTGGGGAAACACAACCCAGAAAGAAACAGTACCACAATGGGAGAAGAAGAACACAAGACAAATCTGTCAAGATAATGTACATTACAATAAAACATTAAGGCCTCCAGAAACACATCATAACTCATCACAGCAAAGCTAAAGTGGGAGATATAACTGAGATGCAGAAAGGCTATGAGATATTAATACATTCAATGGACTAGAATTTTTGTTTATTTAAAACAAATGATTTATCTGTAATAAAATCTGATGGGGGAGTCACTGGACTCGAAACTGTGTTTCACTCTTTCAGAGCTGACAAACCTGCTCAGTTTCTCCAGCACTTACTGTTTTTGTTTCAGGTTTCCTCACTGTTCTTCATTTTTATTATAGATTACTTATTTCTTTTATTCAACTTTCAAGTGGGGTGAGTGGTTTGTGTGAAATAAAAGGCCTCTCATCAATGAGCTAAGGAACATCTTATCCTGTTTGAAAATCCATTTTTTGAATGTGGAATATGGAAAGATATGAGTTTGGAAGTAACATTTTACAAAAGCAGTTTTGTTTTAACAATCAATAGGATTCACTTCTTTCAAGTACTTTCATATATTGGCAGTTAATTTTAGACCATGAATTATCGAATCACAATAAAAATTATGAAAAAGTTAAGCATAAGGGGTGGTCATTCTTGTGCCTGTGCTGGCCCTTGGAAAGATCTATCAAATAGCTGCATTCCCACAGCCCTGATTTTGTACACTGCAAACCAGTTGCCTGAAACAAAAACCTACAATAGATAGCCATGGTCCTTCCTTTATTTTACTTGGGGAAAGTAAGGTTATTTCTATGCTCAACCTCACAGCATCAGTGACCTCTCGTGTGAACTCTTAAACATTCTTTCCCTCCACTTTCCAGATATCTCTCCACATTCCACATTCCAAAAGGGGGTTTCCAAAGTGGATAAGATATCCCTTAGCTCATCGATGAGAGGTCATCTATTTCACAGAAACCAGTAACCTCACTATAGGGAAAATAACCTCATCTCAACATATGACCAACTTGAAATTTAAAGGTCATATCACAGGTAATTATGGACGAGAATTCTAACACTGTAGGGATCGCTTAGAGGGACTCCAGCATGAATAATTGTGTTTTACACAGCAATCATATTTACTACCCAAGACGTAAGACTCCAACTTGCTCGGAATTGTGGGCTGCCTTAAACTCATTTCAAATGGCAGCTTTACTTTGAGTCTTAGAGTCAAACAGCACAGATGCAGACTCTTTGGTCCAACTCGTCCATGCAACCAAGGTTCCCAAACTAAACTAGTCCCACTTGCCTGCATTTGGTCAATATCCCTCTAAACCTTTCCTACTCATGTATCAATCAAAATGTCTTTTAAATGTTGTAACTGTACCTGCATCTATCACTTCCTCTGGCAGTTCATTCCACATAAAAACCATACCTTGTGTGAAAAAGTTGCCCCTCAGGTCCCTTTTAAATATATGTCCTCTCACCTTAAAAATATGCCTCCTAGTTTTTAA
Source organism: Ginglymostoma cirratum (assembly GCA_024137785.1). Classification (NCBI taxonomy): domain Eukaryota; kingdom Metazoa; phylum Chordata; class Chondrichthyes; order Orectolobiformes; family Ginglymostomatidae; genus Ginglymostoma; species Ginglymostoma cirratum. The sequence goes on along the minus strand of JAHRHZ010000144.1, from coordinate 12,120,530 downwards.
CTCCCCACTCTAGGGAAAAGACATTTGCTATTCACCTTATCTACACCCCTCAAGATTTTATAAACCTCTTAAAGGTCACCCCCTCAACCTCTAGGCTCCAGTGGAAAAAAAGTCCAAACCTATCCAGTCTCTCCTTATAACTCAAACCCTCCAGTGCCAGCAACATCCTGGTAAATCTTTCTGAACGCTCTCCAATTCAATAATATCCTTCCTATAGCACAGCAATGAGAATTGTACACAATACTCTAAAACTGGCCTCACAAACATCCTATACAACCTCAGCATGACCTCCCAACTTTTATACTCAATGGTCTGATGCAATTTTCAAAGATCTTTGTACCTGAACCCCTTGGTCTCTCTGTTCAGCAATACTACCCAGGGCGCTACCATTAACTCTATAAATTGTACTGTTGTTTGTTTTGCCAAAATGCAATACTTCACATTTATCCAAACCAAACTCCATCGGCCACTCCTCAGCACATTGGCCCAAATGACCAAGATCCCTTTGTAATCTTAGACAGCCTTCTTCACTGTCAACTGTACCACCAATTTTGGTGCCATCCACAAATGTACTAATCATGCCTCCTAAATTCTCATCCAAATTGTTTGTATAAATTCTGACTGAGTTTGTACTTCAATAGTCCAAGTCAGATTCAAACATACTGCTGGCCAAAGTCAGTAGCAAGTCGTCAATTTAAAGTGCAGCTGAAGCGGAACAAAAAGTACTTGTACGTCAAAAAGAAACAGATTATGGTATTCATTGAAAGACATTAAATAGCTTGTCTCTGTCATAAAGAATTGAGAAATTATTTTCACACATCAGCACACAGTTCACATGTATAAAAGAAGAATCTCAACAACTTAATTGGTCAAGGATTAGAACGGGCTAAAAGGTGAAACAAGCAGAACAGAAAGGCTTTCTGCAGCTGAATCAACACACTTTCAGACCAAAAGTTCCTTCTATTTCATTGTGAAATGGTAGGAAAAAAGGAAGTTCCTGTAAGTTTTTAATTAGGTACCATTTCAATCAAATGACAGTCACTATGTCACCAGTTACTTTGCCTTCCTAGTGTCCAAGGCGGAGTCTTAATTTGTCAGTGCTGTTGTTCCCAAAACATTGTTTATACTTTGCTTTCATGAAGTAAAGGCTCAAATCAAGATTATTCATCTCGTCCACACTTCATTAAAAAAGTACAGAAATCTGAAAATTGAAGTCACAGATGTCCTTAAAAAGCACTTACCTTTTAAGTTCACACACTTAATTCTAAGCCCAAATGACAATTTTCCTACAGAAAAATTACAGGCTTGTATTTGCACTGAATACTTCCGGCACATACAGACTATAAGCACAGGTATTTGTGCAAGATCCAACTTTGATGACTATTACTTAAAATACATGCCTGTCACTTTTAATTTACCAAATCGCGCATAACACCTCAAGTAATGAGTATATTTGGATCTTAGATGGCTAATGTGTTTGTGACTACAGACTATAATTTGATGAGCATTTATGCGCATAATAAAAGACCTTTAAAAATATTGAGCACAAATGTTAGCCAAAGGGCAACTATAATTTGACACAGCTGAACACCAAAGAACAACGTTCATTTGCCTCTATTAAGATTTTATAAGTATAGTAATTAATCACTTGTTCCTCTTACAAAATCATTGACAAAAGTGATAATGAATGCCCTGCTGCACAATTATTAATACAGAAATGAAAAATATATTTTAATTGAACAATATCCTAACATTTTCAAACCACATTCCTGCTTTCTCCAGCTGAAATTAAATCTTTTGTGATTCAACTGAAAATCTCACCTCCTAACCTAAGCAGAATCTACCACTTTCTAAAAAAAGCAAATAAATCATATACAAGAGGTAATGCCAAGTGATTAATGCACTGGTTCAGACATGTTTCACATCCTATTGGAAGAATATGAGGAAAAAATTGATTCTAACGCTAATTGTTACATTACCAGTGTCTCATTGTTTTGAACAGGGATGTGACATTTGCAATCTTCCAGTTCTTCGACTCCAATATAATCTCCAAACAGTGTTAAAAGGATGTAATTATTTTTAAGTCTTTTAAACAGAATTAATTAGCTGCCATTTTATCACATTTAATTCAATTTCAATCTGACACTATTCATCCATAACTTTGTTTCTCATATTTCAATTTGCATGAAATCCTGATCTACCACCTGCTCGTTGTCCTACATTGGGTACCAGTTCACCAATAACTCAAATTTCGAATTGTCCTCTTTGGTTCAAATCCTTCCATGACCATGCCCGACCCGTCTTTGACCTGTTCCAACAGTCTAAGAACGCTGTAATTTTTCAACTCTGGCCCCCTGAACCTTTCCTCAACATCAATAGCCATGTCTTCAACTGCGTAGCAGGAATTCCTATTCAAAATTTCTCCATCAATCTTTCCTATAACAGGGCATTCCTTAAAAATCCCTCTTTTACCAAGTTTTTAAGTAACTTGTCTTAATATCTCCCAATGCGGCTCACTGTTAGATTATTTCTGACATTTTGCTAAATTAAAGGAGCCGTATAAATGCAAGTTGTTGATAGAAATATTCATAATCAGTGTGATTTTCAATCGTTACAGATAAATCCAACAAAGCACTTTCAAGGCTGTCCCTCGATGTGTTCCAGATGATGACACAGAAAATGCCAGCAGGATGCCTGTCTGACACAACTCAGCTCTGCTCTTTCAAGTCGGAAGAGCACATTATGGAAAAACACTATAAATTGCTACTTGGTTTGACAAAATTAAAAGCCACATACAAATATTCACCATTTTGACCACAGCAGAAACATGTATTTATTGTTGAGGGAGGCCTGGGCGGCTTTATTATAATGAATTAAACACACTAAGACAGAATTTGCTGTCAAAAAACGATGAGGCTATTGACACTCATTGTTAACTATGCACAAATGGTAATTGAATATATACCTCACAAGGTCTTCCTATGCATTAAGCTCAAAAATAGCACATTTTAAAATAAGAAGAAAGTTTAGAAATAAATCCAGCTTAGCTTTGTTTATTTTGGAATTTTGAACCACTTACCCAGCTGCTCTGTGTCTCCAGTTTCGATACGGGTCATATAAACTCTCACAAAAGGTAAGCGCATGTCTTGCAAAATCTTCAGCTGGGGTTAGATCTGCCATTTCCTTTTCTTTGGTCTTGCTTTTTAACTGGCATTGAAAGAAAATTAAGGAAAACATCAAACACAGCAGGTTACCAATATTTTAAAAAGCTTTCAATAAGAAAAGCGCTGGAAAAACTGAACAAGTCGGGAAGCATCTGTGGAACAAAACAGTAGCATTTCAGGACAACGATAACACTTGATTGACAAAGGGTCATCATTAGTCTGAAACTTTAACTCTGTTTTTCTCTCCCCAATGTTGCCAAACCTGCTGAGTATTCCCAACAGTTCCTCATTTTTTATTTCAGATTTCCAGCACCTGCAATATTCTGCTTTCATGTTTAAAGAAACTCCAATTTCGCTAGACTGGTGTTTAGTGTTTGTTGACAGCTCCTACAAACACTGCAACAAAACATCATATTACCATAAGAAGCTTCATCAAATATTAGCTATTAGACACCTGTTATTTCAATTTCAGGATTTGCTTTTTTAATTGAATAAAGAATGACAACTCCTCATCAGAAATTTATAATTCTAGGCAGACTTTTTTTTTATGAATTTAAAGAACATTTTGTCTTCAATAATTTGACAATTTCACAAGTCAGCTACTGTATTAAAGAATTCACGCTTTGCCATAATGGTCTCCAAACCAGAGTATCACATAGAAAGGTTTTGTTTCGCAAATGCTTGCAGGTAGTCATTCCGGTACAGAAGGAGCAGTCTGGCCTATCGACTCCCGAAGACAAAAGGAAAAGAATCAGGAGGGGACATGCATGGAAACTAGTTCAAGCCCTCAAAAAATTAATCTCAAAAGTCTTCTTGCTAATAAATTGCACTTTTGTCTCAACTTACAAACAGATGCATTGTCGTAGAGTAATGGAACTATATACAGCTACAAATTAATTGTGAAAATGCTAAAAGGTAAGTTTATCATCATCACTTACCTGCTGAATATAAACTGTAGCCATAGTAATAACATGATTAATGTAGGAGCAGGTTCCAATCTCCTCGACATTAGCCAAATTCCTTGGAAACAAATGGAATGATCCAAATTATAATTTATGCTGTTCTAATAAAACTCAAACAAAACAGAAATAACCAAAGATCATGCATAAATAACAGGAACTAAGCCTACAGACTAAATTATTGGGTTATCAAATGGATCAATGAGTTTATTTGGTGCAAAACCAGAGCCTTGCAATTAGAAAATGCCTAGTGCAGCTTTGAATTTAAAATTCTGATTGGCAAATTCAGATTCCTCACTCGTCTTGCATCTTCCACGCTGTAATTTCCTCCACTCCCACGAACCCCTGGGACCTCAGCATTCCTTTAATTCTTAGCTCCATTACAGTCTCCCATTCTTTTGTCTCGTAACTAAAGGTCATGCCTTCAGCCACTTGGGCCTAAAGATCTAAATACCCTTCCCAGATTCTCACTACATCTAATCTCTCCTTCCTCTATGGCAATCCTTAAAGCCTACATTTGATCAACCTCATCGAATAGCTCTTTATTAGGAACAGTGTCAAATTTTGTCTGATATTGTTCCCATAAAACATGTTCAGATACTTTATCATGCTAATGGTGCTATATAAATTCAAGTTGATGGCTATGAATGAAGAAATTTCCCGAGTAAGTTAGTTAAATCAGCCAGGACAGTGATAGATGCTTACCACTGGCCAGCTAAAACATTAGGATGGAGAGAAGATAAACTAAAATGCCGAGGTTAGTGATTGCTCAGCAGTTAGCCTTTCCCACACACGTATAGGTATTAGTTGAGGTCAAAATGGCACTCAGCTGCTGTGTCTTCTTTCTCTCTCTCTATCCCATCCAATACACTGTCCAAACAAAACAAGACTCAGTGGAGGTTCTTTCTGAGATTACATACTAGTGCACCAGTATATCTGCTACTCCTGAGATCAACTGTGTAACTGTTTCTAAGTAAACAGTCAACACTGCAAGGGAGCGCAGAGAGAGAGAGAGAGAAAGAGAAAGAGAAAGAGAGAGACTGACTATTTTTTCAGCATCATTGATACATGTTATCGAGTGAAACAGGGATTTCGCTGTCCACCGGGATATTCTTCCTTAAGGACAACACTACTGTTCAATAAGCACATGGTAAAAAGCTTATTGCAGCAGTTGAAAATCTTAAATAAAAATAGAAAGTGTTGGAAACACTCAGCATCTGTGGAGGAACAGAGTTATACAATTCAGGTTTGTAACCTTTTAGCAGAACACTCGTATTCTTAGCTTTCTGTAGTCCCCTTTCTGGTCTATAGGTTGTCTATTACACATAATTAAAACAGGAACTATACCTGCAGATGATAATGAGGAATTTGACCAGAATGAGTGCCAGCGCTTGTTGTTCATCCTCTAGGCCATCTGACAGTTTTTGCATACATTGCAACTGCTGCTGCCTGAGAACCTGCAGGATGTTATCAGGCAACAAAGATAACCCCGGTGGAATGTCATCTAATCTAAGGAAACAGAAACAAACATGATCAATGTTGAGATTATATACCAGTGCGCACACACATTTCAGCTACTACTGAGACAAGCCATGGTTTTGAACTAAATGTTTAGATTCAGCTGCAAGTAACTGGGGCAGTTAATTAATGAGCTGCAACTGCAACACGGTTTGGGAATACCAGCTCATTGGATGGTGGTTCCAGGGGCTAGGGGAAAAACCACTGGTTTGATCTGATGACACCATGCTGCCAGGGAGGGCGCATGCATTGAGGGAGTAGACATTTTAGACACGATACCCAAACTTCAGGGGTTAACTGTGAGGACAGGTTACACAAATTAGGCCTGTTTTCTCTAGGAATTTAGATGGTTATGGGGTGATCCAATTAAAGACTTCAAGATATTAATAGGAAAAGACAGGGTAGCCAAGATAAACTATTCCGACTGGTTGGGGATTCTAGAACTAGGGGACATAGTCTGAGAATTGGGGCCAGACTATTAGGAGAGATATTGGGAAGCGCCTCTACACACAAAGGGTGGCAGATGTTTGAAACTCTCTTCCACAAACAACAGTGGGTAGATGATCAGTTGTTAATTTTAAATCTGAGATAGATAAATTTTTGTTAACCAAAATATTAAGGGATATGGGCTAATGGCAGCTAGTGGAGTTAGGCGACCGGTCAGTCATGATCTCATTGAACAGCAGAACAGGCTTGAGAAGCCGAATAGCCTATGCTCCTATTTTGCCACTGGGACAGGACAGGGACCAAAAAATCAGGGATCTGATCTTCATCTTACATCTGAGCACCATCAAGCCCACAGTACGTTGCGTCGCTGATAGAAAACAATCGATCACCAGAGTTATGTAATCTTGACATGTAATTACACAGAAAAATAGCAGCAGATTATGTGCAGAAAGTTCTGAGAAATGACAATTAATAAAGGCCCAATAGTCTGATGCAGTGACATTAATTGAGGGATAAATACTTTCCAGTTTATCAGGACAAACACTAGAGCTCTTGTGGTGTACTGACAGTGTCTGAGATGAACAGCCTAGGTTCAAGTCACAGAATCTGAGAATCACAAAAGTTTTACAGTGCACAAGGAGGCTATTCAGCCCATTGTGCCTATCTCAGCTCATTAAATGGGAATATTAGCTCGTGCCAATTTCTTGCTTTTGCCCATATCCTTGTGTAGCGGTTGAAACATTTTGCCAGGTGGACATCATAGAATATTAGTTCCCTGACTGGGAACTGGTGCTAGCTGGTGCTAATCAGAGAGCCCTGGCTGATAGTTATAAAAAGGGGTGCCACAGGTTCTGTTCACTCTGAGAGCTGTCTCTGAGGAAGCTGGATCAGTGTCAAGGACTCCCCACGTCAAAATAAAGTGACTTGGTGACGAGATACTGGCCTCGGTAGAGTTATTTCACCTTACACATTATTTTTTTTAAAAGCAAAATCATCATCCAACGGTCTCTTGAATGCCTCAATTGAACCTCCCTCTACCACACTTCCAGTCATAACAGATTTGAACAGGCTGATTAAAAATCTATCAGGATGAACTCGCAGCTCTTCATTGAAATGGTGCTACAGGATCTTTTACAGCCACCTGAAAAAAAGAGAGACAGTTTTATCTGCAAGATGGCACATCTAATCGTGCAGCACTCACTCAGTACTGCACTGGAATACCAGCTTAGGTTATGCATTCGAAGTTCTGGAGTGGGACTTGGAACTCTCAACATAGCAAAAGAGGAGGGAACAATAACAAACAGAGTTGGAATTTAAACCTCCCTACAATTTAAAAAAAGTTAACTTATGATAATCACATTTATCAGTGTAATAAAGAATTGGACCAGGTGGGGATGCTGTGTTTAAGTCAGTGGACAACGCTGGAGGGGTTGAACTTTTTTCTTAAATTTACTAGTGGCATGTGAGCTATGGCTGATAGGCCAAAATTTGTTGCCCATCCTTATTTTCCTAGAGAGCAGTTAAGAGCCAACCATATTGCTGTGGGTCTAGAGTCAACTGTAGATAAGACCAGGTAAAGACAATAGATTTCCTTTGGAAAGGACATCAGTGAACCAGATGTGATTTTATGTCAATCCAGTAGTTTCACAGTTACTTTACTCACACTGCCTTTCTGATTACCTTTTCAATTAATTGAACTTTAAACTTTACCAGTTGTCACGGTCGGATTTCAACCAACGTCCCCAGAACATTAGTCTGGCCTCTGGATTACTAGCCCAGTGACAAAGGGGAGACAATGTCACAGCTGGTAAATTCAATTAACAACTCTGGAATATAAAATTAGTTTCAAGGGGCTCTTGGGTGCACAGGCAGTGTTTCTATCTCTAATCCAAAGGCTTGTGTTCAAGTCTCACCTGCTCTACAGGTGTGTAATAACCTCTCTCAACAGGTTAATTAAAAATACCTCCATAAAGCTAGTCTCAGAAATGGTGACCATGAAAGTAAAAACCCACCCAGTTCCCTCATGTTGTTTAGTAAAGGAAATCTGCTGTTTTACATGTGACTCCAGACACATAGTGGTGTGGTTCATTCTTGACCGTCCTCTGAAATGGCCAAACAAGCCCGAGTTCAAGAGCATTTGGGAATGGACAACAAATGCCGCTGTGCCAGCAAGGCCCACCCACATGAAATATAAAGAAAAAAAAAGTCATGTAATTGACACTATTCCACCATCTCTACTGACAATGTGGAATATATTGTTTCACAACAGCAGCTATCCCAACAAAAAAATGCTCTTAATGATTTCAACTAACGTGAAGGAGACTGAAGAAATCTGCTACAGCAGCCAAGCTCCAGTGATTTTTTTAAAAATACATTTAACTTTATTCTGATCAGAGTTTTGTTCAGTTGCCAAGGAAAAATCATATGCTGTTTCACAGTAGTGTGGAGCAGTTTGAGATCATCACATTGACACCAGCCAAAAAAATAGCAACAGCTTCACCCTTCTGCAAAATTAGCTGAAAGGAGAGGTCAATACTGTTAACAATCATTTTCAAAACTATGAGGGGTTTTGATACAAGGTGCAGCAAGAAAACATTTCTAAAAAAGGAGAACTGGTATTAGAAGATACGCATCTAAGGTAATGGGAAAAAGAACCAGGAGAGAGCTTGGGGAATTTTTGTTTATTTTAATTTTGCTGTTTATGCTGATCTGGAACATACTAACTGAATGGGTGGTGGAAAAAGAGTCACAAGTAACTGTCAAGGGATTTGGGTAACTATTTTATGGGGGGAAACTTTGCAGGAATCTGGGGAGAAGGCTGGAGAATGGGACTAATGTAGTTTTTTTTTAAAGCCAGCTTAGGTATGAGAGGACAAACTGTCTTCTTCTGTGCTGTGGGATTCTATCGTAAAGCGCAGTGTTTCTTGAGAAACTAAGCTCACTTAAATTTTCTTTTCAACAGTGTTTTTTCCAGTTATTCAGTATTTTTCAGTCAGATTCCGAATAACAAGAACCCAATGGAAAAAAAAGCTCTTTTAGCAAATCCAAGGGAATAGGTTTTCATTTGATTTGATTTATTATTGACACACGTACCGAAATACAGTGAGAAGTATCGTTTTGCCTGCTATTCAGACAAATCATACCTAACGCAAGTACATCGGGGTGATAGAACAAATGCAGAATATAATGTTACAGCTACAGAGAACATTTAGAGAAAGATCAACTTTAATATATGAAAGGTCCATGCCTAAGTGTGATAACAGCAGGAAAGAGGGTTTCTTTGCAAAGATACGAAAGAGGTTTTGCTATAGCAGCACACCTGCGGAATTATTCAAAGTAGGGGACGGAATTAAATTCCAATGCCCGGATACCAGCAATAAAAATCCAGGCTTCACAGTGCATATCTTATAAACATCAGTTTCCAAATAAAAGGCTTGCAGGTTTTATGTCAAAAGTCTGCAGTTTATGTTATCATCTAGATGAAGACTCATGCCTTGCATTTGTAATGAGGAAGTGCTATTTAATCAACCCATCCACATGTTAGGACTGCTAATACCTTTATCTCCCATTTCCACAAGCCTATAACTCCCCTATCCAGTCAGAGAGAAATCATTTCTTTTCAGGAACATACGATTATGTTGTATATTGTCCACCAGTTATCCCTGAGCCGAAGTGTGTCCCCAATTCTGGCCACTAGATTTCAGAAAGAATGTCAACTCCTTTAAGGAGATAATCAAAGGAGAGGTACTTCATTTGTTAGCAGATTTTAGAAAACCTAGATTGTTCAGCTTAGAGCAGTGAAAGTTAAGGGGACACTGAAAAGAGGTATTCAAAATTATGAGTATTTTTGATCAGTAAGGAGGGGGAAACCATTTCTTCTGCCAAGTGGGTTGGAAGTCAGAGGAGACAGATTTAAAATAATTGGAGAAATTTGGAGCAATGTTTATCAGACACAACGTTAGCGTTGTCTAGTGGTAACACCCCACCATATGAAGTTACTTCAATCACACCTAGGTTAAAATTTCAATGCATATTAATTTACCTGGAAATCATCTCAAGAAATCTCTCTAAGCGCAAGTCATTTACAAACCTTACTGCCCCAAGCTCTTAAAAGGGTTGGTAATCAATTAATTCTCAAAACGAGCAGACATGAAATGTTATACTTGCAGGAAGCAGGGTTGGGGTGGGTACATCCAAGCAACTGCGCATGAGCACAAAATAGCAAAATAAATTTGCATCACTTGCCTTCCATTTAAATGTTAAGCACTGGCAACTTTGAGATTTTGGAGAACTGCTCTCTCTATTTAGATTAGTCCGCCATCTTTACAGTGGCAGCAAAAGTACATTGATTGAGGAACTGCACAATGCTATCAAATGAGAAATGATTGACAATGCTAAAAATTGGGCAAAACTCAATTCAATTTGAAAGCATTCATTTAAACAAAAAGGTTTTAAATCAGATTTCTTATGAATGCCAATGTAGGCCCAGATAAGAGCACTGCAGTCCAAAGTGGGGCAAAATTACATAAATAGAATTACACAATTCATTTCGTCTATCAGGTTGATGTTGGAACTTACATTCTATCCAAGCCAGTGTCTATTTCCATCTAACCTTATTAACATGACTCCTTCAGCTTTCTCGTGAACGCATCTATGCCATTTATCATAACTACACCTGGCAGTAACAAGTTTCAAGCTCTCCCCGCTTTTCCGGATAACAAATCTTCTCCCAAATTCGCGATGAATTTATTGGTGGCTCTCTTCGACTGTGGCAGCTTATTTTTTACAAACTTTTTCACAATTTTTCACTAAGTTGTTAATGAATATTGCCAACAGCTAACCTTTCAAGGAACTATGTGGAACTCCAATGCAAAACTTAGATTATTTAGTAGGTTTGGACAGTTATGATGCCACACAGTTTACAAGTCCATCGCTTGGTTTAACACAGCAGATTTGGAGTCATGACATTAAGGGTCACCTCAAAACAAATACTGTATATTATAGCATTTGTACGTTTTCTGAAAGAAAGGCTGGATATATCAGCATTGGTTGAAGAATTAATTCATGTGGTGTTGATAGTGGCTAAGTAAAGTACAGAAATTATGTGCATGCAAATTAAATAACAAATTTGATCTCATCATTCTAAAACAAAGAAGGGTGCTGTTTCGACTGTTTAAAACAGCCAACACATGCACAGTATTTAGATTTTCCACTGGAAACAGCTTAAGCTTTGACCTTTCAGTCAGTTGCATCATCCGAACTATTCAAGCACATGACTGCCCTAAACAGGCCTCAAGCCAGCCGCTCAGACAACAAGCCTGAATCTGGCAGGAAGACAGAAAATATCCCAAATTCTTCAAAATTACCACTGCTGCCTATGTAACTCTATAAATAGTTTGCGGTTTCATTGGTAGCTAAAACTAAACCTGGTGTTCTTGCTCAGTCATAATAAGAGTATCAAATACTTTAGAACGTAATACTGATTGTGAAATACAATGCATTTCTTCTGTGGTTTCATTAACTACAGACAACACACTTTAGCTGTCCCCTTTCTGCCTTGAAGCCTTTGACATCTTGCATGAATATGCTTCCGTAGTGTCCTCTTTCATCTTAATCTTGACGATGAGTGCCAACAAGCCCTTCGGTTATAAGGTTACCGCAACTGAATCTGATCCTGATCTCAACTAATTTCCCAGATAATGCAAACATACAGTAGAATCCATTGAAGTAGGAGCCTGGTTATAGCTTTCCCTTTCTAATTCAGTGGCTAATCTCAGAACTGGTCTTTATATCATTTTAAAAAAAGGATACGGTGAGACTAGAGAAAGTGCAAAAATGATTTACAGGAGAGTTAATAGTTATAATTATTAGGAAAGGTTTAACAGGCTTAAGTTTTTTTTTTGTCAATAAAAGTAGAGCATGAGGAATCCCCCATAATAAAAGTGTTTTAAGTTGGGAAAAAGTACACTGAAATGGTCATTGAGATGATGATGCCATTTGTGAGGGAAAATCAAAACTCGGGGTTAAGACCAATTGGGCTGAATGGTCTGTGGCTATTCTATAAATTTGATGTATTGCCTTTGTGGTCCCACCAACCATCAATAATTTAAAGAAATTGCTAAAGTGGGGAACATATTTACTGTAACAGTACTTCCCGCCTCACATATCAAACCAATGTTACTTTAAGAAATTTTTTTTTCCCCATTTGACAATCCCACAGAAATAAAGCATTTTGTTTCCAAACAGTGGCAGTGAAGTTCACATAGATTCTGTCCACAAGTGATGCTACAGCGTGGTGGAGTTGGCCTGTTTCTTAGTTACAAACATCTATTAAAATCTGATTGATAAAAATTTAGTACCAACTGGTTATGCTGAATTCAAACACAAGGTGGGAATTGGGGTATTTTAGTAGCTGAACAGCTTTGCCAGTCAGACAAAAAAATAGCAGCCGTCCTTGAACCTGCAAGAACAGACTGCATTTTTCTGCTTCTGGCTGGAACAACTTTGCAGTTGACATTACGGAATGGCTGACAATCTATCTAGCAAAGTAGGTGAGCAAAATTAATATTTACAACATTGCTTGCAACTATATTATTAAATAATATCCTAAAAATACCTTCTGTATAAGCTATCCCAAATAGGTGACCTCCCTAGTGGGCGATCCAATAACACGCTAGTCCTCATAATTTTTTTTAACAAACTGAGTTTATTCTGGAATTTCTCAATCATACTGACAGTGCTTAATAGCACAGAACTCAACATGCCTCTATCAGTAGGGAGGATAAGAAACTATTTCTTATAAGCATCCATCCAAGACTTAGTCAAACACCTGTCAACACTTCTCTAAAGAACCATATTGCAAATAACTCAACAGCAGATATTTCAAAAACCATTCATGGTGAGAAGGGTTGAGGGACAGTAATAATAGAGAAGAAACCAGTCAGAGGCAACCAAAAGGACTAGAGGGTGAATTAGATTTTTGTTAAATATAAAGAGTTGTTAGTATCTAGAATGCACCATTTAAATTCAGCTGTAATCTTCAGAACAGATTTATATTTATGTAGGGGTCTGGAGAAAGTGCAGCATGTGTGGCACTAAAGTGATAGTTCTTCCAAAGATGCATGAGCTAATTGGTCTTTCACTGGGAACATTTAATGAAAAAATATTTGATGAATTACTACTGACATTACTGGGTCAAGAGATCATGACTCAACAAACATATACCAGCAGTGATTATGTATAAGAACCATACACAAAATATAAGTCACTCCCTCCATCAAGCAACTGGTCATTGAGCTCTGCTCTGTCACATTTCTGCACAATGATTTAACAGTTTTCTCAATCAGGCCAAAGTGTTAAACTGATTACCACTATTATTGTCAAATTATTACCAGAGCCAGACCAACACAGCTTGGGTTGATGACAATCATGTGAAGAACTCATTCAACAAAACAGAAATAATCTCTCCCCTTGCAAGAATTGAGTTCATGAGCCCTAGTATTGAAATGAAGTCACAGATCAAACACTTGTCTATTAGGACACAAAGGTCAAAAGATTAAACATAATATCATAACATCTGTACAAACTAATAAGGATATTCTTGAATTTTGGATTTCAGTGCTTATACATCACTATTGATTAGTATTTGGAGTTCTCCACACTGGTGTTACAAAAGCCCAGATTGGTTTAGAATATGAAAGATGGCATTATTGGTTGTCTATTAAATTTCACTGTGGACACTCCTTCAATTAAGCAGACAATTACAAGTCAATTAATTGAGCAATATTAAGATAATTCATTTTACACAGTGATGTCAGGTTGTTCTTTTTTCAGAGCAGAGAGTCTCTGAAATGCACTGCTAGCTGATGTTATGGATGTTATGGATGTTAATCTGTAACCACCAAGAGGGTTAAGGATTCCATCATACAGGTGGATGGTGTGTTTTCACAGACAACAAGTCTACTGGCTTCCTAGACCAATCTGAGGATGGGCAGGGAATTGAGGTAGATAGGAGTCTTCCAGAATAGTTGCCCCTTATAGAACCTGATTATCCTTCCCTTTCTCTGGAGATTACCAAGCTGCTGGAGTAGGGAGGAAGTGCTTAGCCAACATGTTCTATTCATCATAGGCAAGTGAAAATGCTCAATAGATCCTAATGATCTTAATCTGCTCACTAATTTGGTTAAAGCAAACCTCACGATAAAATTACCCTTGAATACTGGAAAGCTTTAATGGAATTTTCCCAAGCAAGTGTAAATCTAGCCCTAGCCAGATCAAATTGTGGTGTCCCCAGATTTCCACTGATCAGTACCTCATGCTGCAGAATTTATGATCATAACCTGATGCTCCACTTACTGCTATCCAGTTTCAGTAATCATTCTGTTGAAATTTAATTTATCCCCATCTAAAATTGAAAGACAGCAAAGGAAAATAATCAGAAAAAGAACCTAAGGTTTGACAACATGGGTCGGCACATTTTTGCGCATCTCAAAATTAATATCTGCAGTGATGATTCCTTTCAAACCAATTTAATAGAATTAGTTGTTCTGCAATCTCCTGTTTAAGCTTTCCTTGACTTCAATAGTATGCAAATTTACAAAAAGACAAACAATCTCATTACAAATGTGGATTTTGTAAGCTCTCCATTTTTGGGATTGCCTCTTTATGTAGGGCAAACCAGAGGCATGAGGGTTCATGTGATGTGCTTTGAAGTCTGTCTGACAACATGCCTGGATGCCTTCGTTGCTGTAAGGTTAAAGGGAGGCCTTGGGTGTCTAACTAGGACATTCCCACTTGTAAACAATGGCCGGGGCAGCTGTGGTGACAGTGATAGACTATTGGCCTCCAAATCTCAGGTTTTGAAAATGGTTCTACTTCAAACTGTCTATTTCTAGGTACAATTGTGTGGAAAATCTAAAGAATACCTAACTGACGTTTCTACCTGGACTCAGGGCCCATATGATACTCACTGCAATAGAGATAGGCTTTGAAGGGGAATAGAGTTCATTCTAAGCCACCGTAAGATCAAGTTGGAGTCTTTGCTAAAGTATGTAAACCTTAAGTCAGTCTGCAAGAAGTCAAGAAACAGAAAGACAGCAAGAGAAGTAGCCAGTCTTTACTGTTTCAGAGATAGTAGGAACTGCAGATGCTGGAGAATTTGAGATAACAAGGTGTAGAGCTGGATGAACACAGCAAGCCAAGCAGCATCAGAGGAGCAGGAAGGCTGACGTTTTGGGTCTGGACCCTTCTTCAGAAATGGTGGAGGGGAAGGGGGTTCTGAAATAAATAGGGAGACAGCGGGAGGCAGATAGAAGATGGATAAAGGAGAAGATAGGTGGAGAGGAGACAGACAGGTCAGAGAGGCGGGGATGGAGCCAGTAAAGGTGAGTGTAGGTGGGGAGGTAGGGAGGGGATAGGTTAGTCCAGGGAGGATGGACAGGTCAAGGGGGCCAGATGAGGCTACTAGGTAGGAGAAGGGGGTGGGGCTTGAGGTGGGACGAGGGGATAGGTGGGAGGAAGGATGGGTTAGGGAGGCGGGGACGAGCAGGGCTGGTTTTGGAATGTGGTTTGGTGAGGGGAGATTTTGAAGCTTGTGAAGTCCACACTGATACCATTGGGCTGCAGGGTTCCCAAGCGAAATATGAGTTGCTGTTCCTGCAACCTTCGGGTGGCATTGTCCTGGCACTGCAGGAGGCCCAGGATGGACCTGTCATCTGAGGAATGGGAGGGGGAGTTGAAATGGTTCGCGACTGGGAGGTACAGTTGTTTAGTGCGAACCGAGCGTAGGTGTTCTGCAAAGCGGTCCCCAAGCCTCCGCTTGGTTTCCCCGATGTAGAGGAGGCCACAACGGGAACAGCGGATACAGTATACCACATTAGCAGATGTGCACGTGAACATTTGCTTGATGTGGAAGGTCTTCTTGGGGCCTGGGATGGGGGTGAGGGGGGAGGTGTAGCACTTCCTGCGGTTCCAGGGAAAGGTGCCGGAGTGTGGTGGGGTTGGAGGGGAGTGTGGAGCGGACAAGGGAGTCACAGAGAGAGTGGTTCTTATGGAAAGCAGGTCAGGGTGGCGGGGCGGGGAGAAGAAAATGTCTTTGGTGGCGGCGTCGGATTGCAGATGGCTGATGTGTCGGAGGATGATGCGTTGGATCCGGAGGTTGGTGGGGTGGTACGTGAGGACGAGGGGGGATTCTGTTTTGGTTGTTATTGTGGGGAGGCGGTGTGAGGGATGAGTCGCAGGAAATGCGGGAGACACGGTTGAGGGCGTTCTCGGCCACTGGGGGGGGGATGTTGCGGCCCTTGAAAAACAAGGACATCTGAGATGTACGGGAGTGGAATGCCTCATCCTGGGAGCAGGTGCGGTGGAGGCAAAGGAATTCAGAATAGGAGATGGTACTTTTGCAGGAAGGTGGGTGGGAGTCAGTGGGATTGAAATGGATATCGGTTTCCAGGTGGTTGCCAGAGATGATAACAGAGGGGTCCAGGAAGGAGAGAGAGGTATCACAGGTGGTCCAGGTGAACTTAAGGTTGGGGTGGAAGGTGTTGGTGAAGTGGATGAACTGTTTGAGCTCCTTGTGGGAGCACGAGGCGGCGCCGATACAGTCATCGATGTAACAGAGGAAGAGGTGGGGTTTAGGGCCTCTGTAGCTCTCCTCCCCCAGTCGCATCCCAAAACCAGCCCAGCTTGTCCCCACCTCCCTAACTTGTCCGTCCTCCCACCTATCTCCTCGTCCCACCTCAAGCCCCACCCCCATCTCCTACCTACTAGCCTCATCTGGCCCCCTTGACCTGTCCGTCCTCCCTGGACTGGCGGCACGGTGGCTCAGTGGTTAGCACTGCTGCCTCACAACACCAGGGACCCAGGTTCAATTCCAGCCTTGGGTGACTGTCTGTGTGGAGTTTGCACATTCTCCCTGTGTCTGCGTGGGTTTCCGCCGGGTGCTCCGTTTTCCTCCCACAATCCAAAGATGTGCAGGTTAGGGGGATTGGCCATGCTAAATTGCCCGTAGTGTTCAGGGATGTGTAGATTAGGTGGGTTACAAGGGGACGGGTGTGGTTGGGATATCCGAGGTTCGGTGTGGACTTGTTGGGCCGAAGGGCCTGTTTCCACACTGTAGGGATTCTAGATTCTATCCCCTCCCTAACTCCTCACCTACACCCATCTTTACTGGCTCCATCCCCGCCTCTCTGACCTGTCTGTCTCCTCTCCACCTATCTTCTCCTTTATCCATCTTCTATCCGCCTTCCCCCCTCTCCCTATTTATTTCAGAACCCCCTTACCCTCCTCATTTCTGAAGAAGGGTCTAGGCCCAAAATGTCAGCTTTCCTGCTCCTCTGATGCTGCTTGGCCTGCTGTGTTCATCCAGTTCTACACCTTGTTATCTCAGTCTTTCCTGTTTACTACCTGCAGGATGCCCCAAAACTCTGTGGGGTTTCTGATACTCTAAGAATCACCCCTTTACATTCAATGGTATTACCATTCGTGAATCTTTTACTAACAACATCCTGGGGATCACCATCAGCCAGAAACTTAACTAGACCAGTTACATAAATGCTGTGGCTAATCAAAGGTTGGTATTCTCCAACATGTGCCTCACCTCCCAAAGCCATCTGCAAGGCACAAGTCAGGACTGAGCTGGAATACTGTCCAATTGCTGGGGTGAGTACAGCTCCAGTAACACTTGAGGACTTCAACATCGTCAAGAACAAAGCAATGTACTTTACTGGCACACCATCCACCAACTTTAAAATTCACTCTTCAGCTTCTTCACCATCTACAAATTTCACTGAAGCAACTCACCAATGTTTCATTGACAATACCTTTGAAATCTGAAACCTATATCTCACTGAAGTCATAAGCAGATGGATGGAAATACTATCATCTGCAAAATCCTCTCCAAGTCAAACATCATACTGATTTAGAAATATCACACACGTGTTCCTTCATTGCCACAGGATAAAATTCTTAGAACTACCCCGTGCCCCCCTCCCACATAAATCACTGAGAAGGTACTCACTACACACACTGTAACAGTTCAAGACATCTCCTCACTATCCCCTTCTCAATGGCAATTATGGATAGGAAATAAATAATGGCTTAGTAACTCCACATCCTATGAATGAACAGAACAAAACCCAAACAGTTTTGAGACTTGCATAACATACCTTGTAGGAGGTTTTTCAAAATCAACATCAAGCAACTTCTCATATGTTGCAACAAAGTTTTCCAACCACAGCTTAAGGTAGTCTGGGTCCTTCTGTAACCAGAAAATATATACAAGCAAACCGTGAATTAAATTTCTTCTTTATTCAAACAACCACAGCATAATTTAAGCTCATGAATTAATAAAATGTCACAAATTCCAATGTTTTGTTTTCCTGCAAAGCCATTCAAGCTCTCCAAAGAATTGATACATATAATTTCTTTGCATTATTTTAGCCTCTCTATTTCTGAGGAACTGCTCTCACAGACTCAAACTCTAGAAAATATTATGAGCTGCCTGGACTTCCAATTTTTGACTGATCACTGCACTTGTCTGTGTCATGGTGCCATGCAGCAAGTAGTAACTACACATCTCTGTTAAAAATGGGAACAATTGGAATATGACCAGACTCTTATTGCATTTGTTGCATTAAAGGTAGAAAACTGAATAAACTTGGAACATTAACAAAGTATAATTATAATAGTTAATTATTGATAAATTTATTAATAATTATAATGCTAACATAATTATCACAAGACAGAAAGCTGTTGCTTAATTTTCCTTTTTGCAAATAACTCTTCCTAAATCAGATATCCAATAACATTTATCTTCATTTTGATTTCCACCCTTTTTCATCTACTCGCCCAAATCAGAAATGCTGACTGTCAAAGAGAACAAATCTATCCGCAATGAAGAGGAAATTGCAAACTGTAATTCAATCTTAATAAATGGAACGGACAAAAGTTCAACAAAATAATCATTTCATGCAGAACCGTCTCATTGTGTCATCACTTATTTCACATCCTATGCAAAACGTTATCTGTCGGTAACTTAAATACTGGTCGTTAAACTCTCTGGCGTAAACTATCATTCCGTCTGCATCGAATCTTAAGAGCACAGAAGCGAACTATTCAGCCCACTGTGCATGTGAAAGCCCTTGAAAAACTTTCTAATTAGTCCACTCCATGGTACTTTCCCCATAAATCTACAAGTGTTTTCTTCTCAAGCTGATGTTACCATGAAGGATTCTCCTTCACAACCTCTCCCCTCACCTTAAGCATGGTGACCCTCAGATTAAACCACTACTAGTCATCCCTCTCTACTTAGAGAGCAGCCCTACAGTCTGGTAAGACTGTGGCAACTTTTCC
Organism: Ginglymostoma cirratum; assembly: GCA_024137785.1. Lineage (NCBI taxonomy): Eukaryota > Metazoa > Chordata > Chondrichthyes > Orectolobiformes > Ginglymostomatidae > Ginglymostoma > Ginglymostoma cirratum. Next base: position 12,101,092 of record JAHRHZ010000144.1, on the reverse strand, counting down.
TTTACCTAGTTGATAACATTCTCATCTCTGAATCATGAAGTTTTGGGTACAGGTTCCACTCCAGGGGATGAGCACTAAAATCAAAGCTGACATTCCAATACAGTACAGAGGGAATTCAGCAAGGACAGAGGTGCTGTCCTTTGGATAAGATGTTGAACCAAGGTCCCATCTGCCTTTTTGGATGGATGTAAAAGATCCTAAGGCACTATTCTGAGGCAGTGCAAAGGACTTATCTCTGGTGTCCCAACCAATGTTTAGCCCTCAACTGACATATTGTAAAACAGAATATCTGGTCATCATCACAATACGAACAAGGTACAAGGGCAGGCCACTCAGCTCTTTGAGGCTGCTCTGCCATTCAATAGGTTCATTGCTGATCTGATTTAAACCTCAACTTGACATTCCGGCAAACCCCCAATAACTTTTCATCACCTTGGTCATCAGGGTCTACCTAACTCAGCCTTAAAAGATCCTGCACAGACTGACTTTTGAGGAAGGGGATTCCAAAGACTCTCAACACTAGGAAAAAAGCTTCCTTATCTTGTTTTTAAATGGACACCCCCTCACCTTTAAATTATGACTCCTAATTCTAGAATCTCCCACAAGAGGAAACACGCTTTCAACATCCACCCAGTCAAATCCCTTCAGGATCCGAGATGGTGCTTTTGGGAGCTTGCAATGCACAAAATGTCTGCTGCACTTCCTACATTATAATAGTAACTATAATTCAAAGAGTGCATAATCATATCTAAAGTGCATGTATTTTGCATACTATGGCGTAAACCAAGAAACCAAATTTACTGGAAAACCTCCAAATAAAGAAATTACCCAAAGATTCCATTCAAACTTTGTTTCTCTCTGCCCAAAAATGCTGCAAAACTGCTGAGTTTCTCTAGCATTCTGTGATTGTTTCAGATTCCACTTTTTGTTGCTATTACTTTGACAAAAATTGGAACCAACACAAATGAAAATCTAACTTAACGGTCAAATGATACTTCAAGTAAAAGGTAAATAACTGATAGAGTAAAGATATACTTTAAGCAACCACAAGCACTCACCTCACTCCCTAAACAAATATGGCACTAGTTAGCTACAGAATCCCACAATACGCTGTTCTTTATTCAGGCAGGTAGGTCAGAGGTTCTACCTGACATTAGCTAGCACTACAAGTTTCATGTGCACAAATGTCATCAGAAAAGTGCAAGTGCACTTCTACAAATCCTCTATCCCTCAATTCATGACCGTTCTGATTCCAGTGATTCTTTGATCCTTTTCAGCTCAACCAACCAATAACATTCTTGTTCATAATTTGGCACTTCTGTGAAAACGAACATGTCCCGAAAGTGAAATTTGCTTCTTCTGCTCGTAAGAATTCGCTGGTTCCTCTTTCTGTCTCAGTTTGCTTTCTGTTTGTATCTGCACTAATATGCTCAGCTCCTTTAACCTCCGGATCATCTGCAAATAGCTCTTTGCATATGCCAGTGACAGGGCTTCTTTCTTAACTTCCTTCCCAGTGGTATTGCTTCCAGGTCAAGAGCTCCTAGGTTCAGTATTTCTTATTATCAAAGAAAATAACAATTGATTTTTTGTAATGACACACATTGTCTTTTACCTTTACAAAATGCTTAATTACACAAATTACACAAATCACAAGTTATAAAACTTCCTTACTGTATTGCTTCTGGGTCAAATGTCATTAAGACAATGGTAATAAAAAATGCTATATATACACACACTAGTGTTTCTTTCTGTTTGCTCTCTGAAGCAGTGTATCAGAAAGTCAGCAATTTTGATGTTCCTGATACCTCAGAAACACAAAACTCTTAATGAATACCTTTAAAGACACTGATACTTCATCATGAACCAATATAGAAAGCAATGGATATAGATTATTCCTAATTAAGTTGCAATAAAAGCAACAAGAGAATATCAAACACATGGTTCAATTGGTAAACAAGTGAAGTAGGCACTGGCTGAACACATACATTGATCACACCTATTAACTAACATTAGCTATCTTTTAAAAAATTTTAGGATCTAGATCACTGCCAAAAAATCATCAGTTCTTCTTTGGGCTATACCCTGTGTACTAGGAACAAATATAGAAGTTGCTGGCAAAGCTCAGCAGGTCTGGCAGCATCTGTGAAGAAAAATCAGAGTTAACGTTTCAGGTCCAGTGACCCTTCCTCAGAACAGTTCCGAGGAAGGGTGCCCGGTTCTGAAACATTAACTCTGATTTCTCATCACAGATGCTGCCAAACCTGCTGAGCTTTTCCAGC
>JAHRHZ010000144.1:12039406-12098413 GCA_024137785.1 Ginglymostoma cirratum | reverse complement strand
CCCTTCATCAGAAATGATTTCTGATGAAGGGTTTAGGCCCGAAACGTCAAGTTTTCCTGCTCCTATGATGCTGCTTGACCTGCTGTGTTCATCCAGCCCCATGCTTGTTAAGTGAAAACATTATCACTGCCTTTTGAATTGCCTCCACTCGCATTCATTGGCAAAGGTAATGAAACTATGTGCAAAAATTAGACTTTTTAAAAGGCAAAATGGATCAGATGGAAGGGATAATATTGAAGAAAATAATTTTAGAAGATTTTAAAAGGAAGAGGAGGGACTTGCAAAATTAAGCAGTGGGTGCGGAAGACTTGTGCTTTCACAGCAAAGGGGATTAACAATGGCACCTACAGCCATAAAAGTAAAACAAAGACAGGTTTGCATTGTCTGTCATTCACAACTTTCGGATATTCTAAAATAGTTTACAACCAAGTACATTTTATAATGGCAACGGTAATGCAAGAAGAACACAAGCCAATCTGCACACAGTAAGCTTACACATACCGTAATGAAATAACGGCCAGATAATCTGAATTCGGACGTTGCTGGAATAATAAATCCTGGCTAAGGCATTGTACAGAAATTCAATGGAGAGAACTTGCAAATGGAATCTTGGCATTTGTAGCAAACTTTATTGCACTTATACAAATAAAGAAATGTTGTTGCAATTACAAAATTGTTTTGCTGAGACCACACCTCGAGTCCTGCGCCCAGTTTTGGTCTCCTTACTTAAGCAACAATGTGGTGGCACTGGAGGCAGTTTGCAGGAGGTTCACCAGATTGATTCCAGGGATAAAAGGGCTGGCGTACGAGGAACAAATAGCTTGGCCCTATACTCGCTGAAGTTCAGAAGCATGAAGGGAGGATCTGATTGAGGCATATGAAAAGCCAAAGGGGATTGATAAGGTGGACGCTGAACAGATGATTCGCCCTTGTGGGACAGTCTTGAACAAGAGTTCATAAATACAGAGTAAGAGGAGGTAGGTCCAAAACTGAGATGAAGAGAAACTATTTCTCTTAGAGGGTTGTGAATCCGTGGAACTCTCTGCCCAAGAGTGCAGTGGAGGCAGAAGTAAGAAATAGATATGTTTCTGATGAAAAGCAGGATGAAGGACTATTGGGAGCAGGCAGGAAAGTAGCATCGAAACCAGGGAATCAGCCAAGATCACGTTAAATGGCAGAGTGGGCTTGAAGGGCTGAATTGCCAACTCCCGCTCTTAATTCCTATGTGACTCCCCTGCTCTATGAGTAGTACCATAGGTTTAAGCTCACATTCATATTACATTGGAGCAACGCACAGGGAAATCAGTCACCAGATAAAATTTACAACATTTCAATCAACAAATAACTGTCAACACAACTGAAAGCTGTTACAAACTTTTTCAAAAAGCCATCAAAAGCACTAATCATACTGGTGGGAAAACGAAGATTTGATCTATTTATTATCTAAATCTAAACTATAAAACCAAAGGTCAAAAGCACAATACTGTTTTACAATGTCCGTTTCTTAGACATACAAGTTGATTGGTACACGAGGTTTACTTGAATTTACTTTCAGATCAATGTACAATTGTTTCACTAGCTTTTACTGTTGACTAATGTGCTAATAAAATCACCAGTGTTACATTAATTACTCATGACGTTTATTTACCCTTGGGTCTAATGCCCAAACTTTATAACTCCCCTCTCCTGTGCACAGCTTCCAACAGATGGACTTTAACCATATTAGCCTGTAGTTGATAGACAACTGGTCGAAGCAAAAATTGAATTAAAGCACTTACTTGCTGCACCATCAGGAATCTAGTTAACCGCTGCATAACCCCTTGTAATCATACCACAAACCACTGAAAAATCCAATTATGGGAAACAGTTCTGCCTATTTAGGTGTCAATTTAAATCTAAGCAATACCCATCAACCCTACCTTTTTACTTCATGTCTGTCAACCGAATCATAACTTTTTTAAAATCACCCATGGGACCTGGACATCACTGGCTGGTCATCATTTATTGCCTATCCCGAGTTGCCCTTGAGAAGTAGTGGACAGCTGCCTTCTTGAACTACTGCAGTTCATATGCTGTAAGCAGACCCACAATGCCATCAGGGAGGAAGTTCAAGGACTGACTCAATGACAGTGAAGGAACACTGATATATTTCCGAGTCAGGATGGTGAGTGGCTTGAAGGGGAACTAGCAGTGATGTTCCCATGTATCTGTTGCCCTGTCCTTCTAGATAGAAGTGGTCATGGGTTTGGAAGTTTCTGTCTAAGGATCTATAGTGATTTTCTGAGTGGATCTTGTAGATAGTACACACTGCTACTACCGAGCACCTGTCGTGGGGGGGGAGTGGATGTTGCGGACGTGGTACCAATCAAGTGTGCAGCTTTGTCCTGAATGGTGTCAAGCTTTGAGTGTTGTTGGAGCTGCACTCATCCAGGCAAGCAGGGAGCATTCCATCACACTCCTGACTTGTAACTTGTAGATGGTGGATGGGCTTTGGGGAGTCAGGTGGTGAGTTACTCACTGCAGAACACCTAGTTTCTGACCTGCTCTTGTAGCTACAGTGTTTATGTGGCAAGTCAGTTGAGTTTCTGGTCAACGGTAACTCCCAGAATGTTAATAGTGGGGATTCAGTGATGGTAACTCCATTGAATGTCAAAGGATGCTGGTTGAATTATCTGTTATTAGGGATGGTCAGTGCCTGGCCTTTAAAAGATGCAAATGTTACTGGCTATTGATGCAGCTTTGAAGTTTCATTGAGGTTATGGACCCAGAGAGGGTGCCCTTAATACAGTTAGAGTAATTCTGGTTTGTTCTTACTTTTCAATATATAGTAATATCTGTGGCACTATGAAGAATATGTTGTCTGAATGTAGGCAAAGTTATATTTATTACTTATTCCTGTATGGTCTGGAGAAAATAGTGGTAGCCGTCCTCCCTGAATCATTGTAGTCCACTTGATAATCGTGCTTTTACAATAGTATTCGGCATGGAAATCCACTGTTGGGTGTAAAATTACACAGGTTACCATTATTTCAGCTATTTCTTAAGAAATCTTACAGACAAGCAAATATTGAAACTTTTTTTAAAACTTTATTGCATGTAAGAAGACTCAAGTAAGTAAATTAAGTCTCGCAACTCAATTTAGCTATTACCCAATTAATGGTAGATTTTAGTTACACTTCCAAACAGTGTCTATCTCTGGATGTCCAGGCTTTGATCCTTGCGCCGTTTTGCTCGCCAGAGTTCTGCTACTGAAGAATCCTACTGAAGTTGAATTCTTATAGGATTTTGTCTTGTGCAGTTTCTGATGTGATTATCCATGATCCGTTAGATCTGTTCACCCAAACATTCATTACACTTCTGGAGTCGTCAAGTCTGTTGCTTGTCTTCTTATCCTGTTCCTTGTTACATTCTGTGTTAACTGTATGTTTGAAACACAATTTTCCTGCAGTTAACCCCTTTAGCTCAGGATATTCCTCTGCAGGCAATTTTAATTGCTCATTGATCACCAGGCAGCAGGGTATCAAGCAATTGTTACCTTCTCCCTCCCAGGAAACAACTTGTTTATTTCGTTTTGTCTCCTCCTTCCAGGAATGTTTAATTGGCACGTTGCTTTTAATTCCTTTATAATAATTTCTCATTGTTCCTTTCATCTCAGGAAACAGTTTATTCCTGAAAGTGTTATAGCTGATTCTTTCAATCCCTGAAGTTATTAAAGTTTTGAAAATTACAGTATCACAACATAATAGTAACTCAGCAACATTGTTGGATCAACAACATAAGACTGGAGATGAAGATACCCACGTCAGTGCTCTTGCTCCATTGGCAGTAGAAGTTACATGAAGGTGGGTGATGTCAAAATAACTTCCAATGAGTCATTGCAGTGCTTTGTGAATAGTATCTAGTGCAGTCATAGTGATGGACAGAGTGGATACTGACTCCACTAGCTCAGATATCAATCAAGAAACATTCTCCATTCATCATCTATTGAGTGGTCACTACTTCCAGCACACACCTATCTGGTAGATGGTGGAAGCACTTTGAAGAATCAGGATGTGTGCTATTTGTCTCAAGGTAACCAGCAGATGGCCACAACATTAAATACAGCATTCAGAGATAGTAGGAACTGCCGATGCTGGAGAATCTGAGATAACAAGGCGCAGAGCTGGATGAACACAGCAGGCCAAGCAGCAGAGGAGCAGGAAGGCTGACGTTTTGGGTCTGGACCCTTCTTCAGAAACAGTCAGCCTTCCTGCTCCTCTGATGCTGCTTGGCCTGCTGTGCTTATCCAGCTCTACACCTTGTTATCTTATATTAAGTACAGCATGTTTAGTTTATTCTACTTAATGATGAGCCCAAGTATTGTGATTACAGGGAACTGTTAATGCTGCTACCTTTGAACGAGATACTGGGGTTTTCTCTTGTTCATCATGGTTGTATTTAGGTAACTTTCAAAGCTTTTTGTAGGCCAGCATGAGCAACTTTTGTAAGTAAAGGGTCGTGAATGGAGTTGAACGTGCTGTAATCAGTGAATATATCCATCCTAACTTCATAATAGTGAGAAGGTCATGGATGAGACAGCCTCATATGCATGATCAAAGGGTACTTACCCACCTATCTCTTGCATGTATGCCTCTTTTAAACAGTTACATAGTTATGCAGATTGTTCTGCAATGTCAAATGGTAATTTGTATCTACAGAGTTCAGGAACCAGGGTCAGAATCTCTTGCTATTGCCTCCCTGCCTTCTTTCACAAGCCTAGGGTGTATGCCTTTAGATTCAAAGAGAATGAATCTGAAACCAGTACCTGCTCAGTGTAGTTTGAATTGACAGCACTAAGTACTTGATTCAGCTATTAATATGAACAAAGGGATGGAACAGGCTTTGGCTCTTGTGGCACAATGGTAGTGTCACTACCTCTGAGCCAGGAGGCCCAGTTTCAAGTCCCACCTGCTCCAGAAGTGTGGAATTATGTCTCTGAACAGGTTGATTATAACTTTTTCTGAAACCTGCAGAGATTTACCTACAAGTGTCGATCATCTCACCTACCACACAAGTGGAGGAATACCTCCTTAAATGATTATATTACTTTGAAATTATAAAACCATTCATTCATTTAGTTTAATAAGAATGAACTTCTACTAATTCACTGACTGATTGGTCCATTGTGCTTTTTCCGAATTCATTTTATTTTCACCATAACTTGTGTTAATTCTCAGTATATTCTACGCAGCCATTGTACATTTAGCACTCACAGGAGGGCTCTTGGTCTGACTGGACTTATGATTGGAAAAGTTAAAACAATATTATATGGAGTTACCTTCACCAACTCCTTTGATGTTAGTCTAATTGCTCCTACTGGCATTTTGAGAAAAAGGGACACAAAATCCACCAGTGCTATATCTTACAATTGTTTCACTGCATAAGGAAGCCAACCAGCCCAATGGGTCTGCACTAGATCTCTAAGCATTTTAACTTAGTGCCAATCTCCTGTCTTCTCCCTATAACCCTAGACACTGGATGATTATTTAAATAAAAACAATGTCCTTTTTGAATACCTCAATTGAATCTGTCTCCAACTACACTTCCACGTAGTGCACCCCATTTCCTAACTAGTCAAGGTAAAGTTGCCACAGCTCCAGGAAACACAGGACTGTTCTTTAATGACAGAGAGATGACTGGTGGTGAATTTAATCTGAGGGTCACCACACCTCAGATAAGGGACAACGTTGTAAAGGTGGGACCCTCATGGTGACCTCGGCCAGTCTGGGAATTGAACTCATGCTGTTGGAGATCATGCTGCATCAAAAACCAAACATCCAGCCAACTCCAATAGCTAGCCCCCTCCCACACCCTAACTATTCTCAGCATGAAAAAGATTTTTCTCACCTTGCATTTGCTTTCTTCGCAAACACTTTAAACACAGTGCCCTCCGATTCTCAATTGTTTACCAGTAGAAACAATTCTCCCCTATCTGCCCTGTCCAAACACCTCATGATTTTGAAAATTTCTATCAAATATCCTCTTCGCCTTCTCTCCAAGGAAAACAACACCAATTTCTCCAATCTTCCCTCATAGTTGAAGTGTTTCATCCCCAGAAACATTCTCTCCAATGCAATCACAGTCATGCTATAGTGTGTTACCCAGAACTTTTTACATAATACTTTGGCTCATATCCACCCAGAGTCTCAGAAAAATTCATCACAACCTCCCTGCTCTTGTACTCTTATTACCAAAGCCAAAAATGCTGTGTTCTTTTTAAAACAGTTCTCTCTACCTGTCTTGCCACATTTAATGACTTATGTACATATATATCCAGATCTCTCTGTTCATGCACACCCTTCAGAATGGTCCTCTTTGTTTTATTTTTAGCCTTTTACCAGTTGTGGGAAGGACAGCATTCTGAATGCCAGTTTCTGAAAGCACAGCCCGTCTGTAATTGGAACAGTGTGGGACATTACAGGAATGGAATGTAGGAATTGGACACCATTCCAGGAACTCCAAGCTCCCAAAGGAAACCATTCCAACAAATAGTACCTTCTTGTCCGGTCAGACTAGAATCACTATAAATCATTTGCAAGTTTAACTTTAAATTATCCCAGTTGATCTTGGCAAAGGCAGCAATCAAGGCAGAGGGTTTATCAAGATCTCATTAAATGCAATTTCACTGCAGGGGTTGTAAAGACCTCAGCACCTTGTCCTATTCACTTTCAGTTATGCAAACCCGTATGACACGAGTGGAGGGAATTTGAAACAGAATAAGCCAGTTTATCCACGACAAAAATGAGTTTCACAATATATTGGACTGCAGAACTAATATCTTTTTGTTAAATTCTTAATACTTGCTTTTCTAAAAATTCTGCCCTACTCCAAAATGGTTGCAAGTGCTTGCAATACTGCAGACTAATCATTGCTTCACATATAACCCATAGCAGAGTATAATTGCAGCAATTTTAAGAGGCAATAAAAGATTGCAGGAGGAGAAAAGTCAATTGCTCAGTGGCACTAATAAGGCACAACAGAAATGAGCAAGTTTAAGAAAGGGTTGGTGATTAAACTCACTTTTACTGCCACAACCTGTTTGGGTTTTACTGAAACTGCACTCTTCCCCCTTTCAAAAAATCTTCTGTAGTCTAAATACTGCAAAAAACCATATAAAGAAGCATTATGCAGTAAACAAATTCTTTCCCAGTGTAACTCTATTATAATGCAGTAAAGCAACTCCTGTCTTGCGACTTCCCTGCTTTGCAACTCAAATAATAACCTTATGAACTCTGCAAATTGCTGTTTTTAGACTATTGTAACTTGACAAAAGATACAAGAGAATAAATAGTAATGCAGTATAAGATCTGCTTTGGGAAATCACAGGTTCAATAAGTTCTGTGGAGAAAGAAAATTGAAAATATGCTGCATTGCATGAATACTAACACTCGATACAAACACTATATAAATCCAGCAACATGGCCTACTGTGAACTAGCCACATTACAAGGAGATTAAAAAACCCTACAAAAGATGAAGGTATTTAATTGTATTGGCTGCACTTTTACCACTTTTCTCCTCGAGCTGCAACTTTTGTCTCCTCTTTCCAAAATCAACCAAAGGCAGTAAAATGTAAACTTCTTCACATCACAGAAGGAATTTCCTAATTCAGCCTCTGTGCTTTGCTGCGCAGACAGATCACATAACTTACCTCTACACATACTTTCACACTGACCTCAGGGAAACTGGCTGAGATTCTCAAGCAAAAACAAGTGATCATTCCTTTCATAGGGTCTAGGCCCGAAACGTCAAGCTTTCCTGCTCCTATGATGCCGCTTGGCCAGCTGTGTTCATCCAGCTCCACACCTTGTTATCTCATCATTCCTTTCATGCTGATTCTCTGCTGGAGGCAATGGATAGTAATAATGCACTTGGCGTCATCGCTAATGGCCTCTCAAATTCTGGATAACGTCAGAATGAGAATGCTACCTGCTTCACCATGATTGTGACAGCTACAAAGCAAATTAAGGGTCAAGCTGTGGCTGGTAACTCACTGGCCTCTCAGTTGTGACTGATCTTGTCTCATTCCAAGAAATGAGCACAGAATCCAACATGACACTGTGGCAATGAAAGAATGTTGCAGCATCATTGGACATGTAACATTCCTAATGATAATTAAAATAAACCTCTTTCCAAGTGGATATAGAAGACTTTGAAAAGCAAGAAGGGAAACTCTCACTGGTGACATTCCTCCAAAAACATTGCTAAATCAGCTACATGTGGGACCACATTGTGCACAAATTCACAGAATGGCCTCCTGCTGTGCTGTAACCTTTCAGCTGATTGCAGAGACCCAACGCGGATACAAAAGCAATTCACCAAGGTCTTCTGCAGTGGCCTGGCCTCTCCCCAATGCCCTGCACTGTCTTCCTTTTCATCTAATGACCCAATTTCCCTTTGAATGGTGTAACTGAACCTACTTCCATCACACTCTCAGGCACAGCCTTCCAGATCCTAACCACTCCTTGCACAATAAAGCTTTTCTCCATGTTACTGTAACATCTTTGGCTAATTATCTCAAACCTATGTCCTTTCTTCTCAATTCTTTCATTAGTGAAAAAATTTCCGTCCTAGAATGCCATTCTAGACCCTTCGTGATTTTGAATACCACAATCAAATCTCATCTCAACCTTGTATATGGCAAGGAAAACAGTCCTACTTTCTCCAATGTATCGAAGTAACTTAAGTTCCTGTTCCATGGAACCATTCTTGCCAATCATTTCTGCACACTCTCTAATTCATTCACACCCGACTATCACTTTTGCTCCACCAGAATTAGGACTACACTTCAAAGGTACTGCACTTCCCGAGGTCATTAAAGGCACTAGCTAAATTCAAGTCTGCATAAATTCAAACAATCATTCTGGTCAAATTGAACTGTTGCATCTCTCCACCTTTAAAGGCTCAAGACGGAACAGTTAAAAGTGTTTGCCCACTGATGCAATTTCTACTCAGTGAAATGTCTAATCCCCACTTTGAAGTTCCTCAAACTACATAAGTTGACATCACTAACAAACATAGAACAGAACTCATCTAGTTTTGATTTAGTAAATGCCTCTTTAAATCAGAAACAATCTATAATTCCCCTTTACATTTACATTCACATTCACAATGTGAGCAGCAGTAGCAAAGCAGCATTTATTGTCCATCCCTAGTTCAACAATTCGAATGTGGGACTGGAGTCACATACAGACCTATACGAATCGTGATTTGCAGATTTTCTTCCCTAAAAAACATTAAAGTCCAGACGAGTTTCCTTGTAAAGAAACAGACAACTTCACTTGCACTGAAAACCAGCTTAATTTTACACTTTCAATACCTTTTTCAAAAATTAACCTCTTGTACGTTATGGTGGGATTTGGACTCATGTTGTCTGGAACATTAAGTGACCCAAGAACTATTCCAGCACAAGATTTGAAACATTTTCAGACTTTGAATAAATAATTAACATTCTGTTACTTTTTTTTAATGAGTCTGTAATCTGACAATTTGTAAAACCTTAGCATCTAGTCATGAGGTATAAAAATGAACTAGCTAAGACTTTTGAACAGGACTGAGATATATTAATTGAAATACAGTAAACCAGGTAAATTTAGCTAATTATTTAGCATACACATGCTACTGTGGTCCCTATCTGGGTTAACAGTATAGCATTTCTACCTTTACTGTTTCGGGCGTGATATGGGTCAAACACAGGCAGGTGGGACTAGTTTAATTTGGGATTATGGTCAGCATGGACTGGTTGGACTAAAGAGTCTGTTTCCATGCTGTATGACTCTATGCTATTACATAGTTTAGGGATAAATAATAACTTAGAACTAGCAAAACATCTGATATTACATTGTACGTGAGGATTTGGTAGAATACTCCAGAACAATGCCAGTCACAAAAGAGTCGCAAACTAAGAGAGTTTTCCGTTCATTATTAGTGACATTTACTCATTGAAGACCTACTTGAAGATATGGAGTCTGGACTCACGGGTGACAGTGCTCTGTAATATAAATTTTATCACATTACAGGTGGTCTGTAAATGCCAGTTGCTGTATTGGTTGAGCAAGACAGAAGACCAAAAATATAATTACACCTTTGGGAAAGATTCATAACTTTCCAGAAAGTCAGCTGATTTAGCAAGCTGGTTAAGGAAACATGAAGAAGTAGAAATGCGTGTAAATGCTGTTCAGAGATCAAAAGCCCCAAAGACAATAGCATTTATATGGCCTCACATCCAATTAAATCTTGTCAGATACTTTTATCTTTATTAACTAGTTCAATGAGGGAAAAAAAATTTACTTTAGAAGCTATGTTTCATCACTAGCGGACCCTCACAGACGAGGAAGACTCTCTTCCACTCTCAGGGCGAGTCCGTAGGTGGCTGTATAGTCCAATGCGGCTACTGCAGACTCTGAGACACTTGGGGCAGCAAGTGGTTGCGGGAAGGGATGGGTGGGGCATTGGTGCGGCAGCACGCTCCTTTCACTGTTTTTGCCTGGCTTCCACTTTTTCCCGACAGCCAGCCTCGAGGTGCTCAACACCTTCCCAGATGCTCCTCTTCCACTTTGGACGGCCTTGGGCCAGTGATTCCCAGGTGTTTGTGTTTATATAAAGCTAAGTTTATATATTTCATGAAATATAACTGAGGAGTTAGCATTATCGGCTTGAAGTGAAAGTGCTTAGCATCAGTTTAAAGAGATACTGTATACAGAAACAACAAAGTTGCCATGATTGCACTGCTACTTCCATGAAGAAGTAAAATTAATAACAACTGGGAAACCACTAGTTTCAAGGTATGGGGCTGCTTTACCTGGGGAGCACAGTAGCTGCCAGAGAAGTCAAAACAATAGAAAATAAGAAAACATGGACAACAAGAATCAACAAAGCTGTCAATTAATACCCGAGGACTTGAGCTGGTGTTACCAAGCTCAGCATTAATTTTTTATTGTTATTGGTTTTATTAGCTAATTGGGTGATTTGATGGTGGACTTTTCAAAGCAAAACAGCTAGGTTTTTCCTCACTGCGGGTTGCATAGGGAAGGCTAAAACTGATGTTTGAGCTATATTACAGATTTACAAAAACATTTTTGTAAAGCTCGAAGTCTTTTACTATTTGATTTACCACACAACCGTCAGTGTGTGAAAAACTGGACTGTCAACAATTTAAGATGCACTCTATATTACATAGCCCAATGCTCCTTTATCCATCTGCAATGTGGGAGACAACTCTGAGCATTGTTCTCCCATTTCAATGCAACTTCCTCAATCTGAACAAATTACATCTGGACAACAATTCAAATAAACAATGAAAACAACCTAACTTCCATAGACATCATGAATGGCTTTGTTAAAATAAAACGTAAATGGCTGGGTGAATCAAACAAATTCTGTTGAGGAAGCCCCAGTCAAATTCATCTCACAGCTGATGAAACTTCTTCAACTGAGCTAGCAAGAACACGTTTGAAGGTGGGAAATATAAAATTCTGACCAAGTCAGAAATTCTGGGGAATATATGAGCGTGACGTAACAGGCAGTTCATTCTGTAATTTTCCAAATGGAAGAACATGACATGATGTCAAAAGTTTAAAAATTCTTCATGAGAGCAGTAGTTTTGTAGGTCACCATCATAGTATGACTTCCCTGCAAAGACCAGGCTCTTGTACAATTCTAAATAAGTGAAGTAAAAGTACAGATGCTGAGAAAGCTATCGGGAAATTCAAAACTGCTGGGCGTACCAGCTTTCACGTGTCACGTGCCTTGAACCGGTAACAGACTCTTCTGAAAGCCACCAAGAACAACATAATAGAAGTCAAAATGAAGTGAAAAAAATCAAGTAACTACTTAAAAATATGGCATCATTTTCCTTGTCTTAAATTTTAAATATTCCTAAAGGAGACTGTAACTGATCTGTGTAATTCCATGAATATCCAGTGAGCCATTAAGCTCAATACGAGGCCAGGTATGATATAATTAGCTTTCACCCATCTGAAAAAGATTTTGAACAGTAAACATCTTTCCTTGAAAACAAAGTTTAGGGTCTACAAGAGCAAACGTGCTCTCCATTCTCCTACTTGTTTGTGAAATCCAGAATTTGAAAACCTGCCAAGAAAGGAAACTTTTAAAACTAGATGTCTTCGAAGGATTCCAGATAAACACTGGAGGAACTGTATACCCAAGAATGGTGTAAAATACTAAATAGATCCTCCAGTTCATCCATGATTTGTAAAAAGATGGCTCAAGCTGTCTTTGCCATGTCACATGACATCAGTCACTGTGGTCTGCCTATCAGGTCATGCAGTGGAATCCTACTGAATTCTGAAGGCAGCAATCCTAGGTGCCACCAGCTGTCAGCAGAGATTACGAGTTAGCCAAAAGACACTGAAGCAATGCAAAAGCATTAGCTGTCGCCAAGATAAAATGGAGTGCTTCATTCAGTTCACACATATCAAGACACTACTGACAAAAGCCACTGAGTCCAAGTAATAGCGTTATGAAAATGAATAACGTGAGGTGATAACAGGCCATCCCACTGCAGGCACCAATGTTAATCAACTTATCAGATAAGGCATAAAGCAATTCTACAATGCAAAAAGATTGGAACAAATCAGTAAGAATATAAGCATGTGGCAGAACCTTTCTTGGAAAGCCATCGACACAGCAAGAATTCAAATCTGATTAAACAACAGCAATTGTCAAACCCAGAACTGCAGACCAAGTAGCACTGCGGTTATGTTAGCTGAACTAGTAAACAAGAATTAATAATGTTAAGATATTATGAATTCCATTACAGCAGCTGGGGAATTTAAATTCAGTTAATGAAATAAACCTGCAATCGAAATAGCTAGTATCAGAAATGGTGATCGTCTAACTGTGATGGTCATAACATTTTCAACCATTTTGCCTCATTAGCTAAAATATAACACTGGAACTGTACAAAAGACTAATTAGACTTTGCTGGAGTACAGTACTCTGCATGATTCTGGTCACCGCAACACAGGAAGAATATGATTGCATTAAAGAGTGCAGTGGAGAATTGACAGGAGAATTATAACCACGAAAGATTGGATAGGCTGGCCTCATTCTTCACTGAGCAGATGGGAAATTTAATAGATTGCGGAAAGTAATGATCTAGTGGTTAGGAAAGGCCTACTTTCTTTAGAAATGACATCAATTACCAGAAATTTCACATTTAAAAATTAATGCTAGAAGGATTTGAGAAAGATGAAGCGAAACCTCTTTGCCCAGAGGATGGTGCATCTGGAACTTCTTGTCTGGCAACACTCATCTCATTTAAAAAGTACTTGTGCAAAATCGGCGGTACAGCTGACGGTGAAGAAGGTTACCTCAAAGTATAAATAAAAACTGAAAGAACCATGGATGCTGTAAATGAGAAACAAAAACAGAAGTTGTTGGAAAAGCACAGCAGGTCTGGCAACATCTGTGAAAAAAAAAAGTCAGAGTTAACGCTTCAGGTCCAGTGACCCTTCCTCAGAACCTGAAACGTTAACTCTGATTTTTTTTCTTCACAGATGCTGCCAGACCTGTTGAGCTTTTCCAGCAACTTCTGTTTGTTACCCCAAAGTATAATGACACGTCAACCAGATGGGTCAATGGGCTGAGGATTGGCAGATGGAGTTTAATTTAAATCAATGTGAGATGCTGCATTTTCGAAAGGCAAATCAAGGTAGGACTTATGCACTTAACGATGAGGTCTCGGGAGTGTTGC
The DNA here is from genome assembly GCA_024137785.1 of Ginglymostoma cirratum. Lineage (NCBI taxonomy): Eukaryota > Metazoa > Chordata > Chondrichthyes > Orectolobiformes > Ginglymostomatidae > Ginglymostoma > Ginglymostoma cirratum. The sequence continues at coordinate 12,084,658 of JAHRHZ010000144.1, read as the reverse complement.
TAAATAAAGAGACCTTGGAGTGCAGGTTCATAGTTCCTGGAAAGGGGAGTCACAGGTAGATAGTGAAGGTGTTGTTTGGTACGCTTGCCTTTATTGGTCAGCGCATTGAGTATAGGAGTTGGATGTCATGTTGCGGCTGTACAAGACATTGATGATGCCACTTTAAGAATACTGCATCCAATTCTGGGCTCCTTGCTATAGGAAGGGTGTTGTTAAATTTGAAAGGGTTCAGAAGAGGTTTACAAGAGATTTACAGGGTAGAAGGATCTGAGCTATAGGGAGAGGCTGAATAGGTTGGGGCTATTTTCCCTGGAGTGTAGGAGGCTGAGGGGCAACCATATAGAAATTTACAAAAAAAGAGGGGCATGGACAAGGTGAATAGTCAAGGTCTTTTACCCAGGGTAGGGGAGTCCAAAAGTAGAAGGCATAGGTTTAAGGAGAGAGGGGAAAGATTTTCATAGAATCTCTACTGTGTGGAAATAGGCCCTTCGGCCCAACAAGTCCACACTGACCCTCGCAGCATCACACCCAGACTCATCCCCCTATAACCCACCTAAGCTCCACATCCCTGAACACTATGGACAATTTAGCATGGCCAATCCACCTAACCTGCACATTTTTGGACTGTGGGAGGAAACCAGAGTACCAGGAGGAAACCCACACAGACACGGGGAGAATGTCTGTGGAGTTTGCACAATCACCCGAGGTGAAATAGAACCCGGGTCCCTGGCGCTGTGAGGCAGCAGTGCTAACCACTGAGGCACCATGCCGTCCCTTTTATAACAGCCCAACCAACATAACCAGCTGCCAGCACAAGGGATCAGAGGGTGGTGCATGTATGGAATGAGCTGCCAAAGGAAGTGGTGAAAGTTAACACAATTACAACATTTAAAAGGCATCTGGATGAGTACATGAATAGGAAGGGGTTATAGGGAAATAGGCAAAACGCTAGTAAATGGGATTAGATTAATTTAGGATATTTGGTCAGCATGGACAAGTTGGACCGAAGGGTCTATTTTCATGTTGTACAGCTCTATGACTCTATGGCCATGATATGCACTTAAAGGGTCAAGAATTGGCAAAGGAATTAAGCTGGTAACTCCTTTCTAGACAGCAAAACAAGATGAGCTAAAATGCTGAAAATCTCTGATTCCATTCTATGCAAAACTCATGTGATCCCTGAATGACCTCTACGGATGGAAACCTTCCATCCTTAATCAGTCTAAATGGGGTTCCAGATTCACAGCAATGTGGTTGACTCTTAAATGCCCTTTGAAGTATTCTAGCAAACCACTCCGTTGCCAAGAAGTTGGATTCTCAAAGTCAACTTGGGATGAGCAATAAATGCTGGTCTTGCCAAGGAGGTTAAAATACCATGGATTAAAAATAAACAAACAATTATTTGACACTTACATAGAATCATAAAATAAAGCATAGCTATTTGGCCCATCTTTAAGCCATATCTTTGTTACAGCTATCCAACTGGTCCATTGTCCTGCTCTTTCTTTATAGAATAATGAATTTATTCCCTAGTTACCAAGTATTTAGGCAAATTTGATAAATACTTACATAAAAGTATTGACTATGTTCGCATTTGAAAATTACAACTGAATCTGTTTCCATGCCTCTTTCAGTCAGCGCAATCATGACTCACTGTAGAAAAGGTCCTCTCCTGTCACCTCGGGTTCTTTTGTTAGTCACTTAAAGATGAGTCCTCCTGTGCCACAAGAATCAAATTCTCTTTATTTAGTCTATAAAACGGCCTCATGATTTTGAATTTGTTAAACCTCTTGTAAGTATTCCCATTGCTCTAAGGAGAGCCACACCAGTTCTCCAGTCTCCCTACATAACTAAAGCTCCTCACCCCAATACTATGGTATTAAAACTCTTCTACACTATTTGAAAGGCCTCAAATCTTACCTGATGCTCAGAATTGAACACAATAGTGCTGCAGAGATCTAACCACTACTTTATTCAGATTAGGATGACTTTTGTCCACTATGTCTCTGTTAACAACCTTCTCAACTTGTCTTGCCACCCTCAAGTATCTGTGCACCGACAACTCAAAGTCTCACTATGGTAACACCCCCTCTAAAACTGTATCATTTTAGTTTCTATTGCCGCTCCACATTCTACCAAATGTAGTACATCATATTTCTCCACATTAAATTTTACTTTTCATGTGCCTGCCCAATTCTTCAGTCTGACACTATCTTCCACACTGGTTTTTTCACTATTTCCAAATATCATGTCACCTGAAAACCACAGGGTGGCACGGTGGCTCAGTGGTTAGCTCTGATGCCTCACAGCGCCAGGGACCCGGGTTCAATTCCACCCTCGGGCGACTGTCTGTGTGGAGTTTGCACATTCTCCCCATGTCTGTGTGGGTTTCCTCCGGGTGCTCCAGTTTCCTCCCACAGTCCAAAGACGCGCAGGCTAGGTGGATTGGCCATGCTAAATTGCCCGTAGTGATCAGGGATGTGGAGCTTAGGTGAGTCATAGAGGGATGGGTCGGTGTGGACTTGTTGGGCCGAAGGGCCTGTTTCCACACTGTAGGGATTCTATGATTCTATGATATAATTCTTATATGCAAGTCCAAGTCATTACAAAATCCCCAAACAGCATTGGTCTAAAGACCAAAGCCAGGGTGTACTTCCTATTAGTGTGTAATCAATTCTTTGTTTTGCTCCTTGCCACTGTATCCACACTGACAATCTCACTTTAGAATCATAGATCATAGAATTCCTACAACATGGAAATGGGCCCTTCAGCCCAACAAGTCCACACAGACCCTTGCAGCATCCCACCCAGACCCATCCCCCTAATCTACATATCCCTGAACACTACGGGAAATTTAGGTTGGCCAATCCACCTAGCCTGCACGTCCTTGGACTGTGGGAGGACACTGAAGCACCCGAAGGAAACCCACGCAGACACGGGGAGAATGTGCAAACTCCACACAGACAGTAATAGGCTTTAATTCCACTATCATCTATGGTGTTGTATTCTGTCACACATTTCAAAGTCTATACACACAATCAACCTCCAAACCTGCATCAACTTTCTCAGTCACTAATCAGCTAACAGCACTGAACCAAAGACAGAACTAGGTAAATTAAAATTAATGGTCTTTTTAAGTAAAAGTCAAAAACAGGTTCTCCAACATCAAAGGAGTGCAGAATCCTAATTACAATAGAGATGGATGATACTGTACAGTTAAGTCCCTTCAAATCATACACACTGCAGCATGAAATCAGTCACAGCTCTGTAAAGTATGTGTGTTTGCAAAGCCCCTCTCTCTTGCATTTGTGAGCCGACGTTGAAAACCCCATTCAAAATATTTACTCCTGGGCTTACTGTTATAAACTATACACAATTTAAAGCCAAGGTCCAGAGTAAGCTAATGGAATTCCCTTTGCTGTTTTTAGGATGATAATTGAAATTAAAAAATCTCTTCAATTTTACTGGGCACTGGATTAGATTAATGCAAGTTTTAAACTGACTTCCAAGCTTTCAGATTGACAGTGACTTCCTGTTTTCAGGACTTTGATTTTATGGCCTATTTAAACTTGTACATTCCATAAATTCTAAAAGTTTAACTAAATCTTACTGCTAGCTAATTATCCAACTCAACATCTGATTTATAATCCAGAACAAGTACTCTTTAAGAGTCTAGACCCTCAAACGTCAAGCTTTCCGGCTCCTATGATGCCGCTTGGCCTGCTGCGTTCATCCAGCTCCACACCTTGTTATCTCGGATTCTCCAGCATCTGCAGTACCTTTTATCTCTGGAACTCTTTAAGAGTGCCTGGACTGCAGCATTATACTGTAATTCATGATATGTGAGCAATGAATTCCATCCCAAATGGCATTGTGAGTCAACCCACAGCAGGTGGACTGCAGCAGTTCAAGAAGGCAGCTCACCACCTGGTTCTCAAGGGCAGCTAGGGGAAGGCAATAAATGCTGGCCAGCCAGTGATGCCCACATCCCAAAAATGAATAGAAAAAACATCTTAAATAGAAGTCGGGAAAAGATGATTACTGAAATTTACAATCTGTTGTTTCTGTTGATGGTCTTGATGTTTGTGCTTATCTGGGGCAGAGAAAAAACTGTAGCACAATCACAAATGCAACTTCAACACACAGTGCCAACGTTCACACCTTTTCAACTGACTGGTATAAATATTCATATTTGTATTAAATAGTTAAACAACTTTCTCAGGAAGTCAAAAGGTGAATAAATAAATGATTTTATTGTCACGTGTGTTTTAGAGCAAGAAAAACAGTAAAATACAGTGAAAAGCTTTCAACTGTCTCCACTTCAAGGACTGCACCTTCCCCCTTCTGTTGATTGAAAATGCCCTCAACCGCATCTCTTGCATATCCTGCACTTCTGCCCTCAAACCCCCCCCACTCCCCAAAAATAAAGACAGTTGCCGTGATCCTCACATTCCATCCCACCAACCTCTACATCCAGCGCGCCATCCTCCACCATTTCTGCAACCCACAATCTGACCCCACCACCAAAGAGATCTTTCCCTCTCTACCCTTCCTACCTTTTGTAGGGACTGCTCACTCTGCGACTCCCTCGGCCGCTCCACACTCTTCACCGAACCCACCACACCTGGCACCTTTCCCTGCAACAGCAGGAGGTGCTCCACATGCCCCTACACCTCCCCCGACCTCCATCCGAGGCCCAAGACAAACTTTCCATATCCAACAGGGGTTCACCTGTACATCCTCCAGCCTGGTCTACTGTATCCGTTGCTCCCAACGTGGCCTCCTCTAAATTGGTGAGATCAAACGTAGACTCTGTGACAGATTGGCAATGCGTCTGCACTCCATATGCTATAATCAACATCACCTTCCGATTGCCAGCAATTTTAATTCCCCCTCCCACTCCCTGAGTGACATGCCTATCCTGGGTCTCCTCCAGTGCTACAGGCAAACTGGAGGAACAGCATCTCATATTCCACCTCGGGAACCTACAGCCCGATGGCCTAAACATAAAATTCACCAGTTTCAAAATCTCCCCACCCCTGGCTTCATCCCATGTCCAACCCTCCCTCTCAACCCCACCTCCTTGATGTGACACTAACTGTCCATCTCCTTCCCCACCCTTCCCTCTGACCAATCCCCACAATCCATACCTGCACCCACCTATCACCATCCCACCTACCTTCCCCCAGCCCAAACTGTCTTCCTTCTATTTATTTCCCATTTCCCTCCCTCCTACTCAGTCCTGAAGGAGGGTCTGGGCCCAAAAAGTCAATTCTCCGACTCCTCTGATACTGCCTGACCTGCAGTGTTCCTCCTGCTTCACACTGTATTGAGCTGGTTAAATAGTTTGCTTATGGCACAAGCCACAGGATTGACGAGGAAATTGAATGGGGCAGGTGGGGCAGGCTGCTCTCTGAAAATTCTTCACAATTATTGAAACAAGAAGCCTAAAAATAAATTGGCTGGAAACAACTCAGGTTCTCAGCTCACCTGGACGCAAACTCAAAACAACAGCCAGGTAAGAATACTAACAAGCTCATACTGCATGTGTACATCTGATGATTAACTAATGAAGTCACACTGGGTGACGTATTCCAGATTTGGTTTTAACAATTCCACCAATACAAGAATTAATTGGTGCTCCTAATATGATTTCATCCAATCTCTGATCCACAACTGCACTGATAATTCAGTCAGCAGCACCTTGTTTACACTTCTGGACTGTAATACTGTACCTAATCTTAGGAAATAGCTCTGCACGTCTGCTTACAAAAACAGCACACAAGTCCACTCCTTTTAACCAAATGTTAAATACTTCAAAAGTATGTTTACACACTGAAAATATTTGCATGCTGCCTCGGTCTGGGGTTGCATTGTATGTGATACCAAGGCCAAATGGAGAGAGGGTATCTCCTTTGGGGAGTGGCACACTGCACAGTTCCAGTCAGAATTTTTTTTTTTTTTTTTTTTTTTTAAGAAGTCACTGTGGCAACAGGTCTTAATTCTTAAATGTACCTGAAAGAGTGAATAAGGCTGCAAATTTAATTAAAGGGGTCAGCTGACACCAAGCCGAGTCGTTTGAAACTGGATATTAAACTACAGCCTTTTATTCAATTTCTATTACTTGTGTTTCGGGCAAGTACACATTATCATCTCCAAAGAGGCAATGTTGTATTTCACATTTTGGCCCATAAATTACATTGATTAAATAGAGATGTGGCAGGCATTATTTGGCAGAATAATACATCAAGAAAATCACTATAGACTTAGTGAGTTCAGCTTAATTTGCATAGCCAGGATATTACCAGTGTAATGAACCTTAACTAAGGTGAGATATAAAGAAAGAGATATTTATATTAATGTAGTGCCTTTCACAACCTCAATTAATGTCTCAAGTCCAATATGACGTCATACTGGTCACAAAATGCTACCACTGCTTCTCTGCACAGTTGCTGCGAGACTTGCTGCGTTTCTCCAACAATTTCTGTTTGTATTTCAGCTATCCAGCATCACAGTACTTTGCTTTTATCCAAGTTTTTTTTAAATGTAGTTACTGTTGTACGGTTGGAAAGCCAATTTACAAAAAGATAGGTTGTATAAACAGTGTTGTAATAACAATTGGATCACATTTTTGACATTGGTCGAAGGATAAATGTTGGCAGAACGCCAGACAGATCTCTCCTCCTCTACTTCAAAAACAGCCATAGGAGTTTTTACATTCATCGAACAGGACAGATGAGGCTTCAGTATAAAGTCTCAACAAAAACTGGCACCTCTGACAGGCAGCACTCCCTCCATACTGCACTGGAGTAGCAGCTCATTATGTGATGATTACTGAGCGGGTCATGAACTTTGAGCTAGAAGCTAAAATGAGTACTACCAGTAAAAACGTAAGTCAGCTCAGTTCTGAGGAAAAGTACCATCTGCCTATTTCTCCAAATTAAAAGAAGGACCTATGTTTATACAATGCTTTCACAAACACCACTTCTCAAAGTATGTAACAGCCGACGAAATATTTTTGGTCACTGTTGCAATGCAGGAAACCTAGCAGCTAATTTACACACAGCAAACTCTCACAAACAGAAATGAAATATGACCAGATAACTTGTCTTTGTGAGTGAGGAATAAATACTCCATCGAGATACAGGGAGAACTTCACCACTCTCAATCAAAATATTGCCACGTGATCTATCACATCCACTCTGTAATCGTTTTGATAATCACCAATTTTGACACCATTTGAATAAAGTAATCAGGCACTACCTAATTTATGAACTAAATTATTAATTAATTCTCGAGTTAGCCTAGAGCTTTAAATGCATTCACCGTTTGTTACTTCGCACATTTATGAGTAAGATCTGTTTTCTCATTTGCTCCAAATTCAATGATTGACTTGGTAAAGCAGGAAATGGGCAGAAATAAAAGGAAAACAAAATAAATTTTAGCTAGTTTCCACAGGGACATGATTCTGTCTTACACAATTGTCTTAAATTCTTCCAGCGCCCAGCATCTCTCCACATCCCCTTCTCCAGATTCAAAGAAAACCAACTTTGAAAAAATACTTGCAGAAACAGTTGAGGGATCAGCGGTAAATAAATCAAATTGGGTGTACTATTGGCAAGGCAGCTCTCTCTGATCCCAATACCACACATCAAGCTATTGTGTCAGCAATATTGCAGATTTGTATTTAGCTCAAGTAAGCTTGTTAGTTTCTGTTGAGATGGTTTTAAAACAGAAATCAATTAACTGGACAAATGCATGACACTCTCACATACAAAACATGTATGTTTGTGCATAGGAAGGTTGAGGTGCATGGAAAAGGAAAATACATCATTAATGGGAGAACAGAAGGTACATCCACTGGATGTGCAGCTTAGAGAAAGTAGGAAAGAGAAAGGCAATGAGAGCAAGAAGGCCCTTGAAGTTAATGATGGACAAGGAGTCAATGAGGATGGGGTAGTACTGTATGAAACAGAATGCTGTTGCAAAATGTTGATTAGCTTAGAGTTTACAAAAAGTAATCAATGCTGATAAGGAATTCAATTGAAAAGTCTGCAAGTGAGAAGTGAATGAATGCAGATTTCAGAGGCAGTGAAGCAGGATGAGCAATAATTGCAAAGTTTGGAAGAGGCAGGAAATCTTGGTGATGGACCCAGTGCATCATTTGATGTCAACTCAGGCTTGACAAGACTTTGAGATTCTGCACCAAGTTGGCTTAAGCAGGTAACGACTTAAATATCACATATTCCTAGCTACTCAACAGTTGTGATGAAGTGTCACCAGACCTGCAACATTAACTCTGGTTTCTTCCCACAGATGCTGCCAGACCTACTGAGTTTCTCCAGCAATTTCTGATTTGTTTCAGATCTCGAGAGTTCTTTGTTTTAGCTTAAGCTGGTGCCCAGGGCGTAAAATAGGGACTTGGCTTTCCGGTGGGCCGTTTCCACATTGAGATATATGAAATTGCGGCTAATTTATGACTTGAAGTTGAAGAGCTTGACACCACAGCCAAAGAACAAAATGTACGAGTTGAAAAATAAATCAGGTATTGGCAAACATGAGAGATCTGACTCCCACTCTTACTGATTATGCTGCCAAATAGCAGTATGTAGAGTAGAAAAGGGAGGGACCTAAAAGCAAATGTAAAAATCACTGAAGCTGATATTTTATGTTCAATCAAATATATGCCTTCTGATCAGAAAGTGCTGACCAAACAGACAGGGAACGAAATACGAAAGGGGCTAGATAAGAGATGCTAGAGGATATTGTCTTTAACTGTTTTGAATGCTGTAAAAGCATTCGTGATGAGAAGCGGTATTAAAGTAACATATTGCACTCGACAGAAAGAAAATGACTATATTGGTTAAACTCAAAGTGTTGTGACTGGGACTGACAAACTGAAGTAGGATGGGGAGAATGTTGGATGATAAATGTTCCACAAAAGGAAACTCGAGTCACAAAGACACATCGACTGTACATGCAACAATAGTTGGGGATGACAGATGGATTGAGATTATGCTTCTTAAACCAAAAATGCCAGAGATGTCCTTTTTATGGAGGGAGGGGGGCAGAACCAGTTTGGAGAGGGTGCCTCAAGAGAACTAGCAGTAAATAGCATTGATGAGTAATCAGCCAAGGAGGGACAGATGAGTCAAGAAGGAACAAATGAGCATAAGGTGCGAATTAAACGTGAGACAAGTCTAGAGAAAGTGTGGAGGCAGGGAAGCAATTATAAAAAGCTGGTATAGGACTCAGTAGGGTCTGATCATGAAGGGCAGGAAGATTGAGAATGCTGAGGGAACAGCCGCGTTCATCTGAACTTGAATCGGAAGAGAAGGCAGTGACAGAAGCAGCTGAAGGAAATGGCTTTATAGTGAACGTAAAAGATAGAAATATAGGGAGACAAAATTTTGCATGTTCCTTGAACAGAATCTTGGAAGGAGAAAAGAAAACTCAACAAACCCAAGTGATCTGGAAATGTGCTGCAAATACATTCCTTGCAAAGCATTATGTCTGAAATGAATAAATTAAAGAAAGAAAGCATACGTGAAATAAAAAGAGCTACCTAATATCATAAGACCAAAAGCTCCAAAATCCTACATGACAACACTTATAAACTGTGTTTAAATGAGATAAATTACAGATCGCATAAACCTCGTTTCTTCAAGGAAGAATGTGATTTTTTTTTAAAAGAGTACCAAGTACTGAAATTCCCTTCCAAAGTATAAGCTCAGAAGCAATAATAATTACAATATCAGAAAGCAATCTGACTGTAGTCCAGATTAAAAAAAAGTTGAAAACCTCTCTAGATCTAGAAATATAGTAGTTTGTGGCACCTGAATCCACAAACTTATTCTGATTGGTTTACTGTGCATATTTATTAGTAGAGTAGATCAAAAGAAACTTTTCCCCTTAGCAAAGGGGCCAATAACCAGAATGCATAATAAGGGGCAGGAGGTTTACAGGGGATTTTAGGGGAAAAAATTTATCTGGAGTTTGAGGGTTACCTGGAACTCACTGTCAAAACAGATGGCAAAGGTTCGAACTCTCACAATATTTATGTTGTATTTACATGAACACTTGAAATGACATAGCATACAGTACCACAGACCAAAGAAATTGGGATTAGAGTAGATAGGAGCATGATCACCAGCATGGACATGATGGGAAGAAGGCCCGCTTTTATTCTCTAAAACTCTATGACAATGATATTTCACATAATCCATTTGAGTAACAAACTACTTACATTTCTCTAGAATGACAAACGGATTGAGATTATGCTTCTTAAACTGTAAATGTTAGAGATGTCCTTTTTATGGAGGGGGGACAGAACCAGTTTGGGGAGGGTGCCTCAAGAGAACGAGCAGTAGATAGCATTGATGAGCAATCAGCCAAGGAGGGAAGTACATGATGATAAATGCCACCAAGTTCTGAATCACCTAACCCTAACCTTATCACATTTTGCAGCATCTCCTCCATCATTGCTTTGTCACAGCAACACCATTGCAATTGTACAGTGGTGAGGATTGAAAGAAATTTGGGTTCTCACAAGCTGAGGTGGTGGTTCTGTAAATTCTGTATAAAAGAACAAGCATGGAAGAGCTTTGCTACAAGCACAGCCTGATCTTAGCACTACATCAAATATAATGAATTGTAACCAACATCTGGTAGTTATTGCTTTCCGCATCTAATCTTGATTTATGCACATATTTTGACTGGTTTACACATAACTCAGCAAAGATTTGATGATATTTGCTGGACATATTTTCTAAAAACACCTCTTTGTATGTAGAGAGCTTTATTATTACATCCAACAAGGAATTCAGGAAAAAAATCTTTACTCACACTGGTGAGAATGTGGAATTTAGTTATGAAGTGGTTGAAATGAACATCTCCGATGCACTTGAGGATAAGGTACGTAAGTACATGAGAAAACAAAATGATTTTAAAAACTTGTTTTTCTATAAAGTCTCTTTCACAGCCACAGGACAGTCTAAAGAGTTTTGCAATCAATTAAATATTTTTGAACTACAGTGACTCCTGTATTGTAGAAAACATAACAGCCCATTTGTACACAGCAAGTCCCCACAAAAAGCACCATTTTAATGACCCGGTTATCAGTGATGCTGATCAAGGGATAAACCTTGGCCGGGACACTTGCACGTACTTCTCCGTTGTTCTTTAAAATTATACCTCAGGTTGTATACCTAGCACGGTATATGGGTTTTAGTTCAATATCTCATCTGAAAGACAGTATGTCCAACAATGCAGTACTTCTTCATTACTGGAGTCAACTTTGATTTTTGGTCTAAATTGGGATTTGAGCATGCAACCTTACGACTCAGGGGCAGGCAATGCACCACTGAGCCAAGGCTGCTGCAATAGAAACCTACATTGATAAGGTGAGAAATAGTAAGGCGAGAGGAAGCTTGACCTGCGTATAAATGATGAGACTGTTGGACTGAAGGGCCCATATCTGTTCCAGAAAATACAGATATTTCTGCTTAGTACCATGCAAGCAATGCTGCCTTGTCAGTTTCACACTTCAGTCATCTACTCTAATTCCACTAGGCAGTTCTTGTCTTTTGTCATTCTAATACCTTCTCAGCTGGTTATCAAATTCCTCCTTAAATGTTAGTATTGATTCAGCTTCAATTAATATTTGTAACAAAGCACTCACGTTCTTAGCGAATTAAAGCTTTTGCATTTGCTAGACCGAGTTTCAAAGTACCATAGTACTGATGTTATGTTACTGTCTGCAGGGACTGTTATTATGCTGCATGCATGTCCAGAAGAAAATACAACACACTAGCATCAAACTTTCAACAAACTGAATCATTTTGATATGTGTCCTTTGGGACTACGCCCCAAATCCTTTGCGCGACTACAGAAAATATGCAATCATAGAGGTCAAGTCCATCTGTTTGTGTTTTTCTGAGGAAAAAAAATAGCTGACATTACAACACAGTCATCTTACTGTAACTTAAGCTAAAATGTTACCATTACTTTTAGGCTAGCAGTCAAGGGGTTAAAATCTGTGAACAAGGGGGATGGGAGATGAGCAACAGAGCCAGAAAAAAAACAGCCTGTTAACTACGCTTCTGAAATACCACTTCAATGCAAATTGTTTTGACCTTCCTGTGGACCATCCTGACTGCGCAAAGATGCTATTATTCATTTCTAAGGACCTGAATCAAAATAATTACTGATGCTAAACACACCAGGCCGGAAGCCTTTATATTTGGCACACTTATCCTACGCATTTATAGCTCAAAAGCACAGCACACAATGTAGGAAGGAACTGCAAATGTCTGTAACTAGATTTTTCTTAAGGACCAAATGTTTACCTTTTTATTTAAATTGGATATTCAGTGACCAGAACCAAATGTAGTCTCTGCATTAGCCTGACCATTTTCCTCATAACTCAAAGCTCCCGTCATTTTTGAATTCCAAACTCTTTCATATAAAGGCCAAAACCTATTTTCCTCAAAAATTCTTTAAATAGAAAATGAACAGTTTGAATAATTTCAAAAGAATACTGAAAACTTTAAAAACCATATTCAACAGTGCATCAACATTCTACTTATATCTACCCAGAAAATAGATGGCAAGAACAGGACAGCTCCCCTCAAAGCATTCAACAAGATGCATAGATGTGCAATTTTCCTGGAATTAGAAATCAGAGATTCCAAAATAAAAACATGCAGTCCCACTTAGAGTTCTACTGTTCTTTCAAAACATTTACTGACGTGTGGACTGTGATGGCAACAAAACATTCAGTTCAATAAAGGTCCTAGAATTGATCTGCTCTGCATTAGCCAGTGTCAACTGAAAAAAGCTTGTATTTATTTTGCACCTTTCACAAGCTGAAGACAACCCAGAGTGCTTTACAGGAACTGAGCAAAAGGCGTAAACAAAAGCTCAGAGGGAAATATCTCTGGGGTGCAAGAAAGATTTTGTGAACAGTGTTTCAGAAGAGGTTTCACAGGGAGCTTTAGGTTTTTGAGAACCTTTGGGAGTGTAGGTTAATAGAACACAAGACTGAATACAAGACATTGGGGGTAAAAATGCCTCAGTGTGGAAAATGTATAGTCTTACAAGATCCCAAAGCACTTTACAACAAGAGTACTTTTGAGCATTGTTGCAGTTGGGATGTAGGATCTGCATAACAAAATCCCACAACAGTGATAAAGATGAAATAACATGTTTTAGTTGGCTCAGATAGAAATATCGACCAGGGACCTTGGGGAGAACTCCCCTTCCCTCATTAAAATAGCAACATTGATCTTTTGCAGCCAGCTAATGGCAAATAGAGATACATCCAAAATTCACCACTTCCAGCAGCATACAGTTCATCAGATGGAGTAAGCACCCAATTAATCTCTGGTGCCCATATACAAGCAATAAGGAGCTGGAGCAAGAAATCACAAGTCCAAAATCCTTCTGAATGTTATCCAGTCATTTCTCCTGATTGTATACAGTGGGTTATGCAGGGTTGTGTCATTTTGGATTGTCATGCTACCACAGTTGATCTGCATAACATAGTTGAACATCTGGTTTGGCTAAGTCCCACAGGACTGCTAACTGCAGAGCAGGCAGAGGAAGCAAAGTGATAGAACCTCAAGGACTAGTCAACTAATGTGCTTTTTCTGAGAGCATTATGTACAGTCACTTTTTGAATTTAGATATTTTATTCTATGCTGAAATGCAATTGCTGGAAAGTTGTTTTAAGTTTCACAGTTGTGTTTTAGGAATGTATACTGCATATTCAAATTTATAAACAATACTGTCAAAGTGTGAGCAACCAACTATATGAATCTTTAGTTACATAGCAGCAGCTTTTCTGCTTTATAGACTTCAGTAAATACAAACACAAGTACTCACTTGACAGTACAGAACAGAATTGCTGGAAAAAAGGGACGGATGTAAGAACACCAAATTTCAAAGCAACCCAACAATTTATACTGCAGTTGACTGGCAAGTCAAATATGATTAGCCAAGATGTTGCCATGGAGAACGTGTCATGGAACTAAAGTCCCCGATGATTCTTCTTACCCTGAAAAGGTGCAATGTCTGTACATGTTCTTCCTGCTTACAGAACCAGGTCTTGGAGAATTTTCCATGACAATGCTCAGAACACAAGGACAGTCATCATCACCGCAATGATACATTGCCTGTCCAACCCGTATCCCCCACAATTCTCCCACTACCCACGGCAAAAAGAAATACAACTCTAGCTTCCCAAAGCTCAGCTTTTCAGGGCTGTTACAAGTGTACAGCTGGATCAGTCTGACACCTGAACATATTCTGAAGAGCCTTGTTGCTTTCAGTTAATGAAAAAGACTGGCACCAACCTAGGAATATGGAGCAAGTTCTTTTGAAATAATTTGACTACTCCAACAGGAAAAAAGTTTTTTTCGTTAAAAAATAACTTTGCAGAAATATACTTATTTAGGCACCCGTTTTCATTACGTTCATTTCAATGCAGTGTAATCTAAAACAGTTCATACTGTTACAGATATAAAATAACGTTCTGACCTGGAGCTTCAAAGTTACAAGCCATTAACTGACCTGATGAATTTATTAGCTAAAACAATTATAGTAGCTTGAATCCTACAGAAAGCACCTCAGCCATGGTCTGAAAGGAAGTGGACATGTTAGCAACTATATATGAATACAAGTTTATTAAACTACCTATGCACAATACATTGTCCAATCTGTAAGAATTATTGATGATCAATGCAAGATAGATGGTCTTCAAGGCAAGTAATTCAGTGGCTGCTAGAACAATCGTAAGATTCATCAAGCTGAGCATGCAAACCTGCATATTACTGAAATGCAATGCATTGCTCTTGCAGCAAAAGCAGGTATGTCCCACATTAATGAGTTCTAGTCATTTTTATCTGGTTGCTGAAACTTCATCACTCTTCCATTCTCTGCCATCAATTCTGGTTTCTGTATGCTGAGCTGAATAAGTTCAATATGTTCCTCAAAGTGATCTCTAACACTGGTACTACTCCAAGCCACTTCAGTTACTTTCAAGCACTGGGTTTTTTTTAACCGAATCAGGACTGAGCAGAAAATAGAAAGCACCAGATTGCCTAAAAACCTTTCATGCACTCTGCATGAAAAACACATACTGAGTCCACCACAAATTGAAAACACCACCTTAATACAACTCCCTGTTAATGCTGAAGGCATTTATTTTTGAGTCAACTGCTTACAAGCGACCGCTTATCCTTTAGGGATAATGATCTTCAGTTACACTGAAGACAAGAGAAGCTGGGATTGTTCATCTTAGAACAAGAAAGGTTAAGAAGAGAAGGGTAAGTGGTGTTCAGAAAGACAAAGGATTTAAAAGAGGAGCTAGCACAGAAACTGTTTCCACTGGCAGGAAGACCAGTACCAAAGGCGACAGATTTAAATAACTGGCAGAAATTCAGCAAGAGGCAGGAAAGGCCAATGGGGAGAATTTCTTTTACACAACAAAATATATGATAACCTGGAATGCATTGTCTGAAAGTTTAGTGAAAGCAGGTTTGATAATAAGTGTCAAAAGGAAATTTGATATATATTTGGAAAGGAGAAATTTGTAGGGTCTTGAATGGAAAAATAAAACTCAGCAGTGAAACCAATTAGATAGCTTTTCCAAAGAGATGACAGACAAAAATGGGCTGAACGGTCTCCTCCCATATTATAAGATTGCAAGCTCCCCACATCAGCAAATCATTTATTTGCCAGCATGAAGACAGGTAGACAGATGCCTGATACCAAAACATTACCAACTACCCTGGTTAGATACCCCGTGAATTTCAAAATTTCCATTCTCACAGGAAGTATCTGAACAGTTCAGGACCAGACTGAAAAGTAAGAGTAAGCAATACCATTGGACTCTTATCGATCTGTTTCTCAAACAAAACAGTGAGAAACAGGTCCTTCTTTCTTGAAGGAAACAACTACCAATGACAAAGCATGTGTGGTTTAATATAAAATGAAGACACATTCAAATCAAACTTATTAACATTCCTGATATTTGATAGCAACAATCTACAAGCAAACTAAAACAGGCTCTGTAAGCAAACAAGTTTGAAAGTTTGTCTTTTAATTCAATGGCTTATACTTCTGTCCCCGAGAGCACATGAAACGTGGATATAACATGGTTCTGCTTAATCGTAACTATGCATTATGTAATGTTTTAAAATCATGGCAGCTGTTTTTCAAAGCTTATATTTTGCAGCTGTGCTTCTAGCCAACTGGCTCTGAGCCAGTTAACTCACCACAGATCGATCACTGCTGCACAAATCACTCCAGATATTATAACACAAACAGTGTAGATCAAGGCGTATGAGTTGACCCTTTATTTTATAGCATCAGAAATCATACAGGCACAAGACCCTCCCTTCAAAACTTTCACAGCTACAAAATGCTTAAAACATACCCACACAGAGCAGACAGTATGTGTCATGGCAAACAACAAAAAGAATGGGTCCTCCAGCAAAATGAATGAAGTATAAAGCTGTTTACATGCTAAAATCCGTAACTCTTGCTAACTTGTGCAGCCACTTTATGGAACAAATAGTCTATTGTTGCTACTGAGGGCCAAAATTGCTCATAGACTACCAAAAGATCTCAATGCAAAGATCACCAGTTTCCAGCAATTCATTATCAGTCAATAGGAAAAACATGGTAGCTTCTAAGTCACATCAGCAACATGGATGAAATGCCAATGAATTTCAATATGCTGGGCACAGTGTGGAATGGAAGGTTTCATAAACAGTTTGATTGAAACGACAGAACAGGAGAAGACAAGATGCATGGTGGCAATATCCTTCATGACAGGTGGAACAAAATTAAAGCCAATGGCAATCTTTCAATGCAAAACTACATCACACATCAAGTTCCTTGCAGATTCATGTCTATGACTCAGTTAGATGGACGAGGATGAAAAAAATTCAAGGTCAGTAATATGTGGACCAGCTGTCCTGGAGGCCAATGTGAAGGATGCAGCTTACTAGCTGCGGGACATGTTCAGATCCTGTACAACTGATGCAATCGAAAGGAAACTGCAAAAATAAAATCACACTCACATTAGATTTACACACCTTTCGTTCAAAATTTGGATATGGGTCTCGACAAGCCATTCAACAGTCATCCTCACACTGGATAGACAGATATTGGTAGATATTGAAAAACCCTCCACAAAAGATTGGAAAGACGCCTACCGACCCGATTGATGTTTTGTGTAGTTTTGTCATCAAACCTTCGGACATTATCAATGCATCAAATGTCATTAGGTCATTCAAAAAACACAGACTGAATCAAATGGGCAGAGAGGAAGTTTGATGTGGAAGACTGATTCTGAAACTGAAAGCACCACACGTGATCCAGAGTAGGATTCTCACAGCAATGCCACAGCCAAAGTGACACTGGATGAATCTGCACAGATCCCGAATACAATAATGAATTTGACAGTTTTGGAATACTCCAATTATGATTATCTCCTCTTTGCATTACCATTTTGCTCATTTAACTGCCCCTGCCTTTCACCTATCATAAATCTTCCCTTTATTCTTCCCTCCTCTTTACCCCGCCTTTGCACATTTCTTAACTTTTTCCGAGTTCTGACGAAAGATCATCGAGCTAAAATCTTAACTCCGTGTTTCCACCCACAAATGCTGCCTTTTTTCCTATTCATTTGAGAGATGTGGGCATCGCAGCTGGCCAACATTTCTTGCCCATCCCTAGTTGCCCTCGAGAAGGTGGTGGTGAGCTGCCTTCTTGAACCGCTGCAGTCCTCCTGCACTGGGTTGACCCACAATGCTATTAGAGAGGGAATTCCAGGATTTTGACCCAGCGACAGTGAAGGAACAGTGATATATTTCCAAGTCAGAATGGTGAATGACTTGGAGGGGAACTTGGAGGTGGTGGTGTTCCCATATGTCTGATGCCCTTGTCCTTCTGGATGGAAGTGGTCATGGGTTTGGAAGGTGCTGTCAGAGGATCTTTGGCAAATTTCTGCAGTGCATATTGTAGATAGTACACACTGCTGCCACTGAGCGTCGGTGGTGATGCCTGTGGATGGAGTGCCAATCAAGCGGGCTGCTTTGTCCTGGATGGTGTCAGGCTTCTTGAGTGTTGTTGGGGCTGCACTCATCCAGATAAGTGGGGGATATTCCATCACCTCCTGACTTGTGCCTTGTTGACGGTGGACAGGCTTTGAGGAGTCAGGAGGTGAGTTACTCGCTGCAGTATTCCCAGCTTCTCACCTGCTCTTGTAGCCACTGTGTTTATGTGGTGAGTCTAGTTGAGTTTCTGGTCAATGATAACCCCCAGAATGTTAATAGTGGGGGATTCAGTGATGGTAACATCATTGAATGTCAAGGGGTAGTGGTTAGATTGTCTCTTATTGGTGATGGTCATAGCTTGGCATTTGTGTGGCGCGAATGCCACTTGCCACCTATCAGCCCAGCCTGGATATTGTCCAGATTTTGTCGCATTTGAACATGGACTGCTTCAATATCTGAGGAATCACGAACGGTGCTGAACATTGTGTAATCATCAGTGAACATCCCCACTTCTGATATTATGATAGAGGGAAGGTCATTGATGAAGCAGCTGAAGATGGTTGGTTCGAGGACATTACCCTGAGGAACTCCTGCAGTGATGTCCTGGAGCTGAGATGATTAACCTCCAACAATCACGATCATCTTCCTATGTATCAGGTATGACTCCAACCACGGCAAAGTTTGCCCCCGACACCCACTGATTCCAATTTTGCTAGGACTCATTGATGTCACAGTCAGTCGAATGCAGCCTTGATATCAAGGATTGTCACTCTCACCTCACCTCTGGAATTCAGCTCTTTTGTCCATGTTTGAACTAAGACTGTAATGAGGTCAGGAGGTGAGTGGCCCTGGCGGAACCCAAACTGGACGTCACTGAGCAGGTTATTGCTGAGCAGGTACTGCTTGATAGCACTGTTGATGACACCTTCCATCACTTTACTGATGATTGAGAGTAGACTGATGGGGCAGTAATTGACCAGGTTGGATTTGTCCTACTTTTTGGGTAGAGGACATACTTGGGAAATTTTCCATATTGCCGAGTAGATACCACTGTTGTAACTGTACAGGATCAGCTTGGCTAGGGGAGCAGCAAGTTCTGGAGCACAAGTCTTCAGTACTATTGCCAGAATGTTGTCAGGTCTCGTAGCCTTTGCAGTTTCCACTGTCTCAATTGATATCATGTGGAGTGAATCAAATTGGCTGAAAACTGATATCTGTAATGCTGGGGGCCATTGGAGGAGGCCGAGATGGATCATCCACTTGGCACTCCTGGTTGAAGATTGCTGCGAATACTTCAGCCTTATCCTTTGCACTGATGTGCTGGGCTCTTCCATCATTGAGGATGGGGATATTTGTGGATCCTCCTCCACCAGTGAGTTGTTTAATTGTTCACCACAATTCACGACTGGATGCGGCAGGACTGCATTAGAGAGCTTAGATCTGATCCATTGGTTGTGGGATCACTTAGCTTTGAGGAGCTGAATACTTCCAACGTTTTCTGTGTTCAGTTCTGATTCCCAGCGTCACATTATTTTGCTTCTGAACTCAACACTGGCATCAACATTCAGAGGACCGGTAGCTAGCTGACACACATGACAGATAACAAAGGACCGCTAGGCAATGTACTAGAAGCTGCCATCACCAACATTGTCTTGTATCATTCACACATTCAGAAGAAACAGTGGAGCAAGCTTTCTTTTTAAAAGAGCTTCTTCTAGACCCACACATCAACACCTTGCACTTATAAAGCATTTTTAATACATTAAAATGTTTTACAGTATTTTGCAGGAGCATTTTCAGAAAAAAATTGACACTGACCATTTCAAATGGTCATTAGGAAAGAACAAGACTAGTTCAAGAGATAGGTTTTAAAGGATCATCACATTGGAGAATAAGGCAGAAAGGCAGATGGGTTTGAGAAGAAATTCCAGAGGGTAGGAATTGGATATCTGAAAGTCTAGTCACTAAGAATGTGGTGAAAGAAACTGGATGCAGAAATGGGGACAGAATTGGAAGAATGCAATGATCTCAGATTACAGATATTGGACGGGCAAGAACATGGAGGAATTTGAACAATTCATTCATACATACTTGTATCAGCATTCTGTTAGATCATGGCTGATCTGTAACTCAACTCCACAATTCACAGGAACTAAAAGTCTTATAAGGCTTAAATTCAAAAATAAGGAAAGGAGCTTCAGTTCTAAATCATTGACAGCAATTGCTATTGGCAAGCAAAAATAATATTACAGTGTCAACAACAAGCCATTGTTCAGCACATTGCACTCATCTGGAAACAGTGACTGCAAATCCAAACATTTTGAAGGAGTTTTGACTAGCAGACCATATGGAAGATGCTAATACATTTATTTTTGGCCCAGCCTTGTTAAACATTGGAGCTTGTAATTTGACAGTGTCGCCTCTAATGTATATATAGTCCCTGCTCACAAATTGTGTACAGTTACAGTACAGCATTGACTGAACTCAATCTAATTCTAACTTCTTGAATCTTTTTTTTCTGCGCCTCTTTTAGGTCTCCCTTCCAGCTCCATTCTTCAAGACACACAACTGGAGAGGAACGTGTTCCAAGACCTGCAGCAATATACATTTTCAGAGCTCACAGAGGCCGTAACGATTGCCTGTAGTGATTTGTACTCAAAATTTCCTTAATGCTGTTTGGAAGGAGGTGTGATAACAAAACAATCCCCACCTTACAGCACAACCAAGATAAGGAAATAAAAGATGTCACATACCATCACTGTGTTGCAAGAAAGCAAAAATGCTGACAGAGTTCATGGTTTAGAAAAATCACTTCTAAATCGGGAGAAAAGCTCTCACAGATATAAAGATGCATTGTGAAGAGGATATAAGGTAGTTTGCAGATGGGTATAGATAGGTTGAGTGAGCGGGCAAAAATCTGGCAGTTAGGAATATAATGTGGCAAAATGTGAAATTGTTCACTTTGGCAGGAAAGATTTTAAAAAAGCAGAGTATTACTTAAATGGAGAACTACAGAATTCAAAGGTGGAGGAGGATATAGGTGTTCTAGTGCACAAGTCACAAGGAGTTAGCAAGCAGGTAAAACAAGTAATTAAGAAAGCTAATGCAATGTCATCCTGATTCCCCACAGCCCTTTCACCATCTATAAGGCGAGATGGCGAGTACATCATCTACAAGATGAAGTATTTTCCATTTGCCTCTATGAGTGAAGCTCTAACGACACTCCAGAAGTTCAACACAATCTGAGACAAAGTATCTAGTTGATCGCCACAGTGTTCACCACCTTCAACACTGACTCCCTCCACCATTAGCACAGTCTACAAGATGCAATACAGCAATTTGGCAAGGCTCTTTAAACAACACCTTCAAATTCCACACCCTCTATCACTTAGAAAGATAAACGGAGGACAAAGGAACACAACCACCTGAAAACTCCCCTCCAAGCCACTTAACAGCCTTAAATGGAACTAGATTGTCATTCCCTCACTGTCACTGGATCAAAACCCTGGAACTTCTTTTAAAACAGCAGTGTGATGTACCTACACCACACAGATTGTAGCAGTTAAGGTGGCAGCTCGACACAACCTTCTCAAGGGCAATTAGGGATGCACAAAAATCATTTCCTTCGCCAGTGATGCATATCGCAGGAATGAAAAAAAAAGCTCCAGTGTTAGGCAATGCTTAAGGAAGGAAATAAGATCAGTATGAAGAACTGATCATCATATACACCGGGTACGACTTGAAGTCTAGTATTCTATTCTATACTGGTTTGGCAAGGTCAATAAATACACCATTTGTGAAGAGTTAAGGAAAAGGTCTCTACAGGGAGCATGTTCGTCAGGTGAGAATAGGGCCTGAAGTGGGTTGAAGCACTCTCCAAGATTGAATAGATTAACAAAATGCTAAAAAGCTAGAGCTGAACAGGAATTAAAACTGCTAATGTGCGGGAAACTGAAAACTGCATTCACGAACAGCACTGTACAATAATGTAATGGACTTTGTGAATGGATCGAAGTCGTGGCTCCCTGGTAGCTGCCACTAAGTCAGCATGCTTTAGGTTCAAATTCCACATCCAAGATTTAAGCACATAATTGAGGCTGGTTCTTCTATGCAGCACTGAGGTAATATCAAGTGTTATCTTTTGAACAAATTTAATCACCAACTTGCCTAGCTACCCAGGTGCACGTTAAAGATCCTAGAATACTATTCAAGTTCTCCCAATACTTTTTTCTTTATATTTTCATTGGATGTGTACATTACTGACAAGGATGTCATTTGTTACTCACCTCTAATTGCCCTCAAAACAAATAGTTTGCCAAGTCATTTCAGAGGCCAGTTAATAGTTAATTACATTGTGTTGCTCTGGAGTCACATTATTTGTCAGACCAGGTAATGATGGTGGATTTCCCTCCCTAAAAGGTCATTAGTGAATCAGATTTTTTTTTAAATTTACAACAATGATAGCTGTTATAGTCACCATTATTGAAACTGGCTTTCAATTCCAGATTTATTTAATAATTGAATTTAAATTCCACCAGCTGCGATGGAGAGATGAGTGTCCCGGTCCTCCAAAGAATTTATCTGGACCTCTAGATTACTAACCCAGTAACATTACCACAACACATTGTCTCCCAGTGTCCTGGTCAACATTTCTCCCTCTACATACGCAATAACAAATTGATTAATC
Source organism: Ginglymostoma cirratum (assembly GCA_024137785.1). Classification (NCBI taxonomy): domain Eukaryota; kingdom Metazoa; phylum Chordata; class Chondrichthyes; order Orectolobiformes; family Ginglymostomatidae; genus Ginglymostoma; species Ginglymostoma cirratum. The sequence continues at coordinate 12,061,906 of JAHRHZ010000144.1, read as the reverse complement.
ATCTGTCTCATTACTGTTTGTGGGACATTGCTGTCCAAAAATTGGATCCTGCTTGCTGACAATACACTTGTGATCATAGTAAGTCATTCTAAAAACGAGCATAAACATTTATCAGCAAACAAATTAAAAATAATTCTACACAATTCAACTTTGAAGATATCTCAGTTTGAAAAGCATTTAAACATCTGGTTTCCACAACATTGAAGAGGCTCTGAAGAAAGAAGTCATCTGAAATGACCTGATGCAACATAAGGGCTATGTTTCCTCCTAAATCATTAAGTGGGCCATGCAAAATCCAACAATGTTGGTTGGAACTAGAGGTAACTGTGAAGGAGTGTTCATCAACGTGAAGTAAGTCAATGCAGCGATCAGATAAGTTCTAAACTTGACACTCAATGTCAACATAAACACTGCAGAGTAAAAGATGTGAACTACGTGCCTCCATGTAATTGTTACAGATGCACTTGTTACACGGAATTAAACTTCCAATTTCTATTCACAGTCAGCTTCAAACTTGAGACTGTGGGCCCGTGTCTACTACAAATTACAATAGCTCGTGCTAAATTAGACCTTTCAGGCCAGTAAGAAAAGGAAACTTTCATCTATCTGGATCGAAATTAAACAAACAAACAAACAAAGAGAAAATGTTCCCATTCCAACAATCAAAATAAGTTACATAAAACAGGTCATTATTTGAAAATGAAGTACTTTTTCTCTGTACAGTTTGGTGCTGAGCCAAAGGTCTCAAATGCTTTTTAAAAAAATGTCATAGAGCAAGGTGATAGAAGGTTGACTTTAATATTGTCCATTCTGAGGTGGTTCTGGTTGGGGAAGACGGTGAGTTAATGGTAATCCGGAGGGCTAAAATGATACCCAGGGGGCAGGTATTCAAGTCCCAGTATTAAACTAATGGAATTTAAATTCATTTAATAAATATTGCGTATTTAAGGGTTTAAGGAATGCCGACCACCATAACTGCCCTAAAACTCATCTGGTTCTTTAGAGACCTTTAGGGAAGGAAATATGCCATCCTTATCGAGCCTGTGACTCCAGTTCCACTATAAAACCTGAAATGGCCTAACCATCAGTTCAAGGGCAATAAATATGGATAACAAATGCTGACCTTGCCAGAGTCACCCACATCCTATCAAAGATGAAAACATAAATAATTCTAAAACTTGCATCACATTTCAGTATAACGTGTACAAAGTGACAGACGTTTAGCATTAGAATTTCAGGGCTTTGGTCCTCGGCATTTGCAGCTATTGATGCCAATTTTGAAGTGACCAGAATTAAAAGGTCTACAGGATTTCAGAAATTTGCGAAGCTGGAAGAAATTACAGAGATAAGAGGAGGCTAGGCCATAAAAGGATTTGAAAACGAGGATAAGAAATAACTGGAGATGATGTTGATCAACAGCACATTGGTGATGGGTAGATGGAACTTGGTATGATTTAAAACAAGGACAGCAGAGTGCTGGAGTTTATAAAAGGTATAAAGTAGGACACTGACTGATAGTGCATCAGATTATTCAAGTCCAGAGAAGGCAAAGGCAGAGTTGAGGGTTTCACTAAATAAGTTGAAGCAGGGCTGAGCTGAATGATGTTACAGAAATGAATCAAGCAATTTGGCACAGGAGCATGTTCCATGAAACCTAACTGTGGAAAGTAATGTTTCCTGATACTTGACTTTTTAAAAAAGATACATAGACAACTCCTGTTAGTTTGATATAATTGGTGTGGAATAGTCTTTTTGTCATACTTCCTCAGGCAACATTTAAAACAGCTCCATGATTATTCAAGAAAATGTAAGCAACATTGGAGGAAGTGTGAAACTCTGGGACATGTCAAGCTTGCTCAAAATGAGTAAACATATGAGTCAAAAGGAAGAAAACGATTTATGATCAGCAACAATGCTATTCTCACATGTAGTCACTAGGCAAATGGCAGGGAACTTTTGACTTGAACATTCAGAGAACTTTGACTCCCTTCAAACAAACCACAAATACACTTTCATTCCAAAGGATTTGTATCCACAAAGAAAAGTCATGCAAGGCAGCTTATCGTACTGAATCAAAATGACTACTATTTTAAAGTACTCACCTCCTCACATTTAAATCTAGAGACAAATATGGTATTATATTTTCCTTTGCAGCAAGGTTTGATAGCAGCTTGTCTCCCAAGTTAAATCGCAGATGGTATCAAGGGCTGGTATCATCCAAAATCAGGTCTCCAAATATTAGTGTTCAGCATCTGAAAACAACACTGGGTTCAAGTCCTGTTCCAAAGAATGGAACACAAAATCTAGGCTGACACTCCAGTGTAGTATAACATGATCAGATGTAGTCATATTTTGGAAGAAACATCAAAGCCTTATATACCTAGTCACGTCCATGGAAAAAAAAAATCCTAGTGCATTATTTTGAAGATCAAGGAAGCTCTTCGCTGGTGCACTGGTCAAAGTTTACCCTTCAAACAACAGCAGTCAGATAGATTACCTAGTCAGTTTATTTTGCTGTTTGTGGGACCTTACTGTGCACAAATTGCTGAAACCTTTTCTTCTCTGCAACAAAGGCTACACATCAGTATTAGCTTTTGACTTCAAAGTCCTTAATTAGATCATGACACTTAGATCACCAGACAAATGTATGTCTTTCTTTTCTCATGGTCCATGTACAGCTTGCTTGCTATTAAGAACTTGGAAACCCTGAAAATGTAGTATTATGTTTTGAAAAAACAACGTCTGTGACCCCTTTCCTGAACCCCAATGCACTCAAGTCCATAAGGTTTAGGAGCAGAATTAGGCCATTCGGCAAATCAAGTCTGCTCTGCCATTTGATTATTGCCAATACATTTCTCAACCTCATTCTCCTGCTTTCTCCCTGTAATCCATGATCCCCTTACTAATCAAGGACCTATCCACCTCTATCTTAAACATATTCTGACTTGGCCTCCACAGCCTTCTGTGGAAATGAGTTCCACAGATTCACCAGCCTCTGGCTGAAGAAATTTCCCACCTCGCTGCTGACGAAAATTCTGTACATAAAACTTTTCTCCACATCTATCCAGGCCTCTCAGTGTACCATAAGTTTCAACATGATACCCCACCCCGCTTCTTTCATCCAACTAAACTCCATCGTGTACAGACCCAGAGTCTTCAGCTGCTCCTCATATGTCAAGTCTTTCATCCCCACATCAATCCTGCAAACCTCCACTGGAGCACATCCTTCCTGAGATACAGGCCCAGAACTGTTCACAATATTCCACATTTGGTCTCACCACAGCCTTATACAGCCTCAGCAGTACATCGCTGGCTCTTGCAAATCTGTACAGTTCTCAATCATGGCTCTTGTTTTAAGGCTCTCAAATGGTTTTCAGTGTTGCTAAATCTCTTAAATCCACTAAATGTTGGGCTCAGTACAAATTAGGTTCAACATAGCAAGCTGGTTCTCAAACAAAACAAATGAAAGGGTCACTGAACACAGAACATTAACTACTTTTCTCTCCACAGATGCTGCCAGACCTGGTGAACTTCTCCAGCAGGCTTTTTGTTTTTGTTTTTGTTTCAGATCTCCAGCATCTGCAATTCTTTGTTTTATATTAAGCTGGTTCTCAAACTGGCTACATGACAAAACAACATGCAGGTTTTGATCTGAGATGCTATCTACAATAAGAGACAGTACCTGCCACATTAGTTTCCCATCATGTTCCAGTTACTCCCTAATTCCCAACCATCAACAAGCCGAAAGTCTAATCTCAAAACATTTATCAAGAGGGTATTCATATCTATCCAAGATATAAATTCAAATTTAACAGATTGGATCAGTTAACATGACATAATCTGGCTTAAAAAGCTATTGAGAACTTGCTGCAAAATGAAAGTTTCAGCACAAAACAGTGTGTTTATTTTGTATAATAACCGCGCTATACAGATTCAATGGCTCTTCTTTATAACCAACCGTAATTAATGTATAAATCCAGGTAAGCGATCTTAAAATGCACTGACACCCCAGAGATAACCAATCTCATGAAAAGACTTGAAACAGCCGTGGATGCCAGAGTCTATAGGTGAGAGGCTAGAAAACCCAGCAGGTCAGGCTGCATCGGAGGAGCACGAAAGTCAACATTTTGGGCTGAAACCCCTCGAGATTCTTTGCATAGAAGGAATTCAGAAAATAGTTCAAATTATTTATTCCAATGGTAGGTCCTCATTCTGATTCCTCTGGACATAATGCTGAGATAGTAACAAACACTTGAAGAGGAAAGAATAGCGACGACCGCTTTTCAGAGGTATTTGCCAAGTCAGCATTTGTTTCACTAAACAATTATCAGTCACTTATTCATGCAAAGTTAATTGTGTCAGAATGGCTTCATTTCTAATTCACATTCCACAATGGCAGAGATCACATTACATACAGAATGCTAGACAGCAGAGGTAGATTGCACTTGACCACAGTCTCTATTGACAACACTGAGCTGGAAGCAACACAGGCCTTACAGTAAACTACATTCTACAATTAATTCTACTTATCCAAAAAAAAAACCAACTAAATCTATTTAAAGACTGCATACAGTAGTTAACAGTATTAACTCAGATTTTACTGAAGGATTTGAGCTACAGCAAATAGAACTCACGAACAGAACTGCAGCAATTCCTCCCAGGAAAAGCAGTTGCTTCTCCAGCAAAATGCAGATATTAGAAGATTGAATTAAATACCTAAGTGTGCATGTAAAATCAATCCGAATCACATTGAGCAGGCCTCTTTCCAAGCATGATGGGAAATCGACCCATGCATTTCCATTCTGACTGTGAATAACAATATCACTATATGTGGTATAAGGGGATCAGTAAATGTCAAACAAAATTAAAGCCTGAACAGCGGAGAAATAAACTGAAGCCCCAAATATTATAACTTTATGATCCCAGGAGTGCCTTGAATAAAGTAGAGCAACTAGGCTCAAATTTAATCTCATGTCATCAATTGAGATGTTCAACAACACAGAATACTTCAGGAATTATCATGAATTCAGCCTCTGAACAGCAACATACAGTTTGAATCAATTTTACTCCATTCCAATTAGAACTGATATTACAAACAATGTGGACCACCGTTAGTGAGACAAAAAGTTTACTTCAATGAATTTATCGGAGAATATAACACCTTAGATGTACCTCATTGACTATACATAGCTTTGGGATGCCCTGAGAGGTTGAAAAGAGTTATCAACATAAAATTGTCCAGTTCTTTTTATCTGACTTTCAATGGATTTCACTTTTCAGTCTTCCAAAATGTATAACTGTCTCCAATGACAGACCCAAATTCTGTTTCCTCTGGATATAACACTGAGACAGTAACAGAAGCCATACCTTTTGGGGGTACACAGACATGCACAGGAGGCAGAAAAACCTCACTGGCGCTGTCAACGCTGCAGCACTGCATCAGTAGCCTTGCGTTGTAAATACAACACAAGTCCATGCCACAGCAGACAATAGATGGGTTTACTTGCAACGTTTCAAGGTTGTGAAAAGTGCTACATGAATGCAGTGTCTATCTTATCTGCACTCATCAACTAAGTAATTCATTTGCTACATGTGGGACTTTGTGTCTCGGTGAAGTTAACAGTGACTTTACTTCTAAAATAAACTCTCAGTTATTAAGCAGCTTGGAACACCCGAGCGCACGTACAGATAACATATAACTGCAAACTACTCCCTTCAGAAAGCATCTCAAATGCGATACAAAAGCACCAAATTTGCATCTCCATTAACCATCTTGAATGCTAATTTACACAGGATAAATACAATTTAGAAGTTGAGCTGAACACAAAGAAACAATACGATTACAGCACAGGAGGCAGCCATTCAGCCTACTGAATCCATGTTAGCCCTGTGCAACAGCACTTCAAGTCCCACACCTGCCTTTCCCCAAATGCTTGCAAGTTTTCTCTCTCCAGTTGCTTATCAATTTCCTTCTGAGAGCCATGATTGAATTTGCCTCCACCACCCTCTCAGGTAATGTCCTCCAGATCTTAATCTGCAACTGAGCAAAGACATTTTTCTTTCTGATACCTTTGATTCTCCATTCTATATTTTTTAAAAAAAGGAGTTTTTGAAGTTGCATGCTATCCAGGGACAAGGGACGTAAGTCTTCGCAGTAAACAACTATAGAAAACTCTACATAAGTGTCCAGGGCTCAGAAGTTGCAAATTCATCAGCAAAATTCTTCATAAGCCTTTTCAGCTTCAACATGACCCTTTCCAAATGATCACGGCCGTCTGTGGATTCCAACCTGTTACTCCTCTCGACCACCGCTGTGATTAGATTCATGCTGATCCACGGTAACAAAGCACCAGGGCCAAAAATGCAGGACTTTGTGGAACAAAATTATCAACGGTATTAACTTTTGTTTCCACGACCAGAAAGCTGATGACTGTAGAGTGGGGGTCCTTAAAACAGTCAATGGTACTAAATAGCAAGCAACGACAGAAATTTTTTTTAAAAACAGCCTTACTGTGAGCCCTTTGCAAGCCTATTTATACCAATCCAATGAACTGTATGGAGTAAGCAACTCAGTCATTCACTATAATTAAGTTCCCAAATTCAGCCTGTAACATTCCTATCATAACAGGATTACAGTCAAGTTGTTAGCCAGTCTGGGCAGAACAAATGCATTTTTGCCTATTAGTTATCATCCTTGCAACTCAGGATTAAATAGAATCTGCATGGACTGCAGCTCTGAAATTTTACATGAGGCCAATATGATCTGCAACTAAATGCAGGGCACAAACCTAATCTTAGATTCAAGCTTTGTTTCGATCAAAGAAACTACAGCATCAGTGGTTTTGCCTCCTGTTTGTCTCTAACTCTCATTAACCCTACCTACTATTTTACAATGTTTACATTTTGTCAGCCTGTGTTGGAGACTGGAGCTAAAAAAGAGAAGGTGATTTCAATAATTGATAAAATTTTGTGAATAATTAAGACCAAAAATCCTATCAATTTGAGAAATCATGAAAGGATCATAACTTCTCTCAGCAAATATTTGACAGGTGATTTCAATAGATTTAAATGCCAACTTTAAACAACACCCACTTCCCTCCTAGGAGTGGCAACTTTTTTGCATGTTTTGAAACCATTCAAAACATGGTGAAGCAACGGGAGGGGCCAAAGAAAGAGACATAGGAGTGAAAGTCACCTACCATTCAGCATTATTGTAAAAAACAAAGGCAGACAGACACAGATGACAAAATTCATCAACACCTCCAACGTACCATCTCAGTCTTCGGTTGACGGAAGATTTTGTCAAGGTTGAACACAACTAACTCCATGATACAGGTCTCTGTGCTCAACGGAATGGGGGGAGGAGACAAACAATAACTGCTGATAGAGGATTATCAATTGGTGAAAGATACTCTTTAGTCTGCCTGAAATTTAATGAACCATCAATGACTGGGTGCCGGAGACTCCCATTCCAACGTCTAGGACTACTGAGGGATGCACTAAAGCTTAGTGCAGCCACTGAAGATGTGCAATTGGGAAAGCATAACATCAAAGATCCTTCAGCCATCGTAGACAGAGGGACTGGTAACTGTGCAGAATCTGAAAAGAATGTGTATCATAAATATCACTCCGATTGGAGGTGTGGAGGCACCTCAGGGTGCAATGTGCTCTATTGAGAAAAGCTGATTTTTATTGCACTTCTATCGTGTCCAATTTGAAATATTTCAGAATTCACTTATATACAAATAAAACCTCTACAAATAAAATTACTTTAAAATAGGATCAAGGATCAGAATTTCAAACGTAAGACTTCAGGCCATGGTTTACCAGCATACGTGATCCCTATGGTTTCCCGTTTCAGAGTTGGATAACCTATTGCTGATTTCTCATAGCAGTGGAGAAGTACCACCAAATTGTGCTTTCACAAGATCCTCCAAATCCAATGGCAAGAAAGACAATTCAACAGTAGCATTCTCTCCCAAGCCAACTTGGCCAGCAATGAGGCACCGATCATTCAAAACTGGCTTCACTATAGAGGACACGTCATTTGTATGCCTGACAATAAATTCCTTAATCAATTATTCTACACAAAACTCAGTCACAGCGGGAGACTCCAGGAGGACAGGGAAAGTGTTTTAAGAATATCCTAAAAGAATCCCAGAAGAAGAATCCCTGCCTTGTGACTGACCAAACTGGAGGAAGTTGCTTCATGAAAGCACTGAACTTCAGTGGGAATGGAAGAAATGCACAAACCTTCAAACATCCCATCTCCCAACTCACCAAGCACAACCTGCCTTGCAAGTGGCAGAGTCTGTAGATCACATTTGACCTCACAGCCATCTTGAAACCTGCTGGGCCAGAGTGGAACAAGCCATACTCAGTCCCAAGAACAACATAAAGAAATTTCTATTCTTTTAAAATGATGCACCATCCCCATTCCTTCATCAGGAGAAGTGGAGAGTATTAATGGTGGGATTTTGGTTATGTGAAGAAATTAAAGAATGAGCAGAGGGTCATGGGGCTTTAACACAGCTGTTCAAAATTATGATGAGTAACAAGAATGTAAAGATTTCAGGTAGGTGACAAAAAAAAAGGTTTGGTGGGGGTGAGGAGGGGAGATAAAAGTTCCAACTACAATTGAAGTTGTGATAAACTGCAATGCACTCCTTGTAAGGATAATGAAAGCAGATTCAATAGTCACTTTCAAAAGGGAACGGTAGACACTTGAAAAGATAACACCCAGTTTCTCTTCTCGAATGCAAACAGCTTTGCTAAACCCCTCTCCTCTCTACTCTTGCTGCCATCAGAAGCTCACAGACCTCTGTAACATTAAGATTGAGGCAATCTATTTCTGTTGTCTCTCCTATCACCAGACAACCCATTCAAACTCTACACTAAGTTCACTTTCCTCCATCTAATCCTCTAATTCACATCCTTCTCTATTACACCTCATTCTCTCTCCAAAACCATCATGTCCATGAGACCCCCCTCCACAGTGTACAATTCTGGTCGCCCTGCTAGAGGGAGGATGTTATTACACTGGAAAGGGTGCAAAAATGATTTACAAGAACATTACCGAGACTTGAAGGTTTGAGTTTAGAGAGAGGGTGGATAGGCTGGGACACTTTTCCCCCTTTGGAGAACAGGATGCAGAGGGGCAATCTTATGGGGGTTTATAAAAATCACAGGGCTGGCATAGATAGGGTGAATAACCAAGGTATTTTCCCTGGGGTGGGGGAGTCCAAAACTAGAGGGCATAGATTTAAGGTGAAAGGGGAAAGGTTTAAAAGGGACTTAAGGAGCAAATTTTTTTCCCCACACAGAGGGTGGTGCATATATGGAACAAGCTGCCCAGAGGTGGTGGTAGAGGTGGTTACAATTACAACATTTAAAAGACATCTGTACAGGTATATGGATAGGAAAGGTTTAAAGGGATATGGGCCAAACATAAGCAAACAGGACTATTCAGTTTCGGAAACCTGATCGGCATGGACTAGTTAGGCAGAAGGGCCTGGAGCATGCTGTATGACTCCATGATCCTTTTCACACCCAACCTCTCCTCCCGGCTCACATTAGGTGTCATCGTAAGTCGACCTCTTTCAGGTGTTGCTTCCCTCTCCTTTAAATCTGCCATCATTATCTACTCCTCAAAACAAACTTCCATTACGAACCTCCCTTTCCTCTCCAAATTCCTTGAACATGTTGTCATCTCCCAAATCTCTCCAAGCAGGTTTCTCTCCTTGTTACAGTGCAACTGTTATCAAATTCTTGTCAAACTTATCAAACAGCTCTTATCAAAGTCACAAATTACATCAGTGCAACTGCGACAAAGGTAAACTTTTCCCTTTATCCTTCACTACAGCCTATTGCCTTTGACATAGTTAAGTCACACCATCCTCTTCCAACACCTTCCCACTGTCAACACTCTGGATGGGACCACTCCCATCTAGGTTCATTTTTATTAAACATAACCAGAAGGTCGTTTTCATTAACTTCCCTTTCCACTCTCATTAACTCGGATGTCTGCCAAAGATCAATCATCAACTCCCTCCTACTTCTCACTGGCACAGTCTAACCCTCAACAACATCATCCAAAAGGCACAGCATTAGTTTTCATATGTACATTGAATACACACACCTTCACCCATGACACCTCTTTTGACTCTTCCGCTCTTGCTAAATTATCAGACTGCTTATCCAACAAGCAGATGAGCAGAAATTTCCTCCAACTGAAGCCATTATTTTCTCCCAGCTTTGGCTTCGTACTCTATTCCCCAAGTACTTACACCATCTCCTTCCCTGTCAACTATCTAAGATTGTTAGGATAAATTACATTTTCAAATTTGGGATATAAGACTAGTTTCAGCAATAGAAAATATAATAGCTACTGGTGATTGTTGTAAAAACCCAGCTGATTCACTACTGCCCTTCAGGGAAGGAAACTCATCTTTACCAGATCTGCCTCCACATGATTTTAGGTCCACAGCAATGTGGTTGAAATGGTCTAGCAGTCCACTCAGTTCAAGGACAAATAGGATGGACAACAAATCACTAATGTCCTTCAGGGAAGGAAACAGTCATCCTTACCTGGTCTGGCCTACATGTGACTCCAGACCCACAGCCATGTGGTTGACTCATAACTGTCCTCTGGGCAATTAGGGATGGGCAATAAATGCTGCCCAGCCAGCAACACCCTCAACCCATGAATGAATAAAGGAAAAAAATTGCAGCATAGACAAAACACTTATATCCCACTGAAGAATAAAGAAAATTAAGTCAGTCTGTTTCCATCCCTGATGTCACATTCAATCCTAAGATAAGTTTCTCATTTAATTTCCATTCCATTACTGAGTCATCCCTAATATCGCCTGACTTCATCTTGTCTTAGCACATCTGCCACAAAAATCTTTATCCATGCATTTGTTACCTCTGGGCTTGACTACTCCAATGAACTCCTAGCTGGTCTCCTACATTCTACTCTGCATAAATCTGATGTTTTCCAAAATCTACTGTCCAAGTCTTAACTCATACCACAACTCGTTCCCCTATCATCTCTGCGCTTGTTGACTAATATTGGCTCCAGGTCAAGCAATATCTTGATTTGAAAATTCTCAACCAAATTTTAAGAATACCTCCATGGCCTAATCTTAGTCTTAATTCTGAAATCTTCCTCAACCCACTAAATGTGGGACCTTATGTGTAACTGATTTTAATCACTCTAACATTAGAGGCCATGCTTTTAGTTTCCTCGGTCTCAAGTCTGGAATTCCTTCCTTAAATGTCTCAGACTTTAAGACACTCTTTAAAATCTTTCTATTTGACCAAGTCTGAGATCATCTGACCTTATGTTGCTCAGTGCCACAAGTTGTTTTATTACATTTGGGAAAATGACTTGTATTTATACAGCATCCTGATTTTAGTGCATTAAAATTGCCAAGTAAATATAAATTGCTGTTCAAAAAGGTGAAATGTTCAGGACTCTGAAGATGGAGGAAGTGGGAATAATTGGATAGCTCTTTGAAAAAACCAACATTGTAGTTCATTTGTGGAATGAACTTCCACAGGAAGTGGTGGATGCGGCTACAATTATATTGTTTAAAAGACATTTGGATAAGTACATGAATAAGAAAAGTTTGGAGGGATATGAGCCAAATGCAGGCAGGTGGGACCAGTTTAGTTTGGGATTATGGTTGGCATGGGCTGGTTGGATCAAAGGGTCTTTTTCCATGCTGAATGACTCTGTGACACAAAGGGACCAAATGGGTCGTCTTATGTGGTATAACTGTCATGCTGTTAGGCAGTAACAGTAGTAGTGGCAGTAAATGTTCACATGAAGGTTAAACTTTCTAATTCTTTCATATCTGGAAACAATCCTTGATATTTACATGGGAGAGACATATTGAGCAGAAAGCATATTAAAAACATGCCTAAGTAAAACACAGAGTTCACTATATCCACATTAAGCCAACATAAAAAGTGACAACTAGCATTTCAGACAGATTCCCCCTACACCAAAAGCAGGGAGACAAAAGGTCAGATATTTCAACTTCTCCTACATGTTGTAGAAAATGGCCGTCATTTATAGATACCAGTGGTTATCATTATTGAAAGTGTAGACGACTGTGACAGAAAAGGTGGAAAAGACAAACAGCAGTAAACAAGGACCGAACTAGAAAGGCCACTATATACAGTGAAGGAAATTGCTGTTCAGATGTTCCATAAAATGAATGCAATGGAAACAGAAGACGTACAAAGCAGAAATGACAAATAACTGTGGCATGAACTCACCACAAAAGATGAACTGAATTAAGCCGGCGTGTTCATGAACTTGATTTGGTCAAAGTGTTTTGTAGCCAGTTAAGTACTTCTTAAGTGTTTTAATGTAAGATGCTGCGACAATCAATTTGTGCATAGCAAGCTCCTGTAGACAACAATGAAATAATGCCCAAAGAATCCATCTTGACAAGATTGGATAGAGAATTACTATTGGCCAGACAGCATGACAGACTGGACCTAATCTTTAAAATCTCATCTGAAATAGGACACTAGTAACAACACAGCATTCCCTCAGTACAATAAGAGACAGAGCAGAACAGCTCTGTACTTTGAATTATATATTATCCAGCATTTAGCAAGAGTAGAAATAAAATTTCAACTGAGATGTCTCCTGCGGCAGATTTATACAGCATATATCTGAATGACAGATTTTCATGGCTGATTAACTGAAATTAAAAATATACAGGACTTCTGCTGATAAATTCAGCTGTTCCTTTAATATGCTGATTCCAAACTAACCGATGCTGGCAGCTAAAAATTGATAAAAGGTTTTAGCATCGGGAACGAATACACTACAAAGATACCTCAAGTCTCTAATTGAGACACAAATATTTAATATATTCAACATTATTTGACCATACTTAGAAAGAAGGCTTTGAAAGCAAGTATTTGTCGGTATGACATTTATAATATCAATAAAACTCACTGGGAAATGGAAGTAAAACTAGTCAGTCCGTTTGGTGTACTGGTTCAACAGCGAACACCATTTAAACTTGAGACTTGTATACGCGACTTCAAAGCCTCGAACAGTACTTTATCATTAATTCTGAAGAAGACCTCAACGGATCCGAACTACCGACTCTGCTTTCTCTTCACAGATGATGCCAGAACTGGTGAGTTTCTCCAGCAACTTCCCTGTTTATTTTGGTTAGTTAAATATTTTTGTCATTGTGCAGGAGATGTGACAGCTAAGTTGCACACAGCAAGATGTCCCAACCAGCAATGAGATATTAACCTGGTCTTCTTAGACAGGTGACACTTGCTGAAAACAAACAGACACTGGAGAGAATTTCCCTCCAGATAGCCAAGTTACATCACGGCTCATCTTCAAACTAATAACACTAAATTCTAATCATATAGAGTAGACCATAGGCAGGCAGGAACTTTTTATTAGCATTCTAGCCACCAGGTTAAGGTAGCAATAGTAGCGGTCTTGTCCTAGCACCCTGGTATAGAAAATCTAAACCAATTTATCACCACAGCAACCACTTATTTAACTTTGCTTCCAATACAATTATAGTGAAGAGAAAGAAAGGCAACTCAGTTACCTTAAAAACCAATCACCATGACTGCGAGGCCTAGTCCCTTGTTCTTTTATGAACAGCCTTCCAATAGGATTATCCTTCATACTTATCTACTGAAGATTAAGAATTTTAAAAACAAACTCTGATGTGAGAGATCATCTTGCACATGTACACATGCAGGAATGACATACTACATTAATTAGACATACCAATTAACATTTCATGCACATTATTACATAAACAGACAACTCTTTCCTGAATACAAAATGCTGCAACAAGGGGTAATTTCTTGCACAAGCTAAAATGACCCTTTCATAAGAACATAAGAAATGGTAGACTATATGGCCCATTGAGTACAATAAAATCGCGGCTGATCTTCTGCCTCTTTTCCATTTGCCTGCCTACTCCCTATGTCCTTTGATTCCTCGAACGATCAAAAATCTATCTCAGCTTTCAATACATGCAACAATGGAGATTCTACAAAACTCTGCGTACACGATTCCAAAAAATTTGCAATACTTAGTCAATAAATTTCTCCTCATCCTCTAGACAATTTGCCCTTTATACTGAAACTGTACATCCGTGTTCTAGATTCATCAGCTACAGAACATAATCTCTTACTATGTACCCTGTCAAGCCCCTTCAGAATCTTTTATATTTCAAAGGGATCACCTCTCATTCTTCTCGACTCTCAGGATTTACTCAGTCTAATTTACTTGTCAAAGGACAATGTTCTAATCTTAGGAACCAATCTAATGTACCTTCATTGCACTGCCTCCAAGGCAAGTTAGGCATGGAGACTAAAACTGCACATTTTACTTCAATTGTGATCTCAGTAAAGCCCTAAACAACTGTAGCAAGACTTTTAGTTTTTAAAGTAAACACTTATTCTTCAGTCACCTTGCTGCTTCCTAATGTTTAAAAGTGACTCAACTGATTTTAGTACGCATCTGCCATTGTCTAAGTTTTTCAGCTATACCTATGATAGCTCCAACGTATCCACTCGTTCAAGAAACCCTACGTGATTTCCAAATGCACATCAGCATCCTTAGCTGCAAACAACCCCACCATAACCAGATTCTCTTCTTTCTTGGTTCAATCCCGCAAGAGTACAGAAGGATCTTAGCTCCTCTAACTCCAAGAACTAAACTGTTCAACAAAATTATTTCCTTCAATATATTTCTACTTCTGTTAGAATCCCATATTCATGAGTCTGCCAAACATTTAATGGAATATACCATGTAAAACGATAGGCAAATAGCACATCTGGAATGTGATATCGAAAAGGGTGGTGGCGGGCAGCCTTCAAAATGGAACTGGATGTGCAATTGAAGAGGAAGACTATAGGGTAAGTGTGATGGAATGGGACAAACTGAATGGTTCTTTAAAATAGTCAGCGCACGCATTATGAACAAAACAGATTTTGTCTGTACGGCGTAAACATTATGACCTGTAGTCACGTACACTGAATTATTTCTCCAAATTGCTGCAATCACAAAATATTCCACATCTCATTGCATCCATGCATTTGTTAAAGTATGTGCTTCTTGGTTTTCTTTTGAGCTGTTGAAACAGGGACATGCTTGTAGAAACTCTCTTGAATTGATTGTGAAATCTATTTCCAATAAGTTCAAAAACATCCCGCCTTAAAACAGACATTGTTATGCAGTCACTGTGCCTTGTCAGTACCTTCCCCCTCAGCCACCAAAACTAGGATTGACACATTCCCTACCTCATAGGTAACACGTCTTTATGTCTTTTTTCAGCATTTTCTGCTCGAGAAGCCACAATGGAACTTAATTAGAACTTATACACGTACTGCCAGCTAAGACCATTGAAAAACAATCAGAAGCAGCAATTACATTTCCTTCCTGACACAGAACTGCTAACAATTATAACACCCACTATGGTTCCCTGCTCGCCCCAGGCCAAACAAGGGGTTGATCTAATTCAGTTTACACAAACTCATTGCGCATCGGAGAAATCTGGCCTTAGTGATCACAAGAAAAGAAACTGCGGATTATCAGATGTCAAACCACAACTACAGCGAAAGGTTGAGCAACCTGACATCACTGGAATCTCCAGAGGTTTTATTGATTTGAACCATGGTTTTTAACTACATCACTTTTAATTGTAGGATCTAGCACATTCCCAACATGTTTAGTTCAATTTTGTGCCATTTAAAGTGATGTGAAGCAAGCATGATGTGAGGGGAAGAAAAGATTCGTTAGACATGGAAAGCACGGCCCAAAAACATGATGGAGACAGGTTCAATGGAGGCATTCAAAAGCACACCGGATTTTTTTTTGGATAGTCATGGTGTGCAGGTATATGGGAAGAAGGCAGGAAATTGGCACTAGATAACAGAGCCAGTGCAGGCACGACAGACCAAATGGCCTCCTTCTACACAATAAAAATTGAGATTGTCTCTCTTCTTGCCAGCATAACATCTTATGGCAAGGATGTAACCAACAATATGAATGTATTCAAAACTGCTCAATATCCTGCGATGCTATAAATAGACTATATACAGCAATGTTATAAAGGTACATCTATTCCTCTATGAGCCTTTGGTGGGTGGAATCTCAAGCTACTGCCACTTTCCCTATTGTAAAAAGCTTTACAATCAGCATTCATAAAATGGTCTACAACTAGGGAAAACAAAAACAAGGATGGAGGAAGTAATTGGCTTGCACCATACAGAAATCAAATGCCAAGGTGAAGAAGTGCTCTCTACAAAAGTAAATTCTACACTAACATACACTGTAATAAGACAAAACTGTGCCTGCGTACTCAGATTTTCCTTCTGTTTGATCTAATCACAAGGAACTGTACAAGCATTCACATTAAATAGATCATGTTTATTTCATAACCGTGACAATTAAACTATACAGATACTGTTATACACTGATCACTTCTTAAGGTTTGCTGACACGGTCCAAGCATCTCTTTCTTTAAAGCAAAGTATAACATGTTATAACCCTTTTCTGATGAAGGGTTTAGACCCGAAACGTCAAGTTTTCCTGCTCCTATGATGCTGCTTGACCTGCTGTGTTCATCCAGCCCCATGCTTGTTATCTCGGATTCTCCAGCATCTGCAGTACCTTTTATCTCTATAACATGTTATTAACCACTAAATTATTTTAAAATGTTTATATTTAGCAATGACTATTTACGCCATGAAGACTAGCATCATTAAGGGGCTCAGTTACCAAGAACAAGCAGTTTGCCATTTTTACAAAATCACAGTTAATCTATCTTTTTCCTCTTTTGCAATGTTGAAGAACTCATATTTCCAGTGTTTTCAAATTTTATTCCAATGGTGCTACGCTCCTTAAATCATATGAATACTTTTTACATCTGTCAGACGACATCTTTTGACTCCAACTTACAATCCTGTTCCTCTGTTTCCTCTTATAAATATTCAGATCAGTGCAATGGCCTTCATCAAATTATACTATGCCACATGAAGGAGAGAAGAACTATTAAATTCACAAAGTAACTGATACCAATAACAGCACATGAGAACCAGTGAAAATAATAGACTCAAAAAGGCAAAGTAAGTTCCCCATTAAACCACCCCGGGTCATGAAGGTTTAAATGGAAATACTTATAACTAATACAATTCACAGCTCAATTGCAACAAGTTTAAAACTTTCATAAAAGACTTTCAAAAAAAAACTGAAACACCTTTTCATTTCAATGTAACAGAGCTAATCTGTGAGCCCTGTTCTCTAAGTTGAGCATCACACGGTGATTATAAAAGATAAGCTCATAAGCTATCAATCCAAATGCTATAGAAGCAAAGCAGCTGTGAGCACATTTAAATACTGTTATATATACACATCTTCAGGAGTTTTAGCCATGGGGTAGGACCAGGATTTCAGTCTTTGAAAGGTTCATGTGAGTAACACCTCCAAAACCACAACCTCCACTGCCCATCAAAGCAGAAGGAGCATTGGAAAAGCACCACCTTTGTCCCTCACCGTCCTGACTTGGACATATATGGCCATTCCTTCAGGGTCACTGGGTCAAATTCTGCAACCTAGCAATACTTCAGACACCTTCATCACACTGACTACAGGGGTTCAAGAAGGCAGCTCATCACTGCCTCCCCGAGACTAGCTGGGGCTGGATAATATGTGCATCCGGAGGTTATCGAAGGCAGTTTACAAACGCAAATCTTTGGTTTCTCCTGGTCTCAAGCCACTGATGTCAGTATAACTCTACTCTGATATCTTTCTTTCATCTTGGAAGGGATTACACGTTCTCCAATCAGCATTATTCCCAATTAATTCAGGGACAAAGGAAATCCAAATGGGTGTCTGACTTCTCCTGAAGGATAAAGCATGTTAGCAATTCAATATTACGACAAGATCTCAATATAACTCTAAATTCAAACAAAAATACAGCTCAATTAATTTCAAAAAAAAATTAAAAATGGAATAACTAGAGTCAAAATCTATCCATTCAAGACTGTGCTGGCATCCACAGTCTAATAGCAAAATGTATTTTCCACTGCTTTAGAGTTAAGGATTCATATAAACCCTGATTAAAGTGATTGGAGAATCAAGAGTTCAGCAGAATCTACAAATAATAAACTGATTGTATAAATTAATCATACACTTTCAGAATGTAGCTGGAACTACTGGAACCAAGACACGACATATCGCTTTACACAGGCAAACCTGCAGAAATCCTGTTCAGAGCAGGATTAGCAGGTTTATCAGGAAGATGGCATCCAAATAATACCTGCCAGAGGACTACATTTAACTGCCTAGTTTGCAAAATTTATTAGTGTCCTTAATTTCCACTATTCAGAAGCCTAATTCTTCTGAATAGCAATATATTAATAGCACCTCTAGTCTTCACTCTATCACCTCTTCATAACATGTTCAGTACATTTCAATCAGCATTGGCAGCATCCTTGCAATCTCATTCATATGACCATTATTCATCTGTGATCAATTAGTCAGCATGTTGAGCTGTTACGTAGAAGGTTGCTGATTCGAGACCACCCAGGGATGAAGCCATGGATGTGTGTTTGCCCAGGCAGGGTTCTCCGTCGTCATAGGAACAGATTTTGGGCTCTCTTGTAGTGCAGTGGTAGTGGTCCTACCCTCGGACCAAGTGGCATGGGTTCAAGTCCCACCTGCTCCAGAGGTATGTAATAACATCTGAACAGGTTGATTAGAAAAATAGGTTTAATTTGTTTTTAAAAGTCATTTGATAGATGTTTCAATCACGGGAAGAAAAACAGCTAAACCCCAATCTTACCTTACTCCATGTATACACATATCCATTCCAACAAGCCTTCATAGAAGGACAGAACAATTGCATACACAGAATGAGGCAATTCAGCCCATCCTGCCTGTGCTGGCAACTGCTGCATCATCAGCACAAGCGAAAAAAAGAAAATTTAGCTATAGTTGCTACCTCTGGTTTGGCTGAGGTACAATGTCCTTCACTATTAAATGGTTAAGTTACCACTTGGACTATGCACAAGACCCCACACAAGTGTATTTTCAGCACATTCAAGTGTAAACTACATTCCGCTGTTGGACAGCAGACTTCCTAAAGTTTAACAAAGTAACTGAGAAAGGGTCACTAGACCTGAAACGTTAACTGATTTTTTTTCTTCACAGATGCTGCCAGGCCTGCTAAGCTTTTCCAGCAACTTCCATTTTTGTTCAAGAAATTATTAGTGCAGGGTGGAAGGAAAACAAATGTCCTTGCAATTATGTAATATTACACTGCTTGGAACATGCAAAACTGAAACAGTGGGAGCCAGAAAAACCAAAGCTTTCTTGATGCAAGGGATTCTAAGCAACTTAAACAAAGTGGCACAATTTTAAAGGGAATGCAGGAAAAAAGTGGCTTCGGGATGGCTGCGCTCAATGTTGGCAAGACACGTTGAGAATGAATTTTGTCAAACGTTTAGGAAATGGCTCCATTTGTTACCACCACAATTACACACTCACAACCATGCGGTTGCAGGGCTTGAGACATTACTACCAGCAACAGGGTGATAAGGTGCCTGCAGCCAAGGACAGGAACAATAGATTCAGCGATTTGTTAAAACATTTTAAATAATTCAAATCCTGGGCTCAATTTGCTCATTGCCCACACCCGACCCCTTATTGCTTCTGTCCAGTTCATTGCCATAGTGCATTATTGTTCATCACCCAACAGTGAAGGAGACAAGGTGGTGTGTGGGATGGAGGTTTTGGGGAATCATCAATAGCTTCTTTGGTGACAGGACACTTAAGGTATTGGATGTGGTCAACGTTCTCTAAGGCCTCCCCATGGACCTTAATGATCAAGCATAATGCCAGGCCAGGCTGGTGCAGGACCTTCATCTTGTAAATGTTCAGGGTGAGACCCATGCTCTAATATACCTCCGTATAGGTGCTAACAATAGTCCAGAATCCATCCTTTGAGATTCCACTTCAGCAAGCATCTTCTGCGTACTGCAGCTCAATGACACTGGTTGGGGTGGACAAAGTCAGAAATTACACAACACCAGGGTAAAGTCCAACAGATTCATTTGAAATCACAAGTTTTCGGAGCACTGCTCTTTTGTCTGTTGAAGTCTGGATGGGGTGACTTTGGTTTTGGCCAGAAGGCAGCAGAGGTTGAATAATTTCCTGCTGATTCTGCAGGTTAGCTGCATTCCAGCAGGGAGTTTGTCAGCAGTGAGGTGAAGCACTGCCGCAAGGTAGATTGAGAAGAGTGTTGGGGCAATGGCACAGCCCTGCTTGATACCAGTCCAAACAGGAAATGGGTCGGTGGTGGAGCCATTTGTCATTACCACGACTTCCATGCTGTCGTGGAGCAGGCGGAGGATAGTTACAAACTTCACGGCACAACCAAAGCAGAGAAGGACACTCCATAATGCTTCTCGATTGATGGTGTCAAAGGCCTCCAGTGCGCTAGCACAGTCTTCAGCCGCCTGACAAAAAGGGTGTTCAAGAGCAACAACATCAGATCTGACACGAAGATTGTGGTTTACAGAGCTGTGGTAGTTCCTGCCCTCCTATATGGCTCTGAGACGTGGACTGTCTCAAGGTGCTGCAGTAGTACCACCAACATTACCTATGTGAGATCCTGTGAATCTGCTGGGAAGAAAGCACTAATACCAATGTCCTTGACCAACATCCCTAGCATTGAGGCACTGACCACCCTTGATCGGCTACAATGGGCTGGGCACATCATCCACATGACCAACACGAGACTCCCCAAGCAGGTACTCTACTCTCAGCTTTGAGATGGCAGGCAAGACCCAGGTGGACAGAGAAAGCACTTCAGTGATACCCACAAAGTCTCACTGGCGAAGTGCATTGTTCCCACAGACACATGGGAATTACTGGCTCAAGACCGTCCAAAGTGGAAGAGGAGCATCCAGGAAGGCGTTGAGCACCTCGAGACTTGATATCGGGAAAAGTGGAAGCCAGATGAAATCAGCAAAAGGAGCGTGCTGCCACACCAATGCCCCATCCATCCCTTCACACGACCACCTTCTGCCCCAAGTGTAAAAGAGCCTGCAATAGCTCTATCGGTCTGTACAGCCAACTACAGACTCACCCGGAGAGTGAAAGGGAGTCATTCTTATCTGCAAGGGGCTGCCAATGATGATGAGTGAGGGATCAGGAGCAGGACAACCATGGAGGTAGCAAGCAGGGTGGTGAGCTGATGCTAGATGACACTATAGTGGGGAAGGGGTTTGGGGTAAGTGAAACAGGAGAGATGGGCACCCAGCACACTGAGAAGAACTATGCATTGAGTGAGGGTAGCAATAGCTCTTTGGACAATAGCAGCACCATGCATGCGCATATAGATGGGGTTGGTATCAGCTTGAAGCTCTAGGTGCAATCAATTACATCAGTGACTCCAACTTCCTCTTACAGTTAACTGGCAAGAGATACTCTATTAGGAAATGCTGCTGAGGTCTCAACTGGGACATCTGGACCAATTCTGGGCACTGCACTTCATACAAGGCCGAAGAGAGACTGCAGTAGGCATGCACTAGAATTGTACCTCTGAAGAAGAAATTCAGTTACTTATCCATGTGGAGATGACAGCAGAAAATGTAAAGCAGATATATGATTGAGGTGTTCAAAATTTTGAAGAGGATGGACAGTGTTGGATCATAGAATGGGGACTAAATGGGCAACACTATGTGAATTCACAAGGTATGCACATATTGTGTGCCTTTCATCATAAAAAGACTATAATCAACCTAACTGATGCACACTCGGCGTGCACATACTGTGTATATAGATAATACATCACATACGAATTTCCAAATAGCACATACAACACAGTGATATAGACAAGCACAGAGACCTAACGTTACAGACAGCTTCAATTAATGGTGCAAGCTCTTATACTTTGACCACTTCCATCAGTTAGGTCTGGTTCCACCACTGCAACATTTCCCATCCTGGTACACCATCTTCACACACGTATACAGCAACTTGGATCCCACAGCTACACAGTAACCATGACCCTGGTACGGTAAGCCCATGTCCTCAGACACAGACACTTCACCCTACGACCTCAGCACTGCAACCCCACAGATGTCCAGCAGCCCCACCCCACTCTCCCAACATTCGAGAGAGTACACTGCATCCACTGCTCGACATCTTAGTACAGGGGCGCCTCCCCCAGGGTGTAGTTATCGCACTCACAAAAGGTACACAGTGCCCCACCAGCCTTACCCCAGGGGCATACACAGGGTGCCCCCTGCCCCCCTCCAAGCAGGTATACACTGGGTGCCCACTCCCTCTCCAGGGGAATAAACACAGGGTGCCCACTCCGCCTCCATGGGGAGGTATACACAGGGTGCACCCCCTCAGGGAGGGGGTTATACATGGGGTGCCTCCCCCTCCACCTCCACCTCCATCTCCATAGGGGGGGG
>JAHRHZ010000144.1:11978238-12039396 GCA_024137785.1 Ginglymostoma cirratum | reverse complement strand
GGGGGGGGTATGAACACAGGGTGCCCCCCTCCGTAGGGGGATATACACGGGGTGCCCCCTGCTGTAGGGGGAGGGTGGGGATATACACAGGGTGCCCCCGCCTCCACCTTCACCTCCATAAGGGGGATATACACAGGGTGCCCCCCACTCACCCTCCGTGAGGGGGGTACACACAGGGTGCCCCCTCCATGGAGGGTGTACACACGAGGTGCCCCCCTCCACCTCCATGGGGGGGTATACACGGGGTGCCCCCCCCCCTCCAGGGTGGTATATAGAGAGCACCCCCCTTCCCACAGCGGGGTATATACAACAGTACGCCTGGGTACAGACAGATGGAGACCCCACCTTGGTGCAGTACAGCATCCACAGTTCGTACAGCCGCTCGCTGGTCGCCATCCCTCCGGGAGCGGGGTTTCGGCGCGGTCCCCTCACTCAGTTCCTGACACCGGCATCGCAAGTGCTGCTGCTGCTGCCGCTGCCGCTGCCGCTGCCGCCGCCGCTCGCTCCATGGGCCACACAGTCTCCGGGCGATGGGGGTTTCGTTTCTCCCAGTGCGGGGATTTCGGTTCTCCCCGATGTTCCTCTCCCTCGCCGACACTCCCTGACTCTCCTCACACTGGGCCCCGCTCCGCTCGGGGCCGGACCTCCGACTAAACTGCGCACGCGCGGTCTCCCCCAACCGGCTGCTCCTTCTCCAGAGCGAGACACAGGTGCCTCCAGCCACGTGACAGCGGCACCAGGGGATTGGGCAAAAAGGGGAGAACAGGTGAGCTCAGGGCGGGGCATGGGTGGAGGCGGGGTGCGGGTGGTACGGAGGCGGGGTGAGGAAGGCGACAAGCAAGTGGGCGGGGCAAGGAGTGGGGGGGCGAGCAAGGGGGCGGGGCAATGAAGGGGCGGGGCACGGAGTGGGTGGGACATGGCAGGGGCGGGGCCAGGAATGGGAAGGATGAAGTTAGGGGAGGGATGTGGGGAAGGGGAGAGGACGGGAGCGAAGGAAGTGGAAGCGGGGAAGGAAGGATGTGGGGGAAGAATGGCAGGGAAAGGATGATGGGGAAAGGATATTGGGGGGAAGGATAATAGGGGTGAAGGATAATGGGGGCAAGGATGGGAGGGAAAGGATGATGGGGGTAAGAATGTTGGGGAAAGGATGATAGGGGAAGAGGATGATGGGGAGAATGGATGAGGGGGTAAAAGGATGAGTGCAGGGGGATGGCGGGGATGGCTGGGATGGTGGGGGTGGGGTGTGGTCCGGTGATGGATGGCAGGGGTATGGATGAGTGAGGGGGAAGGATGAGCAGGGACGGGCGGAGGAAGGAGGGCATTGGTAGGCAGGGAAAGGATGGCGGGGGCAGGGCAGGAGAATGAAGGGAAGGGGCAGGGGAAGGATGGTGGGGGAGATGAGTGAGCTCAGGGCATGACAGCTGAGCTCAAGGCTGGCTGAGGGGTGGCAGTGATCAAGTGCAGTTGTGACTTTGATCCAGATGGAAGCATCTCATCCATCTTTTGGACTAATAAGGCTGATTTTTCTCTCTCACAGAAGCCTGCTTTCTCTCCATGTATATTTTTCTCATTTTTCATATGACAGCATTTGAGGTAAGTTTGTTCCACTTTCGACTACACCCTGCCCCATATTTACTCACATTTGTTATTTCAGTTAGAAATGTGTTACTGCCATCAAAAGAAAATGGAAGGTAATTTAATAATTGCTCTCGTAGTGTAAGAGAACAAATGATAACTCCTTCCAATGCAAATGGAAGAACGCAAGCTTATTTACATCTTTGAAAATACACTCACAGCCTCTCCAGAATCAGCTGGCACTTCACCGGTGGCTAGTAAAGTATTAAATATCTCTGCCAGGGTCCCAGCAATCTCCACCCAGCAGCCTGGGATACATCTCATCAGGTCCTGGGATTTGTGCACTTAAAAACCAGTTAAAATATTTAATACCTCATAATATTTAATGTGTTCTAGAACCTCACCGTCCCTAGCTGAAATCCCCAGCAACAGTGTATTACTTCTCTGTGAATACAGGGATGGGAAATATTCATTTAAGACCTCATCCATGTCAATGATTCCACACACAGATTGCTCCTTTGGTCTCTAATAGGTCTGACTCTTTCCCTGGTAATCTCTTACTCTTTATTTCCTTACAAAAAGTCTTGGGGTTTTCCTTGATCCTATCTGCCAAAGACAGTTCATGGCCCCTCTTTGCCCTCCTAATTTTTTTTCTTAAGCAACGCCCTACACTCTCTATAATTTTATTAATGCGCTGTACCTAATATATACTTCCTTCTTTCTCTTCATCAAATTCTCAATATCCCTGGACATCCAGGGTTCCCTGGACTTGCTGCTCTTGCCCTTCACTCTTAGACGAACACGCTGGACCTGAACTCTGACTACACTACTTTTTAAAGATTCCCATTTTTCAAATGTAGACTTACCTAAATGTCTATATTTGTCACATCCTGTATAACCATATTGAAATTGATCTTACCTTAATTTAGCTGTTTAAATTCTGCGCTATCCTTACCCCTTTCCATAATGACTTTGAAACTTACAGAGTTGTGGTCACTATGCCCAAAATGCTTGCCCACTGAAACTTCAACCATTTACTGGCTTCATTCCCGACGATAGGTCAAGCACTGCCCCATCTCTTGTAGGTTGAACTATGTATGACGCTAAAGGCTCTCCTGCATGCACTTTAAAAATTCAACCCCATCTTTCGCAAAATGGCAATCTCGGTTAATGTTAGCAAAGTTGAAATCCCCAACAACTGTAACTCTATACTTCTTATACCTTTCTGTGATTTTACTATATATCCACCACCACCACCACCCCCACCCATCTCCCTCCAACTATTGGCAGTCCTGTCATATAATCGCAGCAGGGTATTGCCCCTTTTTTTATTTCTAAACTCTGCCCAGATGGCCTCATTTGAAGAAAACCAAAAGAACTGCGGATGCTGTAAATCAGAAACAAAAACAGAAGTTGCTGGAAAAGCTCAGCAGGTCTAGCAGCATCTGTGAAGAGAAATCAAGAGTTAGCATTTCAGGTCCAGTGAAGAAGGGTCACCAGACCCGAAACATTAACTCTGATTTCTCTTCACAGATGCTGCCAGACCTGCTGAGCTTTTCCAGCAACTTGTTTTTGTTTGGGCCTTATTTGAAGACCCTTCTTGAACATCCTACCACATTACTGCAGTGATGATTTCCTTTATCAATAATAAGGTACGCCCTCCACCTTGTCATGTCTGAACCTCCAAACCCTGGAATGTTGAGCTGCCAGTCCTATCCTTCCTTCAACAATGTCTCAGTGATTGCAACAATATCATATTCCCACATGCTGATCCACGCTCTAAGTTCATCTGCTTTACCAGTCAAACTCCTTGCATTAAAATAGATACAATTTAACTTCCTGGACCTCCCAAGTGTATTATCGTGCCTATGTCTTCTCTGCCTTCTGGACAGTCCTAGCCTTCCTTGTGTATCTGATTGGATCTTACTCCTGACTTTACATATGCTCTTTGCCCCAAGCCCCTGACAAATCAGTTTAAAACTTCTCCAACAACACAATAAACCTCCCAGCAAAGACTCAGACTCATTCTGGCTCAGACTTAATCTGTCCATCTTGGACAGGTCCCACCTCCCCCATTAGCTGTCCCAATGATCCAGAAATCTAAAGTCCTCCCTTCCTTCTTATACCATCTCTTTCACTACACTTTAATCTGACCTATCTTCCTATTCCTATATTCAGTAGCATGTAGCACTGAATGTAATCCAGAGATTACAACCTTAAGTCTTCCTCTTTAATATACTACCTGACTCTCTAAATTCTTGTATGGCCTGAGGTTGTTGAATTCAGTGTTGTGACCAGAAGGCTGTAAAGTGCCTAAGATGACACACTGTTCCTCCAGTTGCACCGGCCTTCAAAAGGAACAGGGTAGAATGTCCAGGGCAGAAATGTGAGCATGACAGCCAGGTGCTTTTATCTCTTATAATGATATGGACGGATGAAACTTCCAAATGCGTACTGACAATTACTTTATTGTCCAAATGATTTGATAGTTATTTGCTATTTGCAACAAGGGATGATTAATAATTCCATTCATCTAACGGAGCAGATAACTTTAGATGTAATATCCCAACTTGAAAGAGAAAAACAGAATGTACACTCTCTATACAGTTTTTGAAGAAGGGTCCTGACCGAACATCAGCTGTTCCTCTGATGCTGCCTGGCCTGCTGTGTTCTTCCAGCTCCACACTGTGTTATCTCTGTACACTCTCAAAGTTCAGTTTTTCCTTCAGTAAATCAAATCAAATAAACCAGACAGTTTTACTTGACATTTCCTTAAAATTTCAGGTAAGTGAACATTATAGGCTGCAATGCTATGTGGTCCACAGAATGCTATGTGCATGTAAATAAATTCAGAAATGGCAAAGTGTCAACAGCAAGAAAACAGATTCAGTGTCTTAACTACATTGTGATGAATGGGCAGAATGAGATGAAGGGTTTTGAAATGCTTTATTGCGGCTCCCCCTACTGGCATCAGACAAATGTGATGTCTGGAATAGAATATTTTTTATTCACTCTTGGGATATAGGTGTTTCAGGCTGGCCAGCGTTTATTGCCCCATCCCTTGTTACCCTTGAGGCAATGGTGGTTGTGGTGAACTTGCCTCCTTGAACTGCTGTAGTCTATGTGCTGTAGGTAGAATTATCCAAATATGAATGCTCAGGGACCCATGTAACTGGGCATAAAGCAAATACATGCACAAAGTGAATGAGCAAACACAGGCATGAATGTGTTATACACGATGTTGCTCTTGATAGAAATTTGAAAATTAACCAATTCCAATTCACAGGAGCTTGTGATCTGTTAGAATGACCACTAAATGACCTAGCTGATTCCTGATGATCACACTGGATCTCTCACATGTCTTCATGCCTTCCCTGTTCCTTATTTCCCAGGGAGTCAGGCCCTTCTAAAGTATTGAAGGTTTAAGGTACTGCAGTCTGAATGGTGGCAGTATTCTTAGGAAGGGGTGAGTGGGGAAAATTAAATTAGAATTTACAGACCAGGTCTGGCACACACATCCATCAATTCTTGCAGTTTGGGATTCTTATTACATGAAAGAGGCAATACAATTAAACGTTTCTCTTGCATCCGAATGTATCTCAGCTCATTATAATGGATCCAGTGACCATCTGAATCTGCTTGTTTCATTTTTGTCATGTGCTCCTATGCAAAATTATTTGTCTTTTTGCAGTGATTACACTGCTTTCTCCACAACCTACAGGTATTTTTGTTGTAATGCGTGTTTCGTTAAGATTCATTGGCTGCAACACGATTGATGAGCAGTGAACGATAATGCGAACTTTCTACTGTATCGTATAGTGATTTTCTATAGCGATTTCCCTCTAACGCGATTTTCTACAGTGCGAGATCGCACAAGAGCGCCAATACCGTGATTTGGGAGAAATACCTGTATACGCCTTTTTTCATCCTCTGCATGATATCCTTCTGTAGTATTAGTATCCTGTCCTTTTGTCCGTGATTATGCTGCCCTTTCGACTTGGAATGCCTACCAGCATAATACAAAGCTTGCTTCGTTCTTCTGTGAACATAATCTAGCTGCTGACTCACAACATCGGCAGTTCTGCATACCATGACCATCTTCCTGACAGTATGTTTCTTCTCTTTCAATGGACATGCTGTTACTGCAAGATCTCTTGTACCTAATACAATCTTGTCTTTAATCAGATCTTGTTCAGTTATGCAAATTCATAGGATTGTATGAACTGTGTTAATGAGATCAGATATTGATCAATAGAGCATTTTTCACCTTGGGCCAGAATATTGGACACATTCTGTTCATAAGCACCAATCACTTGGGGTTCAAACCAAGGCCTAAAGGCTTTCAAAATTTCTGCATTCTGCTTTTGAGGGATTTAAAGTGGACTATGCTTTGAAACAATCACTTTCCAACAAGGATAAGGGTGTAACTGTACATGGCTGCTCTGATTTGTGAAGCAGATCTGTCATGGTTTTGCCAATGTGCATTGGAAAACTGCCAGATCTGCTTCATATTGCCTTTTCATTTGACCCCTGGAACTGGGAGAGAAAACGTTGCAGTCATTGTGTCTTAGTTAGTATTTCAGTTGTGGCCTGAGCAGTATAGCCAAGTTTGCATATGATGGTGGAGGGATTGAGTATTTGTGGTTGTAGTGCCAGTCAACTGGGCTGTTTTATCCTGGGTGGTGTTAAGCTTCTTAAGTGTTGTACAAGCTGCACCCATCCACATACTCCTGACTTGTGCCTCGTAGAAGGTGGATGGGCTCTCAGGATCCCAGAGTTGAGTTGCTACAGCAGAATTCTGAACTCCTGACCTGCTCTGTAGCCATTGTATTTATGGAGTAGCAAGTTCAGATGGGTGGCTGTGACATTGGGTTGGGGATTTCACATGGAGGGACAACTTTAAGGAGGTTCAGAGGGCAGTGAACTAGGAGGAGAAAAAATATGATGAATTGTGCTGGAGGTTGACGTCACCAAGGATGAATCACTTAATGCAGAAACTGAGAGAGGAAAACAGTGATGATGAGAGGTGATGCGCTAGAACACACTAAGATGGTACCTGTCGGAGAAAATGCCAAAGGAGTAGGAGGGACGAGGCTAGTAGTAATTCAGTAACAAGTGGCAGACCGCATTACACCTCAGCCATGTCTCCGTCTCAATCTGATTATCTACTGTATGGTTATGGATGGGAAGTGTGGCATGATGGGATTCATATAAATCATGGTGATGTAGCTGAGATCAGTCTGCAATGAGTGTGTGAAGAGAGCGTCTAGACACTACGCCAGAGAGCTGTATTTGGGAATGTCAAAACGCTAAGGAATTGAAGAGTCTTACTTAGAGATATGGAACAAGCAGCCTCAGGGACAGCGTATGTGTAAATACCCACAGTCTGAGATAGTCCAGACCAAATGTGCAGGTAGCAGTATTGGCCAGAAAGCAGAAGAGGGGCCTCGTTCACAAGTGAATGGACATTCCAGAGGGAGCTGATCCACATCAGCCTTAGTAGTGTGAGTTGATGTGAATCAGATCAGTGAAGTTAGCCCTGTGCTGGGCGCTGGACAGGAAGGTGGGGGAGAGAGTAGGACGGGACCATTGAAGCTGCTGCTCACAGTCAACCAGTGCCTTTCTGAGCTTGTTGCAGATGGAAGGAGGCAGAGAGGGTAGCTGTAGGCTTATCCAACAGACAGTCAAACCTGGGATGGTGACAAGAAAGTACAGAGTTTGTGAAGTACCAAAGGGTTGGTTTAGAGATTTGGGAGAGCAATGTGCTGGACAGTGGAGATGTAAAAGGAGGCACGACGAAATGAGATGCTTGGTAGGGGTAAGTAGAACAGAAGCTTAAAAAGAAAGGAGAAAAAGGTAATGTAGAAGTGAACAGTTCCAAACTGGCAGCCAAACTACCCCCCTAAATGGACACAGGGAAAACTCAAGTTGATAGACCTAGTTCCATAGCGAGTATTAGGACACATAACACATCTGGAGCAATCTCCCATTGTGTAAGGTGATGGTTTGCTGCATTCACTGCAGAGGGAGATGAGGAGAGGAGGTACACCCCTCTCTGGCCTGCTTGCCCTGGGCCCTCATTACCCAACTAAGCTTTTGTTCCTACTCGCATCTTCCAAAGCCTTTCCAAACAGCCAGCTTCCAGTGATATTCGCGACTGCCTCCCAGCTGTCAGTGTCCTGCACCGTGACACTTGTCTTGCTGATGCTGATGGACAAACCAAACTCTGCACGGGCGAGAGAGGTTGTCTATTTGCTGGTGAAGGTGTTATTTGCATGGAATTTTTGTGAAGTGTCGTTAGCGTAGAGGCAAACTTCGGATGAGGACTTGGCACACTTTGTCATCAACATCAAGCAAGCGAGGCCGAGCAGCTTTTCTTGTGGATGTACACCAGTGCTCTGGAACCAAGCTCCCAGCCAAGGGCAAAGAGCTTCATTGCACTGTGGATATTTGGCCACAGCTGAAAGCCAACAGAGTACACTCAATGTGAAAATTGGCTGGAACTGATTTGGAAAGCAGACTGATCCATGCACGTGGACTTGAATTAGAGGAAGCGCAACAAAGGTTCACCAGATTAATCCCTGGGATGGTGAGAATATCTTGAGAGAAGAGATTGAAGAAACTGAGCCTATGTTAGAATCGCAGAATCCTTGCCATGAAGATAGAGGCCATTCAGCCCATTGTGTCTGCACTGACCCTCCGAAGAGCATCCCAACGAGACCCACTCCATCCATAACCCCGCATTTCCCATGGTTAACCCACCTGGCTTGGACATCCCTGAACACCATGGGCAAATTAGCATGGCCAATCCACCTAAACCTGTGCATCCTTGGGACTGTGGGAGGAAACCAGAGCGCAGAAAGAATGTGCAAACTCCACACAGTCAGTTGCCCAGTGGTGGAATCGAACCCAGGTCCCTGGTGCTGAGAGGCAGCAATGCTATCCACTGAGCCACTGTGCTGACCTAATGTTCTCTAGAGTTTCAAAGAATGAGCTGTGGTCTATAAAATATTTGCGGGGCATGACAGGGTGGATGTTGACAGGATATTTCCCCTAATTGGTGAGGCTGGAACCTGGGGACACAGTCTCTGAATAAGGTGTTGGCCATTTTGGACTGAGATAGGGACCAATTTCTTCACTCAGAGGGCAGTGAGTCCTTGCATTTCTGCAATCCCAGAGGGCTGTGCAAGTACAAACATTGAACATAGTCCGGACAGGACACCAGTAACATGAAGGTATACGGTGATGGCTGGGAGAAATGGTGCGGAAGTACATGGTCATCTGCGATCTGTTTCAATGATGAACCGGCCCAAGAAGGCCAAGAGCAAGACACTGATGTTTGGGCAGCAAGTCTCCGTAAATGTTTTCCAGGCTTACTCTGAGGGGGATGGCTCTCTAGTTTCACTGCAGAGCAATAACACAACTCAGGAGACAGCAGGTACACATGATATGTCAACCTAACTGGCATAGGGATTGGGTGCTATGAGCTGTCTCTCGTTGTGGGAAGGACCATCCTTCCCCAATGGTCAGCCACCTTCCACCTAGAGTTGGACAGCCTCAGTAACAGCGCTGACCCGTCGAGATCCAGCTGCTCCAGTGGGTGCTCGGAGCTTCAGGTTTTGCTCAACAGTAGACAGAATCCATCGCACCAAGCAAACAAACAAAAAGACAGATGGTGCCAACTCTTCAGCTAGCAAGCTGGAATATCAGGACAACATACACGGGATTGACAGGAAACTTGCAGCTGGTCAATAACACACATCAAGACAGCCAATATCAATATGGGCTGAACATTGATAGAGGATGCACAAAATCCCATAGCAAACAATGCATGCTTCTGAAGTGTAGTCATTGTCATAATGTGGGAAAATGCAGCAGATAATTCATACGAAGCACAACCCCGCAAGCAGCAAAGAGACAGGTGATCCATATTTGTAGGGTCATGCATTGGCCAGGGCACCAGCAAAAATTCCCCGTGCTTCTTCAAAATATAGCTACTGGATCTTTTGCGTCTAACTGAAATGGCCTGGTTTTAGGATTAAAACTGATTTTAATTTATCTTCTGTGATTTGAGTTGTAAAATTATGGCTAAGCCCAGTAAAACTGGAAAGCGGTGCAAATGGGGACATGTTACACGCAAGACCTTACCATTCAAATGTGCAGAGCACTCTCTCATGGTCCTGACTGATAACCTCAATACTAAGTTCACTTCCAGTTAGAGATTTGGTATCCAGGCAGCTGAACGACGTTCCATAGAGGACGGGGAGGAAGAGAAAGGGGTAGAGGTGGTCCTGAAAATTCAGATGAGGGACTTTCATCTCCTTTTTAGCATTATGCTTTGTGAAGATCAGAACTAATACTTTGCATGTTTGTCGTGCATCCCTAATTGCACTGGATTATTTGCTATAAATTCAAAGTACTCACACACAGGAGAGAGGGAGCTCTGTTTGAAAATTGAAGGCAACTCCCATGCTGTTTGCTGTTCTCAGCATGGCCTGTATCTGCAGGACTTGTGCCTGGGAATGGTAAGCTTCGAGTGCATCTGACACAGGTAAACAACTTCAGAGATTACAATTGCCCATTTATTTTTACTTGTTTGTTTTATACAACAGTTAAACAGATTAACAACGAAAGCGCCAAAGTTTAGGCAACATTTCCACCCCCACAACTAGTTAAACATGTCAAAATCCAGAAAAAAAAGCAAATCACCTTTCAGTTAAGCTTTATTCAGGAGTGCAGTGATTGAAACCATGGCCAGGTGGATCTCACTAACTATGAGATTCTTCCTGGCCATGGTTTGAATCACTACAAGAAGCCATTGTGATTTTGTATTTAAAGGCTATCTCCTCCCCTCTTTTCTCTGTCATAATCTCTTTGTTGTTCTAATTCTATCCTCCTGCACAAGTTGAATTCCATCATTGCACAAATGATAGTCTACTGCCTGGGCCCTAAGCTTTGGAGTTCCCTTCCAAAACCTTCCCATCCTTCCTTGAACCACCCTCTTTCTAAATATAATTCTGGTCACGTGTCCCAATACCTTCTTAAGTGGCTCAGTGCCAATTTTTTTCTGTAATGTACCTTGGTCATTTTATGATGCTAAAGGAGCTTTACAAATGCAGTCTATTGTTGTTGGAACTCCCCTGGTCTGAAAAGCTCTGTCAATGACTCGTTATAGTTCAAAGAATAGGAAGAGACAATAAGAATAGCAGTGCCAAATTTCCAACAATGGTTTGCCAACTAGGAGCCTTACCAGTTGGCAACGGTAGCCATACTGTCAGAAGTCACCTGTTCATTCAAATGTGTGGAGAACCAATATAATACTTAGAATCTTGCTGAAGAGAGACCCTCGGCCAAAGCTTCTATCTTGCATTCATCAGAACAAGCACAAGAGTCCCAAATTTCAAGCGATCAGGGCGTCTACTACATGAGAAAAAGGGTGCTGATTAGTTGCCATGTCAACTCTGATTGGCCAAGGTGTTGTGATGGAAAAAGCAATAGGGAACTAAGGCTCTCCATGCTCCTGTGTAATTCAGAAAAGGCTTGAACTTATTCTTTTTGTTTACGGAGAAGGTGCTCCCATTCCAGCAAGCATAAACAAGCCACATCATGAGCGCCACTAAATATCCCGAGTTGGTATGATTCTATGACTATGGTTGTTATTCTGGCTATTACCACACTCGGGTTTGGCCAGCCAGTGCTGCCCAATCACAGAATCATATTGAACCAATCAAGCTTATGACATGGCTCATTTATACATGTGACAAGTGGCAGCCATTCATAGAACAGCATCCGTTGTCTGCAAATCAAAACAATGTGTTCAAGCCTGGCACCTTTCTTCATTGCACAGGGGCTTGGCAAGCCTGTACAGGGAGCCTCTGCAGATTTTCCCATGGCAACGCCTCTGCAACACAGAATCCACCTGTCAACCCAGCAGCACCTTGTTTTCCTGCTGCGGAAACTCTTGCGACCGTTTGAAACTTTGCAATCCTTGCAATCCTCCTGATAAGCGCGAGACAAGAAATAAAATAAGCCTCAGCCACCTGTTTCACTCGGCAGGATGGAGATGGTGACATACCCGTTGCCATCCTGCTGTTGCTGGCATTTTACCCGCACTGTGATAGGAGGTGGTGGAGGGACCCGTCTGCCATGCAGACGGACTGCCACGTCTACCCGGTTGGAAACCTTACTGACTTCGGTAAACCTCAACTGCATTTGATGCCAGCCCCATCACCACTCTTGCCAACCTTTCTGGGAGAAACTTGACTGGTCACGATGAGGCCAACCCCACTTTACCTCCTTTTAGCCTTTGCTGTTCCTGACTGGCTGCTATTCCAGTAGCAGCCACCACGTGCGGTGGAGCTGCAGAGACAGAACAGCTCTCACTTTTCATTTGACTTAATTTCTTTCATTTATTTCAAATCAGTCTAGAGCGACACTTACTAACATGGGGCTAGAGTGAAGTCAGGAGATACACATATATATATATATATACACATACAATTTACGGCTTTACTATAATAAAATTGCTTCAATAAAAATCAGGTTGGAAGTGACTCAGGCTGGGTTGCTCCTGACTCTCTGGGTAGTGGACACATAAAACCCCAGCTGTTTTTTCCGTTTCTCTTTCCGCCAATGCTAAGCGCTCTCTGAAATGTTTCTGTGGCTACTTCAGATTTCCAGCATCTGTCATTTTTCTTTTTTAATTTCTTTTTTTCATTCTTTATTTTGTCAGTATAACTTCAAGAGCACTGTGACACTACAAAATAATGGAATTTAACACGAAGTGCAGTACGTTTCACCATTCCGAAGTGGAAGATGTTATACATTAATTTAGTATAAAGATTATATCCCCTAGACAAGAAACAGGGACTAATAATCTATTAAGATGTAAAACAGAATCTCATCCAAGGCAGCTGGAAAATTTAAACACAGCTAACTAAAATAAATGTATAATAAAAAGCTCCTAACAGTGAAAATGACCATAAAATTGCCCCATTTGCACTAATATTCCATCTGGTTCCTTTCAGGAACTTTTCGGTTCGCTGTCTGGCCTGATATGTATCTTGCCCCACAGCAATGTCATTGACTCTGAAATAGCCAAGCAAGCTACTCAGTTGTATCAAAATTGTTACAAAAATAACTATGACTTAAAGGATCTGGGCAGCTCTGGCATGACAGGAAAACAGAGGCCGGCACAGTTGAACCAGAAAGGATGGATTTCTAACCAATCATACAGCTGTTTTAACGTTTCCATTTCACAGGGAGACAGTGAGATGAAATTACGAACAGGTTCCATCACGCTGCAGATGTGGACACAGCTATGTCCTGTCCACCTCACACAGTGATTTGCTTTAACTTTTGTACTCTATAACGTACTCAGGGTAGATCTGGTGTTTCTCAAAGATGACGAATATCGATGGGTTGGAGTCGTCATTAACACAACTGTCATAATAGCTGGACTTTGAGCTGTCTCTTAAGGGTGGCCGGAGGTAACTCGAGACTCCTTTCACAAACTGCCCCACCAAAACCCGAGCGATAAACATGGTCATTGCTCCTTGTCTTGGCTGACAGTAATTATGGGAATAGGATGCATCCCTGGCAAAGTAGGTTCCTGAAGAAAGAAAGCATTTGCATTTAGGTGGCATGTCTCAGGAGCCGAACCTTTCTACAACCAAAAAAGTACCTTTCTCCAATGTAGCTGTTGCTATCATGTGGGAAATGCAGCAGTCAATTTGCGCACAGGAAGGTCCCTCAAACAGCAGTGAGATAATGAGCGGATGGTCTGGTTTTGTGACATTAGTTGTGGAATTAAATATTAGCCTGGACACCAGGGAAGAGCTTCCCCTTGCTTCTTCTTTTGATCAGGCATCTTTAATATTGACCTGAGAGCAGACAGGGGTCCCCGCCCATTTAACATCTAATCGAAAGACAGCACCTTCGACAGTGTGGTACTCCCTCAGTACTGCAATGCTGGAATGTCAGCGGAGGCTTTTGAGCTTAAGTCTGAGAAGATCTTGAACCCACCACCTACTGACTCTGAAGCGTGAAAGCCTATCCACTGAGCCACACTGATGGCAACATACAACAGCCACAAAAACAACTGGTTTGTAACCATGCAGGTACCTCTTCCATAGGCGGTTCCATGAACTCCACAGATCCTCCAGTCAAAGTTCTGCTGGCAGATGGCCTCAATAAATTTGGGATCTGTGCCATGGAAAAGCTGCTTCTCAACCACTTCTGCACCACCGCTGGCCTTCCTCATCTGCTCCTTCTGCCTGTCTCAGAAGTATAAGAACAATAGATGAGATCATGCCAACATACAAGAAAGGAGCAGAAATAGGCCATTCGGCCTCAAGGCAGCT
The DNA here is from genome assembly GCA_024137785.1 of Ginglymostoma cirratum. Taxonomy (NCBI): domain Eukaryota; kingdom Metazoa; phylum Chordata; class Chondrichthyes; order Orectolobiformes; family Ginglymostomatidae; genus Ginglymostoma; species Ginglymostoma cirratum. The sequence goes on along the minus strand of JAHRHZ010000144.1, from coordinate 12,025,459 downwards.
CCACCATTCTTTAAGCTCGTGGCCAATCTGTTTGTGGTTCGAATGCTATGTTTACCCTGAAAAGCCTCAATTTCCTTTCCTCACAGGAACCTTTCCAGCTAAGGAAAAAATGTAATGACCGCACTTCCACTGCTTCTGAGGGAGAGTTTTAAAGCCACGCAACCCTCGAGAGTCTCCTCACCTCCATCCTGAAAGGGTGATCCGTGATTTTAAAACTGTGCCTCCTTGTTCTGGAGGAGGAGAGGGTTATGGAGGCCAGAGGAGAAGTGGAAGAAGAGAAAGGAGTGAGTGGGGAGGATGCAATTGAGGATTGGGGAGCTTGGGGAGATGACGGGGTCAGGACAGTGGGTGAAGAGAGTTTGGAAGAAGGGAGTGTCAGGGCATATTAGGGATTAGAAGTCAGGTTGGGGAGGCCAGGAAGGGATCTCAGGATGGGGGAGGAATATGGAGTGAGGTTGGGATGTGGAGTCAAGAAAGGAGGATGTGTTTCCTGTGTTGTCAAGATAATCATTCTGCAACAAGGAGACTGCTTCTCCTGCAGCACCCCCACAATCCCAAAATACACCAAACTCTCACATGCACACTAACATACGCATGTATCAAACACACGTACAAGCCCCCAAACACACATGTGCCTAAACTCTCTCATACACACCCTCACACACACACCCAAACATACACACACCTGAACTCTCTCTCTCACACAAACACACACACACACAAACACACTGTCTCACTGCTGCAGGTCAGGTTGGAAGAAAACAGATCCTTAAAAAAAGATGGTGCAGCTTTTACAAACCATTGAAAGACTTCCCAAAGAGCCCGGTTTTGGACTCGCTCAATTTTCTGAATGACGCTGTTCCTCATGGTCCTCTGAAAGAGGGTCTGCACCTGTTTATATTCCTCTGAAGACTCAGGCACTCGAACAAGCTGCAGAGAGAATGAATCTGAGATCAGAGTTTCAGAGCACGAGGGACAGACCACATTCAAATACAGCAACGTTGAAATGTTACCAAACGTTGGCCTCAGCTTGATTCCATTAAAATTGCTCTGCATATAAACATGTTAACTTTTCCTGGTCTTAAAATCTTCTGTGCTGTGTCTCCCTCAGTCAGATGACCATGCTGCTGAATTAATGTTGTTCCACTCTGTCCTTGAATTAAACAGATTGCCTTATTCAATATTTATTGCGGATTAACATACCTATAATCCCTTTTCCTTATCAATGTTCAGTAATACACCTGCCCCGGCATGTTCAGAACTCGAACGCAGTAACTCTCTGGGATCTCTGCACTCTTCCAATTTGGACTCCTTGTGCCTCCTCCACTTCCTTCATCGCAGTGATGGCTCCATCTTCAGTCCAAGCTCTGGACTCCCTCTGTGAACCTCTCTCCTCATTTTCCAAACTTTAAAATTGATCCCTTTGATCAAGTTATTGGTCACCTGTCCTAATGTTTACTTACATGGCTTGATATCAAAAATCTTGTTTGCTCTTGGTAAGCTCCCTGGTCATTACAGCACAAGGCACAACGTGAATGCAAGCTCTGGGTACTGTCTCTACTGTCTGGATGCCATCCCTGCTTTCTTACTTCTGGTGTCCCTATAACAAACCATCCACTGATCCTAGCTCATCAAACTCTTCCAGCTCTACACTCTAACTAGTATTGTCCAGGCTTCCTCTTTTATTGTGGTTTGAAGCCATACAAAGAGTTTGGGTTCAAGACAGAGTGATCGAGGAAAAGGCAAAGTCAAGAACTGTCTTCGGGCTTAGACTTAAAAGAAACACAATCATTATACTTTCATACTAAATACTGTTATGCATGATACTCATAGATATTCCACGCTCTGATTTATAGTTACATTAGGCAAGAATGAATCTATCTTCTTCGTTTGTACATGTCCGTGCCCTCATGTGAGTCTTCCAGACAGTCCCATTCTAATGTGATTCTTTTAGAGTGTCCCAACTCTGCCCACATTGTGCCATTTACACTCAGTGAGATTCAGCTTCGTGACATCATCGCAATGTTGCTGCGGGGTCCTGAAGCCCTCGCACAGCACTTTCAATTTCCAAAGTCTTGTCTTCCTGAGTTCATTTCCTTACTCCGCTTCCCTCCACCTTCCAAACCTAGTTGATGAGCACCCTCACTTCTACAGACCCCTTCATGAGGTCGAAGGCCATAGATTCACACCACTTCAGAAACTGTAGGTGTGGCCTTTAAGATGAGACATTCATCCGAAACTTCCACTAGTCACTCAAATGGATATAAAAGTAATTTGTTTAAAGAGACCTCTGTATTTTAAGAATCTAATTTCAGGGTGAGTGAACAGCATTCCTTCATTCACAGAATGAGTAAACTGCAAGGAGTAATTATAATGCTAAAAGAGGACAGATTGGGAGCAAATTAATAGCATTTCAAGAAACAAATGTGCAGAAGTTAAAGAGAAATTAATAGCTCTAATTCCAAGGAGATTGTATGAATTTACTGAGTGCTTATGTGAATTTTATAAGTGAATGAATAGAATTCAGGTATTTAATAGGTAGAAATAAAGAGCTAATGTTAAAAAGTCTAAGGATAGATGGATTAGTAGAATTTAAGATGTGGATGTGTCCAATTAAAAGAGAGTATGGGTCAAATTTGAGATGGGCTGAATAGAATAAGGACTAAATTTAAGGAATAATTAATAAATTTTAGTAAATCAGGTTTTTGAATGATCTCGGGGAGAATTCCCAAATGATAATCATATTTTATGAATGTTTAGCAATTATGACCGAGGCAGTAACTCAGTTACGTTGGAAGTGTCCTTTGAAATAGTTGAGCCAAGATTTTGATACAACAACACTTGGCATACAGTAGTGTATCTCCGGCAAAACAACATTCTCCACACACAATAACACCAACAGTTGAATGATTTTACCTTAAATTGCAGATCTGTATCAAGTGATTTATCCCAGGTGGCTGGAATGGATTTTCCTTGAGTGTTGCCTGACTGTCCAGGTTTTCCTTGGCTGGAAAAAAGAAAAGTTTCATTCAGAAATCACCATTCAGACATTAAGGATGATTCAATTCAGGGTCAACTGTACATTAATGATAGTCAATCCACTATCAACCCGCCCTTTGATGTCATGAAAACACACAGTGGATGCAAGTCATCAAGTGTCATCCCAGTTACCTGAGCACAGAAACTACACTTATGATCCAGTGCAGAGTGACAAACACACAGATGCTGACCCTCTGAGACAAGCTATTAAACCAAAGACTCCTCTGACCTCTCAGGTGGACTCTGACGTTCCCACGACCGCTATTCCAAACAGTAGTGCACCTCTTTCAGGTTTCTTCTCAATCTTTTGGAAGGTGTGACATTTTTGTCGAGGTTGAAGTTCATGCAATCTTGGATGTTTCTCATATAAGGAACACTTAAGCTCGGCACTTAAGTACAGCAAGCAGTTAGGAACACAAATGGTCCATTGGCCTTTGTTGCAAGGGGATTGGAGTACAGGAGGAAATAAACCTTTGCCACAGTTGTACAGAGCCCTGGTGTGTCGACACCCGGAGTACTGAGTACCGATTCTGGGAGATGAGAGGGGGGTCACCTACAATGAGAGTCTAAGTAAACTGGGCCTACATTTTCTGGAGTTTAGAAGAATTAGAGGTGATCTCATTGAGTTGGACTAGACTCTGAGGGGGCTGAACAGGATAGATGCCGAGGGATGGCTTCCACTGGTCAGGGAATCTAAAACATTGGGGCACAGTCCCAGGGTGAGGATTTGATCATTTAGGATTGAGATGAAGAGAAATTTCTTCACTCAGTCTTTGGAATTCTCCACCTCAGAGGGCGATGGATGCTTCATTGCTGAATGCATTTAAGGCTGGGATAGACAAGATTTTTGGTCTCTTGGGGAATCGAGAGAAACGTGGAGCTTTCAGGAAAGTGGGAGTTGAAGTCCAAGATCGGCCATGATCGTAGTGAATGACAGAGCAGGCTCAAGGGGCCAAATGGTCTACTCCTGCTCCTATTTCTTGTGTTTTCTGGACGACATTTTTTCCTCAACCCTGACAAAAAAAAATTATCTGGTCCTTGTCACGTCGCTGGTTACTGGACATGTTTGGAAATCGACTGCCACAATTCCTACATTATGACAGAAACTACACTTCAGTGGCTGTAAAGTACTTTGGGATGCACTGAAGCTGTGAAAGGTGCAAGCGAAACATCAACCTTTCTTTTAAAGGGTTTCTATCAACAATCTTTGCTGGATTGGAGAATTTTCCGCAGTCGTGGGAGGCTGTGTTTCAGGGTCAGCACAGGAGTTTTTAAACAGTACTAGACACGTTTCCAGAGTGAAGTTGTAGCATTTTTGTTATGCCTCCCGCACCAGCTTTAGCGACAAAGCCAATAATTTTACCAAAGAGCCCAATAAGTATGACCTGGATTATAAGAACACAGAACATAGAACAGTACAGCACAGAACAGGCTCTTTGGCCCACGATGTTGTGCCGAACTTTTACCCTAAACCTAAGGTCTATCTAACCTCCACCCCTACCTTATACTATCATCCATATGCCTATCTAATTAATGCTTAAATGCCCCTAATGAGGTCGACTTCACTACCCTCTCCGGCAATGTGTTCCACATTATTCTAGAAAAGAAAGTGCTTCAGTAACAAAAATGCATAGACTGGACTGGGGGCGCACAGTGGCTCAGTAGTTAGCGCTGCTGCCTCATAGCACTGAGGACCCAGGTTTGACTCCAACCTCGGGTGACTGTCTGAAGTTTGCACATTCTCCCCATGTCTGTGTGGGTTTCCTCCCACAGTCCAAAGATGTGTAGGGAGATGGATTGGCTGTGCTAAAGTGCCCATAGTGGCTAGGTGAGTTGGCCATGGGAAATGCAGTGTTATAGGGATGGGATAGGAGGATAGGTCTGGATGGGAGGCTTTCTGCAGTGTTGGTGTGAACTCAGTGTGCTGAATGGCCTGCGTCCACACTAGATTCTAACACTAACTTGCATTTGTATAGCACCTTTAATGTAATAAAATGCCCCAAGACAACAAGCTACACAAAGAAATTTTAGGCCATCTGACTAAAGGCTTGGTGGAAGAGCTTGGTTTGAGGAGTGTACTGCAGGCTCAGATGCAGAGGGGACTATGGAGAGAATTCAAGAGTTTAGACATTTTGAACTTCACCGGAGCTTCGCTGCAGAATCAAACAACAGTCAAAGTACCAAAGGTAAACATCGTCTATTAGTAGAAAGCAGCTTGGATTAGCTGCACTTAAAATAGACTGATTGGCTATTATCACAAAGAAAAGACTTTGCTGTGTACAGCACCTTTCATGACCATAGGATGTTCCAAAGCCTTTTATAAATAATTAAATGCTTTTTGAAGTGCAGTCACTATGATAATTTGGAAAACACAGAATCCAATCTGCACACAGTAAGCTCTGAGAAACAGCAATGTGATAATGACCAGATAACCATAGCAGGGAGCAAGTCAGAGGGCAGTTTAGAGTCATCACAACGAAATTCCGGGAGACATCACCACAGTCATTGCGACTGTACAGCAGGTCAGAGAGAACCTGGTGTCAAGGTGTGGTTAAACCTGCATTTGGTGTTTCCCACCCTCCCTTATCCTCTGACCAAAAAAAAAAAGACTATCCATTCAACAACCAGACCCTGCTGATGCCTCAGCTAAATGCTAAATGCAGGTTAATTGTATATATAGAGAAAAACGAATGCAAATGTTTATTTTGTTTTCTGTAAGTAATGACAGTACAGATCGGAATGGCTGCATTAACTGCGTATGTACATAAAGACTTCCTTCTATGACCAAAGTATATTTTTGCAATTAAAAAAAAGACTCTGTGAGAAGGACAACTGGCAAGGTAAAGGCGTACAAGGGAGTAGCCATTAAGAGAGTGGGTCAGCATTAGAGTAGAAGTGCTGAGGCCTTTGCTTGAGAGGTTTTGGCGTGACGAGGCTGTCAAGGGAACAGGTGAGTGTAGGTAAGGGTTCTTTAACTCTACTTTCTTCCTGTCTAGACTGAAGGCAGTAGGGACGGCAGTTAGGGCAGTGGCATGCTCCTCTTGCAGGATATGGGAGATCGGGGAGACTTCCAGTGCCTCTGGTGGCTACACCTGTGAGAAGTGCAACCGGCTGCAGCTCTTATTAGACTGCGTTAGGCAACTGGAGCTGGATGCACTCAGGATCATCCAGAGTCCAGAGAACATCACTGATAAGAGCAATAGTGAAGTGGTCACGCCGAAGGAGCAGGCTGCGTAGCTGGGTGACTACCGGAAGAGCTAAGAGGGGGAAGACAGATAGTGTAGGGTTCCCCTGTGGCTATTCCCCTCAATAACAGGTATACCACTTTAATTACTGTTGGGGGCAAAGACCTTTCAGGGCTAACAGCAGCAGTCAGGTCAGTGGCACTGTGACTAGCTCTGAGGCTCAGAGAGAAAGCGTTCAGTCAGACAGAGAGATACTGATAAGAGACGCAATTATGAGGGAGATAAACAGGAGATTCTATGGCTGCAGAAGAGACACCAGGATGGTGCCTCCCAGGTGCCAGGGTCAACAATGTCTCTGCGTGGTTGCAGAACATTCTGAAGGAGGAGGATGAACAGCCAGAGGTCATTGTGCACATTGGTACAAATGACATATATAGACAAAGGGATGGGGTCCTGCGAAATGAGTGTAGGGAGTTATGTAAGAAGTTAAAAAGCAGGACCTCAAGGGTAGTGATCTCCAGATTACTCCCAGTGCCATGCACCAGTGAGGATAGAAATAGAAAGATAGGCCAGATGAATGCGTGGCTAAGGAGCTGGTGTAGGGGCACGGATTTCAGTTCTTGGATCATTGAGATCTCTTCTGGGGTAGAGGTGACCTGTACAAGAGGGACATGTTGTACTTGAACCGGAGGGGGTCCAATATCCCTCGTGGGAAGATTTGCTAGTGTTACCCGGGAGGGTTTAAACTATTTTGGCAGTGGAGTGGGATTCTGAATAAGAGACGGGCCATCGAGTAGTCAGAGGAAAATACATTAGCCATCAAGAGCAAGTTTACTGTTCAGGACAGTCAGGGGCACAGTAGAGGGAGGAAAAAGACTTCTGGTTTAAGGTGCATTTATTTCAACACACAATGCCTGCCTGGTAAAGCAGATGAGCTGAGAGTATGGATTAGCTCTGGGGACTGAGATATTATAGCCATAAGAGAAATATGGCTGAGAGAAAGGCAGGACTGGTGGGTCAATGTTCCAGGATACAGAAGCTACAGCAGTGACAGAAGTACAAGTAAGCGAGGAGCGGGGAGTTGCCCTCTTGATAAGAGAGGACATAACAACAGTGCTTAGAGAGGATATGGTTATGGCCATATGGTTAGAACTTAGAATCAAGAAGGGGATGGTCACTCTGTTGGGACTGTATTACAGACCCTCAAATAGCCAGTGGGTACTAGAGGAGCAGATGTGTGGAGAGATTACAGATACCAGAAGGAATAACAGGGTAATACTGGTTTGAGATTTTAATTTCCCCTGTATTGACTGGGCCACCCAGAGAGTAAAACGCCCGGACGAGGTGGAATTTGTCACATCTGTCCAAGAAGGTTTCCTAAATCAATACATAGAGGTCCCTGAAACACTGGACATCCTCTTAGGCAACAAGGTCAGGCAAGTGACTGAACAATCAGTCGGAGAGCACTTTGGGCCCAGTGACCATAACTCTCTTAATTTTAACATAGTTATGGAAAAAGATAGGACAGGCCCACAGGTTAAGGTGCTGAACTGGAGCACGGCCAATTTTGGGGCTATTAGGCAGGATCTAGCAGAGGTCGATTGGGTGAGTCTGTTTGAAGGAAAAGGAACGACTGGCAAATGGGAGGCTTTTAAAAGTGTGATATCAAGAGTCCAGGATCCCTGTTAGGGTGAAGGGAAAAGCTGGCAGGTTTAGGGATCCCTGGGTGACAAGGAATATTGAGGCTGTGGTCAGGAAAAAGAAGAAGGCATACATTGGGTTTAAGCTATTGGGCTCAAGTGAATCCCTAGATGGCTACAAAAAGTGTAGGAGCACACTTCAGGGGGAAATCAGAAGAGCAAAAAGAGGGTATAAGATGGATCTGGCAGATAAAGTTAAAGATAATTCCAAGAGGTTCTGCAGCTATATTAAAAGTAAGAGGGTAGCTAGGGAGAGAATAGGTCCCCTTAAAGATCAGCATGGCCTTCCGAGTGTGGAGCCACAGGAGCTGGGAGAGATTTTTAATGAATATTTCTCCTCAGTGTTTAATGAGGAGAGAATTTCGGATGCGAAAGAAATAAGGGAAACAAGTGGGGATGTTTTGGGCTGCATATTAAGTATTACCAGAGAGGGGGTGTTTGCAGTCTTAAAGCACATAAAGTTGGATAAATCCCCTGGGCCTGATGAAGTCCAAACTCGGACATTGTGGGAGGCTCGGGAAGAAACTGCAGAGGCCCTTGCAGAGACTTTTGCTTCATATTTAGCCACTGGTGAAGTTCCAGAAAACTGGAGGGCGGCTAATGTTGTTCCGTTGTTTAAGAAAGGTAGCAAAGACAAGCCAGGTAACTATAGGCCTGACATCAGTGGTAGGCAAGTTATTGAAAAGGATACTGAGGGACACTCACTCACCCACTCACTCAGTCCCTCACCCACTCACTCACTCACTCCCTCACTCACTCCCTCACTCCCTCACCCACTCCCTTTTTGGATAGTCAAGGTCTGATTAGGGATAGTCAGCATGGATTTGTGTGTGGGAAGTCACGTCTGACAAATCTTTTAGAGTTTTTTAAAGAGGTAACCAAGAGGATAGATGAAGATAGAGCAGTGGAAGTTGTCTACATGGACTTTAGTAAGGCCTTTGACAAGGTCCCTCATGGCAGGCTAGTCATGAAGGCTAGGTCGCATGGGGGATCGAGGGAGAGCTGGCTACTTGGATTCAAAATTGGCTTGATGGTGAGAAGCAGAGGGTGATGGTTGAAGGTTGTTTCTTGGACTGGAGGCCTGTGACACATGGTGTTCCACAGGCGTCGGTGCTGGGACCTTTGTTATTTGCTATTTACATAATTGATCTGGATATGAATGTACAAGGCACGATCAGTAAGTTTACAGATGACACAAAGTTAGGAGCTATCGTTGATAGCAAGAAAGGTTATCAAAAATCACAGAAGGACCTTGATCAAATGGGGAAGTAGGCTGAGGATTGGCAAATGCAATTCAATACAGATAAATGTGAAATGTTGCACTTTGGAAAGTCAAACCAAGATAGGACTTATGCAGTAAATGGTAAGGTCCTGAGGCGTGTTGTGGAACAGAGGGACACAAGTACATAGTTCATTGAAAGCACCATCACAGGTAGACAGGTTGGTGAAGAAGGCATTTAGCATGCTGGCCTTCATCGGTCAAGGCATTGAGTACAGGAGTTGGAATGTAATATCACAGTTGTATAAGTCATTGGTGAGGCTGCACTTGGAGTATTGTGTATAGTTTTGGTCACCCTGTTACAGGAAAGACATAGTTAAACTGGAAAGTGTGCAAAGAAGATTTACGAGGATGTTGCCAGGCCTTGTAGGCCTGAGGTATAGGGAGAGGTTGGCCAGGCTAGGACTTTAATCCTGGGAATGTAGGAGAATAAGGGGTGACCTTATTGAGGTGTATAAAATCATGAGGGGCATAGATAGGATGAATACATACAGTCTTTTTCCCAGGGATGGGGAGTTGAAAACTAGAGGGCATAGGTTTAAGGTGAGAGAGAGAAGATTTAAGAAGGACCTAAGGGGCAACTTCTTCACACAGAGTGGTGCATATATGGAATGGGCTGCCAGAGAAAGTGGTTGAGGCGGGTACAATAGCAACATTTTAAAAATATTTGGATAGCTACATGGATGAGAAGAGTTTAGAGGGATATGGACCAAATGCAGGCAATTGGAGCTAGCTGAGTGGGCACCATGGTCAGCAAGGACCAATTTGACCGAAGGGCCTGTTTCCATGCTGTATAACTCCAAGACTCTAAGTGCCTGCTCTCCTGCGTATACAATATACTACAGCCACCTGAGAGGATAAATGGAGCCTCTCCTTTGCATTTGAAAGGTAGCACCCCTGACAGGAACGTTCCCTCTGATTTGCATGGAGCATCACCCTGGATTTTGTGCTCAGAGTTCTGCGGGCGGCCTCAAATCTATGACCTTCTCATTCAAAGAGGAGAGTGCTGCCCACTGATCCACAGTCACCATTTAATGAATGACGCGATTTGTTTAAAAATCCACCTTACTGTGGCACTGAGCACCAGTCTCCGCCCAAAATAGTGGGATCTCTGAATACACCACAAGCCAATTTCTCAAGCCCTTTTCTGCCACGAGCCCACTTTAACAGTTCACCCAGTGCAACTCAAGTGAAAATTGGAAGTCAGGTCCAGTTGACGGGGAATGGGGGGGCGTGGGATGGACATGGAGGGGATGGGTCTCTTGAGTAGGCTGGGGTGCTCAAGGTGCAGGGATACAGACACAAAAATAACAAAGACATTTCTCGGTCTGAGTTGCTGTCAGTGAGAAGCCCTCAGAGTTCACTAGATCAAGCTGCACCCATAGGCAAACAATAATTGCGTACATTTAAAGTGGCCTCCGGTTGGTCCCAGGACCGTCAAATCTGAGTCTCTGCTCCTTACTGCATCAGAGCTTGAGGCCCCAAATGCCTGTCCTGTAATCCCACCGGAGGTAGTGAGACACAGTTACAGTCAACAACACTGGGAATTGGTAAGCATTATTTTCAGATTTGCAGGTGGATGGTTTAAGTGACAGGGATTCTATAGCCCTTCCAAAATGTTCCAGATGAAGGGATGGATCACAGAGGAAAACTCAACCTCTGAAAAAGCTGCAGGGAATGTAAAGCTGCCCTCTATTGACAGTGCATTGCATTGTGTGGGAACAGCTAGGCTATTCCAAAGCTGAAATATGGCAACTGAGCAAGTTCTGTGCAGAAACCACACTAGTGACACTAGAAAGGGGCCCTTGTGGTGCAGTGGTATTGTCTTTATGCCAGTTCCAGGAGACCTGACTTCAAGTCCGACTTATTCCAGGGGTTATAATAACACCTCTACATGGCTTGACTATAGTAATATCTAGAAATTCTTCAATATTGCTTCAACAACAGGGCCAGGGTGTTTTGTTGAATTGCTTTCTGAAGGTAACAGAAAACTACCTGGGATTGGGAGCCTCTTTGGTCAATGGAATCTATATCAAACAGAGACTGCAGGTTTCTCTGGAAGAGCTGAGATGGTGCCCAATGACATTCCTTATCTCCACAATGACACAGAGTAAGAAGCCTCCTTAAGCTGGGCTGTTGACAGGCTTTACTTACTTTTGTATCTGATTCTCCAAATCTTGCTCAGAGATGAACTTGGGTCTCCTCCGGACAGCTCTCTGAGTCCCCACACGTATGTTCGTCTGACACATTTCTGGACCGGAGCGAGGAGAGATGGGGTGCAGAAGAGAAGAGGTAGAATACAGTGAGCATCTTTTATTCCAAGAAAGAAAAAACACTTGTAATTTTCAGATTTCTTACTGACCTTTCATGAGTGTCAGATTATTAAACCAGTTTTCTTAAAAACACTGTACCTTTAAAGCTCAGCACATATTCATGCTTTCCAGCTGTGAATTCCACTTTCCCATTGCCATCTGCCAAATACGCCTTCTCCAGGTTAATGGATGTCGTGCTGGCAGCACTGTGTAGCCCTTCCTGTCGTAGAGGATCCAACCAGTCAGTCAGAATTTCAGCAATTGAGGTTACACAATCCAACCTTAGCTCCCCCTGCCCAATGAGGCTCCACGCTAAAGGCACAACCTCAGTAAACTCATCCTTGCGCCTTCCAGGAGGAGGTTCTGTGGACTTCCTTCTGGCAACAACAGATAACGAAGTGGACGTGAATTTTACTGAGAGGAGAGACGATTCCTTTTGCGCCCTTCAAGACTGCCAAACTACCAACATTCACAACAATTTATAGTACAGGATAAAAGGGGTGTTGATTGGTTGATAAGTTGCCACTAACTGCTTGAGGCATTGCCATGGGGAAAATAGTGGAGAAATGCAGGCCTCCCCAAGCTCCAGGGTGTTTCAAACAAAGATGCAAGGTTCGAACATATTATGTTTGCCATGAATGAGTCTCAGTCTATCACTTCCGGCAAGTAAAGAAAGCCACATTACCATCTAGACTCATTTTCTTAAACTGACTGTTAGTGTAGCAATTAGCACAATTGTGATTATTGAGCAAGTGGTTTCCCAACCACAATCACACACAATAACAGACATTAGAATGAACAACACAAACATAAATATGTGACTGAGCCGCACTGCAAGATGTAGTAATATACCAAACAGATTTCCACATAATAACACAACACTGTGGAGGTGGTAAGATAATATAATATTACATATTTATGTCATTGTCTTGTCCAGTTTAGTACATTGCTATTGTAACAATTCGTACCATTCAATGGATTTCAGTAGTGAGCAATACATGGGCAACATTATTTTCACACAGTTTAACTGAGGAGCAACATAACTTGGACACAACGTTTGGATTTCTGCGCTGCATTAGGCAACAACACTCACCTGGGACAGCTATACACAGAAGTATATGTCGCAGGCCATTGGGTTCATGTTATTTTGATAGGAACTTACAATACGGCACTCTGCAATAGCAGGACTCTGTGGATGTCTTTACAATATCTTGGCACTCTGATAGCTGGCACATCAAAGGATGCACGTGTAGTGCTCTTCAATGTACTTTTGTAAATAGCTAAATTGCAGCATAGGGTCAGGAGGTCTTTCAGCTCCTTGATCTAATTGAATGGTGGAACAGCCTCATGGCTGACTTGCATTTTAACTCCATTTCGGGGTTCTGTATCCATTTATAACAACCTCACTTCTGAATTGTTCAACTGATTGCCCAACATCAACAGTATTGTTTTGGGGGAGGGAGTGAATTGGGAAAGAGAGTTCCAGACTTACAATACCCTTTCAGTAAGAAATGATTCCTGATGACACCCTGAGTTGCCTAGATCTGATTTTAAGTTTGTGACCCCTTGTTCGAGGTTTCCATATCTAAGTAATGTTTTCCTCTATCTACCAGGTCCAATGCTAGTTCTGAGGAAGGGTCACCGGACCTGAAACGTTAACTCTGATTATTTTCTTCACAGATGCTGCCAGACCTGCTGGGCTTTTCCAGCGACTTTTGTTTTTGTTCCCAATGCTTGAAATATTTTAAAACCCTCAGTTGAATCATACTTTAATCTTCTATATTCAAGGGAGTAAAAGCCTAATCTATGCAGCCCTTGTCACTTACCTTTAGCAGTGATATCTTTTTTGGTGAATGTGTGATGTACTCCCAGCTGTGGCCAGTACAGGGTTCCAGAGATGCAATGGCCAGAACTGAATGCAGTGCTTGAAATCAAGGTCAACTCAGGTTTTACAGACTTTGCTCGCCAACCCTTACCAATACCCTTGCAAATCTTTCAGTGTTAGGTATGATTCCATGATTGGACGGCACTTGCTGAATAATCTTGAGTGCCGATAGCTATAGACTAATAAACAATTTGAGTTAATCATTCAAGCTCATATTAGGGCTGATTTATGCCCATCAGAAGTGACATATATTCACACGTTCTCTGCAAACAAACTGAAGATTTTCAAACATCATGTAGTTTTTTTTAACACAACTTAAAGGCTGGGGAGCCTATTACTTTCTCCAAGGAAATGACTCCAGCAATCAGATTCAACATGCTAACTAGTTAGAATCCCTTCTTGTGATTGTTTGAAATTTGGCATTCTTGCATTGGTCCTGAGGAGTGGAAAATGCTAACTTTCAGCAACGTGTCCCCCTCCTCAGCAAGGTTCAGATTCTGGATGACTAAGTTGCTATTAGTAAACCGAATTTTAGACAACTGCAGTATAAGTTCCAGTCCTCCATGATCCTCCCAATCTGGCAGTTATTGTCGGGAAAAAAACTAAAGCGTTAACCTGCAGGAGGGTCTGATATAAAAGATCACTTAAAAAAAACCCCCAAAGACTCACTTGTTTCCCATATTCAATCCACTTTCCGTATTCGTCCTTCCAGTACCATAGCCATTCTGTGGTCAGGATGTAATGTGGAGGTTTTGTAACTGAGGATGCTGTGGATAGGCGTCGAACCTGGCTCAAGCCACTTACCATGGCATCAAAATTAATCACCGAGGACCTGCGATAAGAACAGCAGAAATGGAGGAACACATTTACACTGGAACTAGACAGATACCATCACAGGGAGACTGGTCAAAACATCAACAGCCAATGTCAATGGCTAAATGCTTGTAAGGATCACAGTCATATGCTCTGTTGTGAGTACAAGAGACAGGGAAATCGATGGAGTGGCACAGTGGTAAAGCCTCTGGTCTGAATTTAGTTAATAATCCGCAGTTTGTCACCAAGTAGGTAAAGATTAACTCAGTTTCTCTCTCCACAGACTGCTGAACATTTCCAGCATTCTTGATGTTTGTATGACCTCTTCTGACTGTATTTCATCATGTTATCTATTATCTACAGGCGTTTTACAGGACAAGATCGTATTGAGACACTGCCATCATTATGTCTTTGATATATTTGTTCCTGGAGTATGGGTGCCACTGGCGAGGCCACATTTCTAGCTTCCCTGAGAAAGTGGTGGTGGTGTTGGTGATGGCAGGCTTGGACACTGATCTGTGGCCGTCGGTGCTCGAACCAGAGTATCTGATGGAGCGTTCTCGAATTGTGACCAGCAACAGCTGCACAGCTTCTTTTCTTATTTATGTGTCAGCTCTTTATCCAGCTGGCAAGTCTCTCTTCCTCTACCCTCCGTAAACTTCAACTCCTCGAAAACTTGGGTTGCTTACAATTTAACTTACACTAAGTCCAGTTCACCCCTCACCTCTGTAATGGCTCTTGATTAGGGGTGGCATGGTAGCTCAGAGGTTAGCATTGCTACCTCGTACTGCCAGGGACCCGGGTTCAATTCCACCCATGGGTGACTGTCTATGTGGAGTTTGCACATTCTCCCCGTGTCTGTGTGGGTTTCCTCCAGATACTCCAGTTTCCTCCCACAGTCCAAAGATGTGCAGGCTAGGTGGATTGGCCATGCTAAATTGCATACAGGCTAAATTGCCTGTAGCATTCAGGGATGTGTAGAGTAGGTGGGTTATAAGGGGACGGGTCTGGGTGGAATGCTCTGAGGGTCAGTGTGGACTTGTTGTGCCAAAGGGCCTGTTTCCACACTGTAGTGATTCTATGAAATGATTTTTCAAGGGCCTCAACTCAAATTTCTCATCTTTGTGTTTCCCTCTAGGATCTCTGCAATTTCCCCCAATTCTCAGCATTTGTGTGTCCTCCACTTCCTGCACTCCATCACAGGCACTTATTTCTTAAGATGCCTGGACATTTTTCACTAACCTTTTTTACGATGCTTTTTTGAAACATATCTCTTTGAGGAAGCTTTTGGTAGGCCTTTACAAATTGATCTTTCAGCCAATGAAGTACTTCTGAAGTGAGTTTGTGCAAAGTAGGATCACAAAAGAAGCCATGAGATTAAAAGAAAACTGAATCATCTGTTTTCACTGACATTGACTGAAGGGTAAATTTTGGCCACAGGATCAGAGGAACCTCTGTGCTTCTTTGCAACAGTAGCATAATATTTTCTGTGTCTACTTAAGAAGATGGATGGGACTTGGTTTATTGTCCCATTTGCAAGACCCTGACAGTGCAGCACTCCCTCAGCACTTCAATGAGAGCGTCAGCCTAGGTATTGTACTCAAACCTCTAGAATAAGTCAGGAAGCCACAACCTTTTGACTGACAGCTACCAACTTCTGATTACTGAGGCTTGGCTGCACATTAGAACCAATGCTGCTGTATAGACGGTGGAATACGATAGTGTCACTCGGTCAAACTCTTCATTCATGGGCTTGCCTCTGCCTCACTGTCCAAGAGAGCTTCAACATAGAATAAGATTGTGCTTTCAGACCTGTCCCATGAAGGGACCAAATTAAGGATTTTTGGCAACTAAACGACAGGAACAGTGGACCATTCAGCCCCATGTTGTACAATTCAATTAGACCAGGGCTTCCCGAAGTGGGGATTGGATATGAAGTGGGGTCCACAGCTAACATTTTGGGGTCCCTTTATGTTGCAGAAACGCCACTCAGAGGTCTGCACTCACCAATCGACACGCTGATGTATTGACTTCCAGTCCCAGGAGACACTGTTGCACACAGACCTTGGAGGTTCACACAGTAGGAACAAAATGAAGGGTGGGTGTACCAAGGCAGCAATGACTGCCACAGGACCTCTGTATACTTCTCCCACACTGTCCGCGCAAATCTATGATCCACAGATCAACTCCTTCGATCATCTTCAACACCTCAGTTAGATCTCCTCAATCTCACACATGCGCTAGGATTGTAAGTACAGTCTGTGTAACCAGTTCTCTCAGTTTAACCCTTTTAGTCCTGTTATCCTTTTGGAAAATCTCTGCTACAACTGCACTAAGGCTCAGTTTGATGGCCAGAACTGAGCACAAATATTGCAGGGCTGGTCAAATCAGAACTCTATATCACTCCCGTATATATTCTAGTCGTTATATCGCAACCTCACTGAGATTAACACCTGTACAATTTATTTTGTGACACTGCCTTTAATGATTTCACTACTTGAGCCCCTGATCAAGCATTCGATGTCCTTAATAGGGAGCGAGTTACATTTATATAGTGCCTGTTGCTATCCTCACCATATCTCAGAATGCTTAAAACCATGAGTTCCTTTCGTAGTGCAGTCACTGTTATTACCCAGTCACGGTCAGGAGGTAACGTAAAATGAATAATCCAAAGGCTTGCCCATGAATTGCTGCACCGAATATCCTAGGTTTGCATTAATGGTATAATTGGGCATTAATCAAAGACTCTGCTACTGTGAAACTACCCAAGTTGAAACATCAGAGTGCACCTGGTCTTATTGGGATCGCAGTAATCCTTCTCAATCTGCTCCATGTTCGGGAGATCTTGCCACGATTCGCCAAGAACCTGCCATTGATAAGGGAGCTTGAAGTGAACCCGGCTACATTGATCTGAAGACAACAGAAACCAAGAGGAGATTACTTCAAATAAGTCACATTTACATGCTTTGGAAAGTCAAATAACTCCCACAGAGCCCGGTATCCTGTCACCAAGTCACCCGTTATTTACACACGGAGAGTCCTTGACACTGACCCAGCTCCCTCAGAGCCTGCTCTCAGAGTGAACAGAACCTCTGACCCTCCTGTTTATATCTGTCAGCCAGGGCTCCCTAATCGGACCAGATTAACAGCCCCAATCAGGGAACTCAGAGTCTGGGTGACCTCATTAAAATCACTACAGAAAGCATCCCCAATTCTCTATGTTCTTTCACCCATTCTGTAACCAGCCCATTTCTGCAAAAAGACTGCTCTGTCTGGTTATTGACTGGTTTACTTTGTCTTGAGCAAATGATTGCAATCTAACTATAGCCTTCTCAACACATCATCCACGGGATTGCACACTTTTTAATAACTTCTCAACGAATGAAAAAATGCTGGATTACTCAAAAAACAGAATTTGATTTAAAATACCGACAACAAGCATATTGTTAAGTTAATTGCTGAGAAGGCTGATTGGGACAGTGTACTTTCACTGAGATAAGGGCCAAAGTTAAAGAAGACAGCTGCTCAGACAGACCTTGAAAGACTGTGGGAAACTGAAACATCAGGAAGTTGTTTTTGCACCAGAGACACAGTTAGAGACGGAGTTGGGGGGGGGGGGTGTTGGTGGGAGGTTGTGGGGGAAGGGAGAATGAAAAGGTCCTGTGATTTTTGGATTTTGCCAAAAGTCAGGATATAAAGAAGGTCTGTTTGAACCCCTGGAGGAAAAAGAAAGGCTACAGTCATTAGGGGAAGGAGTTTGCTGTCTTGGATGCTCAACGGTGTGTAACTCACAGCGGGAACAGTACAGTGGCTCAGTGGTTAGCACTGTTGCCTCACTGTACCAGGGACCTAGGTTTGATTCCACTCTCAGGTGACTATCGAGTTTGCACATTCTCCCCATGCGCCTCTGGCTGCTCTGGTTTCCTCCCACAGTCCAAACATCTGCAGGTTATGTGGATTGGCCATGTTAAATTGCCCATAGCATCCAGGGACATGCAGGGTAGGTGGGTTAGCCAAGGGAAATGCGGGGTTATGGTGGGTCTGGGTGGGATGCTCTTTGGAGGCTCTGCATGGACACAGTGGGTTGAATGGCCCTTTCCCACACTTCAGGGATTCAATGGTCCTAAGGGCATGAGCAAACTTTGTTTTGTGCATTATAGACAGTCTGTCTTTAAGGTTGTATTACTGCTGTTCATTTAATAACTGCTATAAATAATAAAGCTGGGCCCACTGCTTTTGGACTTTTATATAAATGATTTGGATGTGAATATTGGGAGGATGGTTAGTAAGTTTGCAGATGACACCAAAATAGATGGTGTAGTAGACAGTGAAGAAGATTATCTCAGAGTACAACAGGACCTTGATCAACTGGGCCAGTGGGCTGAGGAGTTTAATTTAGATAAATGTGAGGTGCTGCATTTTGGAAAGGCAAATCAGGGCAGGTCTTGTACAGTTAACGGTAGGGTCCTGGAGAGTGTGGCCAAACAAAGAGACCTAGGGGTGCAGGTTCATAGTTCCTTGAAAGTGGAGTCGCAGGTAGACAGGATAGTGAAGAAGGTATTCGGCATACTTGCCTTCATTGGTCAGAACACTGAATACAGGAGTTGGGACATCATGTTGCAGCCATACGAGACATTGGTTAGGCCACTTCTGGAATACTATGTTCAATTCTGGTCTCCCTGCTATAGGAAGGATGTTGTTAAACTTGAAAGGGTTCAGAAAAGATTTGCATGGATGTTGCCCAGGTTGGAGGGTTTAGGCTACAGGGAGAGGCTGAATAGGTTGGGCTTTTAACCTTGGAGTGTCAGAGGCTGAAGGGTGACATTATTGAGGTTTATAAATTCATGAGACGCATGAATAGAGTGAATAGAGAAGGTCTTTTTCCCAGGGTAGGGGAGTCGAAAACTAGAGGGCATTGGTGTAAGGTGAGAGGGGCAAGATTCAAAAGGGACCTTCGGGGCAACTGTTTCACGCAGAGGATGGTGTGTCTATGGTACAAGCTGCCAGAGGTGATGGAGGTGGGTACAATTACAACGTTTAAAAGGTATCTGGGTGGGTACATGAATAGGAAGCGTTTAGAGGAATATGGGTCAAATGCTGGCAAATGGAACTAGATCAGTTTAGGATATCTGGTTGGTGCAGATGAGTTGGACTAAAGGGTTTGTTTACGTACTGCACAACTCTATGACTATTTGTTGCCAAAGCTTTTTATTAAACTTAGTTATCCTGTTTGCAGGCAATGTGTCCTGTACATGAATGCATGTCATGTTTAAATGAGCCACATTGCAAAAAACAATATTCACAGGCCTTGGACCTTCTCTGAATTACCTGAGAGCTTGGGGAGCCGATAGCTTTCCTTTGCTTTCTCCATGACAATGCCTCAGCCAATTCAAATTGACTTGCAAAACCTCACTAGGTTTTAATTGTGTAATATAAGTTGTTGTCATTGTTTGAAATTTTGGCATTCTTGCATTTCTCCTGATGAGTGCAAGATGAAAAACTTTCAGCAAGATTCACGTTCTGTATTACCAAGCAACTGTGAATGAACCATTGTTAATTTTACTGTCTGATCTTCTTTCTGGGTTTGATCTGAAAAACTATGGATATTGGAATAAAATCTTACAAAGTGAGTAAGACCCTCATAACACCGACTGCAAAGAAAGTGGGACATGCCAACGTCCCAATCATTTGCTGCTGCTAGTTTTGGCCTGCCATCCTGGACCAACCCCACTAGTCCCCTATCCCCTGGAATTTCAGGGGCACTGGAAATACCATGCAAATCGCACATTTTTCATGTTCAGAGGCCAGCTAAATCCAAGATGAAGCTGCAACGTTCAGCTCATCACAAGAGAAACAGTTGTCCATGTCCTGGTAACATAGCAATAGCCTAACCAGTTAAAAAACAGTATTGAACAGGACAGGAAGAGAGTGTCAAGGGCTTGATACTTTAAGGATGAAAGTCAGAGGCACTTCACACTTCCTCGACATTTTGCTTCTGTAATAAAGTATGATGTCTGTAGTAAATGTCTGCATTTGGGCTTGGGTTCAAACGTCTAAATGCTATTTTACATATATATAAACTAATTGGGATGAATTTCTCAGCAGTGGGTTATCTCCAGTGTCACATCCTTGAAAGATACAACTGATTGTAATGGATAAATACTTTAACATGAATTTGTCTAATTTGCTCACTTACATGCCAAATTTCAATAAGTTCCTGAATAAAGCAACTGGGATGCAGCTTTTAAGGTGGCTGTTTGACCCACACACTCCAGTGAGGCAAAAGATAGTCTGCAGCTCACTCCCTTGCATCTCAGCTAGTGTTACTGTGTATCTCATCACCCATTCCAGCACACTTTTCACACATGACAGTGCCAAGAAGGTGGCAGGATGTATCACACTGAGAACACAAAGTACTGAATATGTGTCTGCTTCAGATGGCCTGTAACTGTTGAGGTGTTGGTTGCTGACATAAGTGGCTCTGCGTTCCTCATGTTCCAGAATTCATTCACACTTGCTGAACATTACTTGTGTTATTGCAAGACTGAGGCGGTATTCGATATAATCGATTCCGCATTTTCGGAGGAACAATATGAAGCAGAGCTTTAAAATCAGCCTCACGCGTTACAGACTAAGGCAAGTTTCCACACTCACAATCTTCACACATGTCCTCAGGGATGTTTTGTTAAGCTTACAGTTGCCAAGATAGTTAAGACTTGAGGAGGACACAAGCTGGAGCCAATGTTTGAGCTGATTTATTGAAGCACTAAGGGTAGCAACGGAGCAACTGTAATAATCAGAAACACTGCAAATAGTGATACAAAATAATAAGTATATTCAAATATTGGTAGGTGATCTGGATGATGAACACGATAAACTCCTAACTTCCTTACAATGTCCTTTCCTTCCAATTCTGGCCACTTGCCCATCTGAGCAGTGTTCCATTTAAGAAGCTGTCTGTTAGTGTTTGTTTCTGTTCCTATTTTATCCTTCCCTCGAGCGTTTTGAACCGGAGACATTCCCGGAGAACGGGGCATGAGCTGGTTAGCTTACCAGACCAAGGTCAGTGATTGGTCTAGTTTCTATTAATCTTCAGTGCCTGGCCTGTCAAGTTCTTCAGCTTTCTTTGCTGCTTCAATTATCGAAAAACTTGTTTTTTAGATTGTTTCAAAAGCCAGACTTATAAATGTCAATTCGACTCAATTCTCTCCTGCAGTAAAATCCAAAGCATGAAAGTACGGCTGCCTGAATCGACTGAATCCACATTTTAGGTCCCGGTTTTACCTGGAAACTGTATTTGTAAGCTATGTCTTATGAGTGAGGAATGTTTTATTTTGCCCTTTGAAGATAGGTTGTGCTGGGATTTTTACCTTTAAAGCTGCAATTCTTCCGGACAAAGTACAGGCAGATCTCCTCACTGTCCACATCACCACTGGAGCTGCCGAAAGATTGTCGGGATCGGGGTGACTTCTCTGTGGGTGGCAGATCAAAGCACAAAGTCAAATTCTCATGTTAGCTATTGAGGTGATCTGCCCCAACCATCTTGGGGTCACTGTGACGAATTCCACGTTGGCCCGGTCACAGAAGTTCAAAGCTGATTGGCAAGTTCATTTTTTAAGAATCATACAGGATGGAAGGAGTCCATTTGGCCCAATGTACCTATGCTGCCTGTTAAGAAAGAGCAATCCAATCAGCCTGCTCTTTCCCCATACTCTCGCAATCTTTGCCATTCTGGGACTCTAACTACTGTGGATGGTGAAATTTAAGACAACCTTTGAAGTCTTGAAAAATCAGTCCAAAAATTGTGGGTGGACTTACGTGCCCAGCACAGAAAAGTGCCCCTCTGGCATGGGATCACCCTTTTCAAAATGCCACCAGCATCCGATACAAACAGTGGATGTGTCTGAAACTCTGGTGCATAATCCCTTGCATCCAGTTCAGAAGCCACCAGTAAGTAAAACATCAATTGGTTGCCTGACAAACTCAGGCTGACTGAGAACATGAGTGTAGCATGTTGCGGCTGAGGGGTTTGAGCAGGGGTTTTTATCAAACACCAAGTAGGCCCACTTTTGGAATATTCCATTCAATTCTGGTCTCCCTGTAAAAGGAAAGATGTTGTTAAACTTGAAAGGATGCAGAAAAGATCTACAAGGACGTTGCTGGGGTTCGACAGCTTGAGCTATAGGGAGAGGCTGAACAGACTGGGGCTATTTTCCCTGGAGTGTCAGTGGCTAAGGGGTGACCTTATAGAGGTTTGTTAAATCATGAGGGGCATAGATAGGGTGAATAGCCAAGGTCTTTTCCCCAGGGTAGGGGAGCCTAATGGGCAGAGGTTTAAGGTAAGAGGGCAAAGATTTGAAAGGGACCGAAGGGGCAACATTTTTCACATAGAGGGTGGTGTGTGTATGGAATGAGCTGCCAGAGGAGGTGGTGGAGGCTGGTACAATTACAACAGTTAAAAGACATCTGGAGGGCCATATGAATAGGAAGGGTTTCGAGGGATTTGGGCCAAATGCTGGCAAATGGGACTAGATTAATTTAGGATACCTAGTCAGCAATGGACGGATTGGACCCAAGGATCTACTTCCATGCTGTACAGCTCCATGACTCTACATGCAAACACATCATTTTTGGTGCCAGAATAATGAGGTCACGTCACATGCTGTAACTTGCAGTGACTCTCTTCGGGAGGTTCTGATCGAATCTGGTTCGTTTTCAGTGCATCACAGATCATAACAACTTACTGCGCAGAAATAAACAAAAGATTCTCCACAGCTTCCCTTTTGCTCTTCCACCGATTATTTTAAGTCTGTGTCCCCCAGATACTGACCCTCTTGCCACTGCAATCTATCTCTCCTTATTTACTGTCCTGTATCCCAGCTTACTTTTCCCTAGTCTAAGGGGAACAGTTCCTAGTCTTACCATATATCTGTGAAGACACTCAGCCTTGCACCATCCCAGGTCGTCTACTCTGAACTCTGTCCAAGGCTTTGCCAATGTTCTACATGTTTTAATTATTAAGTTGAAAGACATGATCATCGACTTTTCTCTGAACATTAAACCTCTGGCCATTCAACTCCTTGAGCTTGCTCCAGTATCATTATCAGACAGTGGCTGAGTTGTATATTAAGTGTGGCTGCCTCGTTTCAGTCTGTATCCACTGGGCGTTTTTCTGGAAGGAGAGAGGGGGAACCATGTCCCAGATTCTTGCCCTCCCTTCGAATGGAGAAGTGCTTCCTGGCATCAACCTGATTCTCATCTTACGCCGTGCCCTTCAATTCACTTTTAAAGTGGGCATTAAATAGGCCTTTGACAGAGTGCAGAGTACATGTCATGGGATGATACCAGAGATGGGGACTACCGATATGTAACGAAGTCAGAGAAGGAGGAATTGTTCCCCTCAGACCGGAGAAGTGGGGGGTATTGGACTAAATAAAGAGAAGTTTTCCCATTGTCGGTAACCAGGGGGATACAGGTTTAAAATAATTGGTGAAAGGACCAGAGAGCAGGTTTGTGCCCTTGTTGTAGAGTTCTCCTTCAGGGTAAATAATTTCATCAAGTCATTTAATCATCTTAAACCTATCAACCAGCACCCCTTAATCTTCGACATTTCAGGGATGTGAGAACAGTCTCAGCAGCTGGTTTTCCTCATTAACCCTTTGTTGCCTGAATATGATTCTAGTGAATCGATACCTCACCCCCTTCCCAGACCAGGTCCCACAAGAGGTTTACACAACTTCTTCTTTGTATCACAGCACACTTGAAATAAAGGCTAACATTCCACTTAATCACTCCATTATTTTACAGGCCTCTACGCAAAGAAGGCTCTGGTTTTAGTGACCTACAGCAGCTGGACAAAGCTGATACGGCTGCAGTCAGGAAAGGGGGACAAATTGCTCATTTACCTTTACCATCAGATGGTGTGTAGTTCTTGATGCTGAACAGGTTCTGGTACGTTTGCTGCAGATTCTGGGCCACATCGGGTTTCAGATTCTCCAGGGTCATGGCGCTGTTGCTGTCACTGAAACTGTGACAGCGCTTACAGCTTGACCCGAATTTGCAGGAACCCTGGACATAGTGGAGGCAGACGTGAAGCTTAGTGCATTCCTGCTTGTAGGTGCAGTTGCCATAGCGACCGGGGCCCTTGTTGTAAAAGGTGCAAATCTGCAGGGATAGAATTCACAAATTCATGAGTCTAAATGCACATCCAACCAACAACTGAAGAATGACAAACGAATCGAAAAATGGTATCGATACCATCCCTGCAAAACTGCAAAGAGAACTAGATCGATGCTGCTCTTAGCATGTGCTCATATGCATTCGCAGGTCAGCAGCGACTCTGTTCGCATGGAGTTCCCTCGGAGTCAGGAAGTTGCAGGTTCAAATCCTGTACCAAAGGCTTGAGCGCTAAAGCCAGGTCGAAACGGTGGTGTGCTGCTGACGGAGTGCTGCACTGTCGTTCAGACAAAACGTAGGCTGTCTCAGGTGACGGTAACAGACCTCACAGCACCATTTGAAGAAGTGTATAGGGCTCTCCCCAGTATTTTGGCCAATGGTCATCTCTCAGTCAAAATCCCTCTGACTGTTTGCTATTACAGCACACTGCTTGCGGGAGGTTGCTGTACATAAATCAGCATGCTTCATTTCCTGTAGTACAACAGTAGCCAAACCTCCCATGTATTTTGGAGGTAGTAGGAACTGCAGATGCTGGAGAATCTGAGATGACAAGGTGTAGAGCTGGATGAGCACAGCAGGCCAAGCAGCATCAGAGGAGCAGGAAAGCTGACGTTTCAGGTCTAGACCCTTCTTCAGAAATCTTCTATCTGCCTCCCCCTCTCTCCCTATTTATTTCAGAACCCTCTTCCTCTCCCCCATTTCTGAAGAAGGGTCTAGGCCGGAAACATCAGCTTTCCTGCTCCTCTGATGCTGCTCGGCCTGCTGTGTTCATCCAGCTCTACACCTTGTTACCTCCCATGTATTTTATTGGTTAAAAAGTCCTTTGGGATATTCTGAGGTCAGAACCAACTGCTTTCAGGGGATGAACACAAGCCAATCAGTTGCTTCACTTAAATCATTTTGGCAGCAATAACGTTCAGCTTGAACAAAGTACAATACAGGCAAGAAAAGCCGTACTGGACTCGAAACATTAACTCTGTTTCTCTCCTGTCTGGTGCTGCCAAACCTGCTGAGTTTCTCCAGCACTTCTTGTTTTCTTACCACTGGGCAACAGTCAGGAGCAGGACTCCCCAGTTCGGTCAAAGATCAAGCAGTTCTAACAGTGCAGCACCCCTACAGTTCGAATCTTGTGTTTCAAGTCTCCAGAATGGCAATTAACCTTGTACCCTTCTGATTCTACCACTGAACGACAACTAATACCACAGATCTATGCCCAAGCCTAGAAATGTTTTGGACGGTGTGTTGAAGCATTGCACCCCACAGGTTAATAAACAAACAGTTGGGTTTTCCATTCAACAATTCAAGATGCTTTTCAGAAACATTGACAAGAAATGATTTAGAAGTGAATGAACAAACAGAAGTAACACATGGTAGAAGCACCCCGGCAACTGTAGGCTCAAATAGGACAGCTTGTTGGAAAATTTTACACCGTTACATTAATGTTCCCCTGAGTATAGGCCAACTCATCCCTCTATCAAAGCCAAAACACATAGGCTGTATCTCAAAAACAAATGAACCGTTTCATTCAAACTGGCATCAACCTAGACACCAGAAACAACTACAAACTCAGTCTTTTCAACCCTGCAAAGTCTTCCTTACTAAAGTCTGGGGCTATTGCCAAAATTGGGAGAGCTGTCTCACAGACTCGTCAAGCAACAGTCTAACATAGGAAAGACCAAGCAGAGGTGTCAGCACAGCGATATACTGTCAGGAGGGAGTTGAGCTGGGAGTGCTCAACATTGACTACAATCCCTATGAAGTTTCATGGCATCAAGTTAAACATGGGGAAGGAAACCTCCCACTGATTATCATGTACCATCCTCCCTCAGCTAACAAATTTACTACTCTTTCATGGAACAGCACTCGGAAGGAAAATGAAGGTGGTAAGGGTGCAAAATTTCAATATCCACGACCAAGAGTGGCTCGTCAACAGCACTAAAGATTGGGCTGCTGAGGTCTTAAAGGACATAGCTGCTAGACCAGGTCTGCAGTAGGTGGTGAGGGAACCAGCAAGAGGGAAACACATATTTGACCTCATCTTTATCAATCTGCCAGCTGCAGAATCATCTGTCCATGACAAGTATTGGTGAGAGTGATCCTTGAGAAGGCGAAGTCCAGCCTTTACACTGAGAATACCCTCCATCGTGTTGTGTGGCATTACCACGGTGCCAAATGGGACAGACTTTGAACAGATGTAGCAACTCAACACTGAGCATCTGTGAGGTGATATGGGTTATCAACATCAACAGAATTGTACTCGAGCACAACACGTAAACCATGATGAAGGGTTATTGGACTTGAAATGCTAATTCTATTTTACTTTCCACAGGTGCTGCCAGACCTGCTGAGTTTCCCCAGCACTCTCTGTTTATGTTAAAGTCAATGGAAATCAGAGGGAAAGCTCTCCGCTGGTTGGAGTCATACTAGGCACATAGGAAGACAATTCTGACTGTTGGGGGTCAGTCGCCTCAGCTCCAGGACATCTCTGCAGGTGTTCCTCAGGGTAGTATCCTCAGCCCAACCATCTTCAGCTGCATTATCAATGACCTTCTCTCTGTCATAAGGTCAGAAGTGGGGACGTTCGCTAATGATTACACAATGTTCAGCACCATATGCGATTCCTCAGGAACTGAAGCAGTCTGTGTCCTAGATATTGTCTATGTGCTAGACATGTAGCCAGGCTTGGGCTGACAAGCAGCAAGTAACTTTTGTGCAACACAAATGACGATTTCCAAAAAGTGAGAACCTCCCTTGACATTCAATGGAATTACCATCACTGAGTCCCCCACTATTCTGGAGGTTACCATTGACCACATACTGAGCTGGACTAACCGTATAGACACTGTGGCTATAAAAAGGGCGAGACTAGGTATACTGCAGCTAGTGACTCATTTCGTGACTCCCCGAAGCCTGTCCACTATTTACAAGGCACAAGTCAGGAGTATAATGAAATACTCCCCATTTGCCTGAATGACTGCAGCTACAATAACACTCAAGAAGCTTGACACCATCTAGGACAAAGCAGCCCAATTGATTGGCACCACATCCACAAACATCCATTACCTCCCATCCACAAACATCCATTACCTCCACCACCGACGCTCAGGAGCAGCAGAGAGTACTAGCCACAAGATGCACTGCGGAAATTCACCAAAGATCCTTAGACAGCACCTTCCAAACCCACGAACACTCCCATCAAGGAGGAAAAGGGCAGCAGATACATGGGAACACCACCACCTTCTAGTTCCCCTCCGAGCCACTCACCTTCTTGACTCGGAAATATATCACTGTTCCTTAATCCCCACTGAGTCAGCATTGTGGGTCTACCTACAGCACATGGACGACAGAGGTTCAAGAGGTCAGCTCACGACCACCTTTTCAGGTGCAAAGTAGGGATGGGTGACAAATGCTGGCCCAGCCAGTGACACCCACATTCATGAATGAAGGAAAAAAATAAAGCCTGAACCAGAAGAACAACTTGCATTTGCATAGCTCTTTCAATGTGGGAAACCTTCCCATGGAGTTCCATTGGGAACGCCATCAAAGTCTGACACCGAACCACAGAAAGAAATACCAGGATGAGTGACTGAAGGTTTTGTCTATAAGGAAGGTTGTAAAGGCAGAGTGGTGGGGATGTCTAAGGAGCAAATTCCAGAGCTTTGGGCTTTGATGGCTGAAGGCAAAGCAGCCCACAGTCGTGCATGAAAATGGCAGGAGAGCTGCGGAATGACAAACTGGATTTGGAGGAGTGAGGAGATGCTGGCGGATTGTGTTTACGGGGAATAGGGACAGGCGAGGCCATGAAGAGATCTGACCAGAAAGATGGGGATTCACTGACCAGGGAATGGGGTCGGAGGTAAGACCAAGCCAGGGGCAGTTTCTGCTCATTGTAATTCACTTCACTGAACCTCTTCGCTGCTCCCATACAAGGAATGAAAGGACAGCACATTTGGCTATGGCTGACGGTAAAGCGAACCAGAGACGTACACAGTTGCTGGGTTCAAAGCTCCTACCTCAGGCAACAGAGATGTATCATTCTGAAGCAGGAGCTGTCGCAGTTCTACTTCTGTCAGCTTGTGAAGGCTTGCTTTTGAAGACAGTATGCTCAGGTTGTGAGGAGAATGGATAGCATGCGAGAAGTTGCAGGCATTTCTGAAAGAGAAACAGAAGAGGTCAGCTCAGCGATGTTTCAGTGTAACATCAAGGGAGTGCCACAGTGCTGATGGTTCGGTGTGTCGTTCTTTCTTAAGATAGCTGCCAGGATTGAAACTGGGAGGGCAAGGCAAGAATTGGAGGAGTCGGCAAAAAGATTGGGTTTTTTTTCTTTAATTCATTGGATGCAGGCATCAGTGGCTAGGCCAGTATTTATTGCCCATCCCTAATTGCCCAGAGGGCAGTCAAGAGTTAACCACATTTTTGTGGGTCAGGAGTTACATGTAGGCCAGACCAAACAAAGGGGTCGTGGTCATCACTACACTCTTAAATCCAGATTTTTTTTAAAAATTGAATTCAAATTCCACCATCTGCTATGGCAGGATTTGATCCTGGGTTCCCAGAACATTATCTGGGTCTCTGGATTAACAGTCCAGCAATAATACCACTAGGCCATCGCCTCCTTTTCATTGACCAGAACATGATTCACTGGTCATTATAACGCGGCTGTTTGTGGAAGTTTGCTGTGTGCATATTGGTTGATACGGGTCTGGCCTCACAACACAACTTAGCTTCCTAAAGCATTTCATAAGCTGTAAGTACTTCGAGGCATTCAGAGGTTATGAAAAGCAAGATACGATTCAAAATCTTTCCTTTTCAACAAAGTCTCTGACTGTTGCACCACTGGGTCACAAAGCTAGGCATGAAGGAGAGAGGGAAAGAGGGGGAAGGATTATGTCAGATCTAGGTAGGAGTGAGATTGGGGCTTTTTGAGAATTGGTGGTGGCGGGAATTGCTGTAGGATATGGCAGAAGAGTTTTCAATCAGCTCAAGTTTTGAGAGAGTTGAAGACGTAGCTGGTTATGGATTCTATCTCTTTGTGTTTCTCAATGTACCCTAACACACACCAAACCCAGTCCACCCATTAGCTCTGTGCTCACTGACTTGCACTGGCTCTCCCAGACCAGCAAGACCTCAACTCGAAACAGTTGGTTCTAGTTTTGAAATCTCCTTCACGGCCTTGCCCCTCCCAAACTGACTTCCACTAGGCCTGGGTAACCCTCTGTGATCTCTAGCCCTCCTCCAATTCTGATCTGGTACAGCTCCACCATTAGCGGCCATGCCTTCAGGCCTGTTGGGAGGGGATCTAGATCTAGAATCCCTCTTTTTGCCCCCCTTTAAAACATCCCTAAAACAGAGTGGCAGAGTCCAAATCCAGAGGGGATAGGTTCAAGGTGAGGGGGGAAAGATTTAAAAGGGACCTGAGGGGCAACTTTTTCACACAGAGGGTGGTGCGTGTATGGAGTGAGCTGCCAGAGGAAGTGATGGTGGCTAGTACCATAACAACATTTAAAAGGCATCTGGACAGGTACATGGATAGAAAAGGTTTAGAGGGATATGGGCCACATGCTGACAAATGGGACCAGTTCAGTTTAGGTAAGCTGGTTGGCACGGACGAGTTGGGCCAAAGAGTCTGTTTCCATGATGTATGATTCTATAACTGATACCTTTGATTGAGTGTTTGGTCTCCTGTCTTCACTATTTCCTTATATGGCTCCCTATCAAAATAATCCGATAAGATCCTTCTGAAGTCTGGGGGCTCTCTCACTACCTGAGAGACACTGTATGGATTGAATGCTCTGTTTTGCTCGCAAACGTTTCTGCCTCTTCTGCTCTAGCCCTGACTCTCCACGTAAATACGTGACTGTGGCCAATCTCCTAGTCTTCCTCCCTCACAATAATTTTTCGGGGCCGAGTGAAAGAGGGGATTGCCCCCCACCCCCGCCCCAATTTGTCTCGAAACAAAACATGTCGCTTTACCTCCCCTTGGAGAATTTGCAATTGCCCAGCAGGAAGAATTTGCAGAGGTGGAGCTGGCCGCAAGAGCCGCTGCAGTTCTTCCTCAGAAAGTCCTTGCACAGTCTGACCGAGGTGATGGCAATGATCTGGCTGTTCTCAGTCAGCTCCGAGCCGGCCAGCTTGGAGCCCTGGCCCGGCACGATGGCGAAACATTGGCCGTCCCCCAACATCCGACACAGTTCCCAGTCTGTGATCTGGAAAAACCGGCAGATCTCCCTCCGTAAGGTGCTGTACTGCACACAGCCCCCGCGGGAGCACACCAGCCTCAGGCTAAGATCTCGAATCTTATCCAGAGCCATCCCTCCTGCCTAAGTCAATTCAAGCAAAAATGTGTCTGTTTTTCTCTCTGTCTCTCTCTTACTTCCTCTTCTTGGTCCAGGAAAACAGAAAAATGAAACTGAAACTTTTGAGCTCCACCTTCCTCTCGCTGAGTGGCTGTTCCCTTCTGTGTCTCTCCCGAGAGGGAGGGATAAGTGTACCACAATGGTTACAATAGAGGTTCCTGCATTCAGCTCCAAGACTGAGAAAGGAGGAGAAACTTAACACCAGAGATCCTGCAGAGAGGAAACTGCTACTCCCAGAGAGACTGACTGATACACAGAAACACTGAGAGGAAATCAGAGAGGGAGAGAAAGAGTTCCTGAAAGGTAGAGGGATTCAGAGGGTGACAGTCAGAGAGACTCAAAGAGAATCAAACAGAGACAGAGACTCGGTGTGTTACCCAAGAACACAGACGCATGAGAGAGAGAGATACACAGAGAGATAGAGAGCGGTACCCAAGGAGAGGAGGTTAAAAGGAGAGAGGAAGGTGAGACTCAGAGGGAGGCAGACTTAGAGAGAGAGTTAATATTACAGCCAGGCTGGAACAGCCAGAGTAGCAGAGAGTGACAGAGAAAATCAGAGAGGTACTCAGAGGGCGAGACTCAGAGAGAGAGAGTCAGACTCAGAGCGGGGGAGGGATACTTAGAGAAAGAAAGAGCCTTAGGACAGAGAGAATAAACAGAACCAGTGACTCAGTGATACTCGGAGAGAAAGAGAAAACAGATACTCAAGAGGGACTTGTGACAACGTGTCTCGGTGAAAGGGGAACAGGATGCTGGGGGGTGGGGGGATGGTGACTGAGATTGATGAATGGGTGGGCATCTTGATAAGGGGGTAAAATGGTGTTTAAAATCAACTGCAATTTTATAATTTGTCTCAAGTCACAGCCTCATCATCTCATCAACTCACTTGTAATCCTGTTCAGATCACTCAAACCCACCTTGAAGTATCCCAGGATCAGTACACCAAAGGCTGTCCTGGAAACAAAAGGTGACTCTTTAAGGGACATGGGACAAACAGTTCAAATAAGAGGCCAGCATATAAATACAGGATAGTTGGTCACTGCAGAGGAGGGATATTGTTAACGTGCGAGAGTCTAGTTGGAGAGGCACAGTATTAGATCTGGTCCTACAGTGATAGGCACTTCCCATTGATCAGACCGACATGGTAGGGTGACCACATCTAGTTGAGACAATCCCAGTTTTTCATCAATGTCTCTTAATCCCAACAAATGAAATATAGTTCAACCGTCCCAGTTTTCACCTTTGCTCTTTTTGTCCAATATAGACTGGGTTTGGGGAGATAAATCTATTTGTAATTTCATCCTTCTTCCTGTAGATACCCTAAACACACACTGTACAGCGTTGCATACGGTGCATCTGTACCCACTCCCTGCACTGGCTCTTTGATGTTCCTTAGGAAGTTGTCACCACGTCTAAGGCGCTTCATTACTGATGACGTCTCCGGAAAAGGTTGGCCAACTCTGGCTGGACATCTTCCAGGAGATGTCGTAACATGTCTTCCTTTCTTCAACTTCCCCTCCCAGTTCCTGGCATTGATCGTCCAATGTGTCAATCATCACAGTGTCCCACCTTTCCAAGACTCTTACGCACAAATGTACGAATTAGGCATACGGGAAACCATTTTCCTCCTCAATCCTGCTCCACCATTCCATAAGGTTATGGCTGATCTGGTTGTGCTTCACCCTACTTCCCTGCCTACCCATCCTCCATTTCCTTTGGCTCCCTTATTAGTCAAGAACCTATCCATCACTGTTTTAAAATGACTCTGCCTCGCCTGATTGCTGGGAAATAGAATTCCACAGATCCACAATCGTCCAATGGAAACAAAATCTCATCTCTATCCTAAATGGAAGACTCCTTATTTACTAGATGTGCCCCCTCATTCCAGACTCTGCCACGAGTGGAAACATCTTTTATGCTTTACCCTATCAAATCAATAAGATCACCTCTCATTTTCCTACAGGCTCAACCTGTCCAACTGAAACAAAATATTCCTACTTTACATTCCATTCCCTTTGTAATTTATGACACATTTGAATGTTTTCCTGCAATTACTCACTGTATCTTCATATGAGGTCCTTGTAATTCAAATACCAGATCATCCAGATTGTTTGTACCTCAAGAGTTCTGCAATCTCTCTCCATTTAACTAACGTGCTGCTTTTCTATTCTTCCTGCCAACATGGACTGGATCCCATTTTCCCACATTATACTCCGTCTGCCAATTTTTTTTTTGCCTATTCACTTGAACCTATTTTCAATGTGTTCTATTTTCATTTTATGAAAATCTGGTTACCCCCTCAGACACATACACTGAAAGTGACTCATTAGTTCGTAGGGAAACCTGCACACCAACAGTGACTCATACAGATACTCTCAGTGTGAGATAGAAATACACAGACACCACGCTTGTGCCTTAGAGGCAGTGTAATAAAGATTCATTAGCCTGATTCCTGGGCTGATGGGCAAGTGTTGTAATGGTGCTGAATTTTAACTGATAGTTATAAGACAACAGTTCAGAATTGTTTACCTGTAGTTTATTTACTATATGAACAGAAATCCTTACAAACCTGGTCCCTGTTTTCTGTTGGCCTGGTTGGACAAAACAGGTGAATTGGTGAATTTTAAGTACTTTTATAAAACTTTTAGGGAATGATTCTGGGAACAGCGGGACTTGATTTCAATCATCCCAGTGAGGCACTGTGAACCATGTCTTCTGATGGCCAGTCACCTTTCCAAGGGCTTTTCTTTCACTAATCTTGGCAAAGGTATATCATTTGTTGGCAATGCCAACGTTCATACCAACATTTCATCCATGTTTCCAATCTATCTGAATTCGTCTGTCAATATTGAATGACAAAAACTTAATTGGATGACTTTATTGGTGTTCGGGTGGTAGACTGTGTTAATAGATAACACCGAGTGGAGCTGAAGGAATACAGCAGGCCAGGCAGCATCAGGGGAGCAGGAAAGTTGACGTTTCAGATCGGGACCCTTCTTCAGAAATGGGGGAGGGGGAAGGGAGCTCTGAAATGAATAGAGAGAGGTGGGGTGGGGCTGGGGAAGGTAGGTGGGATGGTGATAGGTGAGTGCAGATAGGGAGTGGTGGGGATTGGTCAGTGAGGTGTTAATACTTGTTTTCTAGTGGATTCCTAAATCATGCCTTTTCATAAATCTTTGCAGCATGGGATATTTGAACTCAACAAATGCCGTTCTTTTCCACTTCTTTGGAGAGTTCAGTCAGATGGCTACAGTATTCCTGATACTCATTAATCCAAAGCTGCCACTTCCTTTTCATCTAGGTGGGTCCGTTTGCTCAGTCTTCCTCGGCTGCTTCCTTTACTTTTCATCATCTTTTCCAATTTATTGGGTGTCCAGTCTCGAATTACTTTCTTAGAAATGTTATACTTTCTTGCTGCCCTGTCATTCTTAGTCATATTGGCAAATACTACTGCTTCCCCTTTAAATCGAGCTACTCATTGTGACTCTTTCTCAAAGGCATCAACATAGAATCGCTTGGTACACATTAATCACACTGATTCACTGGGAGGCTGCTGCGAGAATTAGCATAGGGAATATCTATAGGTTCCCATAGATACCTAGAATCATACAGCCCAGAAGCAGATCCTTCAGCACAAATCATCCATGCTGAACAGGTTTCCTGAACTGATCTAATTCCATTTTCTTGCATTTGGCCCAGATCCCTTGAAATCTTTCTTATTCATGTACCTGTCCAAATACTTTTAAATGTTGTAATTGTATCCATCTCCATCATTTCCTTTGGCAGCTCGTTCTACATATGCACCACCTTCTGTGTGAGAAAGAACCTTTCCCCTCTCACCTTAAACCTATGCCCTCTAGTTTTAGACTCCCCTACCCTGAGGAAAAGACCCTGGCTATTCACCGTATCTATGTCCCTCATCATTTTACAAACTCCTCTTCAGCCACCCCTCAGCCTCCTAGGTTTGAGGGAGAAAAGTCCCAGCCTATCCAGCCTCTCCTTATAACTCAAACCTTCCAGCCTTCATAACGTCCTTGTGAATCTTTTCTGCACCTTTTCTAGTTTATTAACATCCTTCCTATAGCAGGATGACCAGAATTGTATGTGGTACTCCAAATGTGCCTTACCAATGTCTTGTATAACCGCAACATGATGTCCCAACTCTTCTACTCAATGCTGTGACTGATGAAGGCAAGCATACTAAATGCCTTCTTCACCACCCTGTCTACCTGTGATGCCACTTTCAAGGAACTATGTACCTAAACCCCTAGGTCTCCCTGTTCAGTAACAATCTCCAGGGTGCTACCATTAGCTGTCTAGGTCCTGCCCTGGTTTGCCTTCCCAAAATGCAACACCTCACATTTTTCCAAATTAAATTCCATCTGCTGTTCATCGGCCCACTGGCCCAGTTGATTAAGATCCCATTGTACTCTGAGATAACCTACGTCACTGCCCACTACACCATCAGTTTCAGACAACAGACAATAGGTGCAGGAGTGGGCCATTCGGCCCTTCGAGCCAGCACCACCATTCATTATGATCATGGCTGATCATCCACAATTAGTATCCTGTTCCTGCCTTATCCCCATAACCCTTGATTCCATTATTTATAAGAGCTCTATCCATCTCTTTCTTGAAAGTATCCAGAGACTTGGCCTCCACTGCCTTCTGGGGCAGAGCATTCCATATATCCACCACTCTCTGGGTGAAGAAGTTTTTCCTCAACTCTGTTCTAAATGGCCTACCCCTTATTTTTAAACTGTGTTCTCTGGTTCTGGACTCACCCATCAGCGGAAACATGCTCCCTGCCTCCAGAGTGTCCAATCCCTTAATAATCTTATACGTCTCAATCAGATACCCTCTCTCCTTCTAAACTCAAGTGTATACAAGCCCAGTCGCTCCAATCTTTCAACAAAGGATAGTCCCGCCATTCCGGGAATTAACCTCGTGAACCTACGCTGC
Source organism: Ginglymostoma cirratum (assembly GCA_024137785.1). NCBI lineage: Eukaryota > Metazoa > Chordata > Chondrichthyes > Orectolobiformes > Ginglymostomatidae > Ginglymostoma > Ginglymostoma cirratum. The sequence goes on along the minus strand of JAHRHZ010000144.1, from coordinate 11,989,752 downwards.
ACTCCCTCAATAGCAAGAATGTCCTTCCTCAAATTTGGAGACCAAAACTGCACACAATACTCCAGGTGCGGTCTCACCAGGGCCCTGTACAGCTGCAGAAGGACCTCTTTGCTCCTATACTCAATTCCTCTTGTTATGAAAGCCAGCATGCCATTAGCTTTCTTCACTGCCTGCTGTACCTGCACGCTTGCTTTCATAGACTGATGTACAAGAACACCTAGATCTCGTTGTACTTCCCCTTTACCTAACTTGACTCCATTTAGGTAGTAATCTGCCTTCCTGTTCTTGCCACCAAAGTGGATAACCTCACATTTGTCTACATTAAACTGCATCTGCCATGAACCTGCCCGCTCATCTAGCCTGTCCAAGTCACCCTGTATTCTCATAACATCCTCCTCATATTTCACACTTCCACCCAGCTTTGTGTCATCAGCAAATTTGCTAATATTACTTTTAATGCCTTCATCTATATCATTAATGTATACTATAAACAGCTGCAGTCCCAGCACCGAATCTTGCAGTACCCCACTGGTCACCACCTGCCATTCCGAAAGGGACCCGTTTATCACTACTCTTTGCTTCCTGTCAGCCAGCCAATTTTCAATCCAAGTCAGTATTTTGCCCCCAATACCATGTACCCTAATTTTGCTCACTAATCTTCTATGTGGGACTTTATCAAAGGCTTTCTTTGTCCAGGTACACTACATCCACTGGCTCTCCCTTGTCCATCTTCATAGTTACATCCTTAAAAAATTCCAGAAGATTAGTCAAGCACGATTTCCCCTTCGTAAATCCATGCTGACTCTGACCTATCCTATTACTGCTATCCAAATGAGTTGTAATTTCATCTTTTATAATTGACTCCAGCATCTTTCTCACCACTGACGTCAGGCTAACTGGTCTATAGTTCCCTGTTTTCTCTCTCCCTCCTTTCTTGAAAAGTGGGACAACATTAGCCACCCTCCAATCCGCAGGAACTGATCCTGAATCTGTAGAACATTGGAAAATGATCACCAATGCGTCCACGATTTCTAGAGCCACCTCCTTAAGTACCCTGGGATGCAGACCATCAGGTCCTGGGGACTTATCAGCCATCAGACCTAACAATCTGTTCAACACCATTTCCTGCCTAATATAAATTCCCTTCAGTTCATCCATTACCCTAGGTCCTTCAGCCACTATTACATCCGGGAGATTGTTTGTGTCTTCCTTAGTGAAGACAGATCCGAAGTACCTATTCGACTCTTCTGCCATTTCCTTGTTCCCCATAATAAATTCACCCGTTTCTGTCTTCAAGGGCCCAATTTTAGTCTTAACCATTTTATTTCTTTTCACATACCTAAAAAAGCTTTTACTATCCTCCTTTATATTTTTGGCTAGTTTGCCTTCGTACCTCATTTTTTCTTCGTGTATTGCCTTTTTAGTTATCTTCTGTTGCTCTTCAAAAGTTTCCCAGTCCTCCGGCTTCCCGCTCATCTTTGCTATGTTATACTTCTTCTCTTTTATCTTTATACAGTCCTTAACTTCCCTCGTCAGCCACGGCCACCCCTGCCTCCCCTTAGGATCTTTCTTCCTCTTTAGAATGAACTGATCCTGCACCTTCTGCATTATATCCAGAAATATCTGCCATTGTTGTTCCACTGCCATCCCTGCTAGGGTATTGCACCATTGAACTTTGGCCAGCTCCTCCCTCATAGCTCCATAGTTCCCTTTGTTCAACTGCAATACTGACACTTCCGATTCTCCCTTCTCCCTCTCAAATTACAGATTAAAACTTATCGTATTATGGTCACTACGTCCTAATGGCTCCTTTACTTTGAGGTCCCTGATCAAATCTGGTTCGTTGCATAACACCAGATCCAGAATTGCCTTCTCCCTGGTAGGCTCCAGTACAAGCTGTTTTAATAATCCATCTCGGAGGCATTCCACAAACTCCCTTTCTTGGGGTCCAGTACTATCCTGATTCTCCCAGTCAACCTGCATGTTGAAATCCCCCATAACTACTGTAGTAATACCTTTGCGACATGCCAATTTCAACTCCTGATTCAACTTACATCCTACATCCAGACTACTGTTTGGGGGCCTATAGATAACTCCCATTAGGGTCTTTCTACCCTTAGAATTTCTCAGCTCTATCCATACAGACTCTACATCTCCTGATTCTATGTCCCCCCTCGCAAGGGACTGAATATCATTCCTCACCAACAGGGCCACCCCACCCCCTCTGCCGTCAGTCTGTCCTTTCGATAGCACGTATAGCCTTGAATATTCATTTCCCAGGCCCTGTCCACTTGAAGCCACGTCTCAGTTATCCCCACAACATCATACCTGCCAATTTCCAACTGAGCCTCAAGCTCATCCACCTTATTTCTTATGCTTCGTGCATTCATATATAATACTTTTAATTCATTACTCCCCTCACCCTTCCTATCAATCCCTATTTCACTTGGCCATACCGTACGACCCTTTCTTGGGTTTTCTGCTCCGTTGATTCTGTTGTCTTTCTTAACTTCTCTTATTCTCACTTTCCCTTTAACTTCATTCTTAAATTCCCAGTTTGTCCCCTCCCCCCCACTACTTAGTTTAAACACACCTGTGTTGCAGTGGCAAACCTGCCTGGCAGAATGCTGGTCCCCCACCTATTAAGGTGCAACCTGTCCCTCTTGTACAATTTATCCTTACCCCAAAACATACCCCAGTGATCCAAGAATGTAAATCCTTGTTTCCTGCACCAGTTTCTCAGCCACACATTCAAGTCCATTATCTCCCTATTCCCGCCCTCTCCAGCCCAAGGAACTGGAAGCAAACCGGAGATAACCCTGGAAGTCCTACTTTTCAGCCTTCTTCCGAGTTCTCTGAAGTCCCATTGTAGAATGTCCCTTCTCTTCTTCCCGACGTCATTTGTGCCGACATGCACCTCTGGATCTTCACTTTCACCCTTGAGGATTGCCTGCAATCTGTCAGTGACGTCCTGGATCCTGGCACCAGGAAGGCAACACACCATCCTCAAATCTCGCCTGTGGCCGCAGAAACCCCTTTCTATCCCTCTCACTATGGAGTCCCCTATTACCACGGCTCTGCATGATGTCTGACTCCTCGGCTCTGCCTCTACGCCAATTTTCGACTCGCAGACCTGTCCGCCTCTCGGAATGGCATTGTCATCTGTCTTGACAGTTTCCAAGAGAGTCAACCTGTTTACGAGAGGTACTTCCCCCAGGGTCTCTTGTACTTCAAGCATCTCTTCCCTCCTCATCGTCATCCCCCTTCTGTCTTCTGGTATCCTCGGTGTAATGACCTCGCTGAAGGTCCTGTCCAGAAAATTCTCGTTTTCTCGGATGAGCCTGAGGTAATCTAGTTCTTTCTTCAGTGCTGCAACATGCTCCTTCAGAAGCTGAATGTGGACACACTTTCCACATCTATAGGAGCCAGAGGCACCATCAGTGTCCCTGACCTCCCACATCATGCACTTAGCACACTGAATCAGCTTGGCGGTCATGTCTTCACCCTCTTCAACTGTGGCGTAATCTCCTCACTCAGCCTCTTCGCCGAAGTCTCCTGAGCCAAAGACTTTCACTTTTCTCACCAGGCACTTCCCTCGATCCTTTTTTTTTAGAACACATCTACTTAATATAGTAATCACTTACCTTCCCAACAGCCTCTCTGCTCCGACCTCACTTCCGCCCAGCTCCCGCCACTCTCTGCTGTGGAAAAGGTGTCATCTGCAAACTTACTAACCATTCCTCCTATATTCACATCCAAATCATTTATGTAAATGACAAAAAGCAGCGGACCCAGCACCGATCCTTGCAGCACACTGCTGGTCACAGGTCTCTAATCCGAAAAACAACCCTCCATCCACCACCCTGCCTCCTACCTTCAAAGCCAATTTTGCATCTAAATGGCTAGGTCTCCCTGGATATCATGTGATTTAACCTTACTAACCAGTCTACCATGCAGAACCTTCTCAAAGGCCTTGCAGAAGTCCATGTGGTCAAAATCTACTGCTCTGCCTTCACATATCTTCTTGATCACCTCCTCAAAAAACTCAATCAAATTTGACAGATGTGACTTTCCACATGCAAAGCCATGCTGACTATTCCTAGTCAGTCCTTGCCTTTCCAAATGCATGGAAATCCTGTCTCTCGAAATAACCTCCAATAACTTATCCACCACTGACATTAGGCTCACTGGTCTATAATTGCCTGGCTTTTATTTGCAGCCCTTCTTAAATAATGGCACAACATTCAAATGAATGATCCATGGTTGTTTTGGTAAGCGATTAATAACCACAACGCACCTTGACTCCTGAGAAACCAAGAGGTTGATTTCTACATGAGAAAAATTCAGGTTGAGTTTTACACTAGTACAAACAAGTACATATTAATCAAGACCGATATTGATGGATTTTCTTTTGTGGTATTCGAGGAATTGCAGGATCTGGTGAGAGTGTAAGGAAGTGAAACTCAACTAGAACGTCAGTCATGATCTTATTGGAGCAGGTTCAAAGAGCCAAATGACCTACTCCTGCTCCATTTCCTGTGTTCCAATGGTGGAGAGTGGAAGGTAGACACACAGAGGGAAGATCATGCACAAAGAAGCAGATTGAGAAAGAAGAAGGGACAATTATACAAATAGAGATACACTCATATTCCTACAGAGGCAAGGAAGCTCAGAGAGAAACGCACACATATTAATAAAAGGAGGGGTTCAGAAAGGATGATTCATGCACAAAGACAACAGAAGATAACTATTGATGAAAACTGTCATCGATGGAAACAGCCATCTTCCTTCATCCAACTAGAAAAGATAAAATCTTTCCTTCCAACTGCATCCCGTTGTTTCTAAAAGGCACCAGTACTTTTTGCCTCTAATCACTCTAACTGGAACTTACTACCTTCTTGATGAAAAGAATTTCTTGTGCTCCTTTGTCCTGCAGTCAGTTTAGGAATGTCCAGATTTTCTACTCCATTAACTATCTTCTAAACCTCAATACATGCCTCTCAGATTCTACAACACACATTAATTTGTGTTGAAGTTCAATGTCGCAAATCACTTCATGGGAGCCATATTTAATGGAATTTCACACTGAGCCCTATGTGGAGATGCCAGGAAAGCTGACACAAAAGTTTGGTTGAAAAAAATGTAGTGTCTTAAAGGTGAAGAAATAGAGGTAGAGAGCCAGAAAGGATTCAGGAGAAAATTCCAGAGCCTAGGATTCAGACAGCTGAAGGCACAGCCACCAATGTTGTTAAAAAAAATGTCCCTGTCACTCCCCCCGCTTCCCCCACCTCTGCCGGTTGACCTATATTGGACCCTAGGCCAGCAACATGTCAAATGCAAAATTCTCAGCCTTGTGTTCAAATCCCTTGTCTCTCCCTGTTTCTGTATCTTCCACCAGCCTTACAATTCTGAGATCCCTGTGTTCCTCCAATACTGACTTCGTGTCCGTCCCCCAGTTTTCTTCACCTCCCCTGTGGTGGACACGTCTCAGTTGTCTAGGCCCTGAGCTATGCAATTCCATCCTTAAATCTCTTTATCTCTCTATCCCTCTTTTTTCCTTTAAGTCACTCCTTAAAATATAGATTTTTGACTAAGCATTAGTCACTGTCCTAATGGCTGTTTTGATTTGATTTGATTTAATTTATTACAGTCACGTTTACCGAGATACAGTGTAAAGTGTAGTCTAACATGCTTTGCAGGCAGATCGTACTATATAAGTGCATCAGAGTAACAGAACAGAGTGCAGGATACAATGTTACAGCTGCTGAGAAGGTGCAGAGAGAGATCAACATTAACATTAGAAAGGTCTATTCAAAAATCTGACAACAATGGGAAAGAAGCTGTTCTTGAATCTGTTGGTACCTGTACACAAATTTTTATATCTTCTGCCCAATGGGAAGAGAGTATAACTGGTGTGGGAGGGGTCTGTGATTACATTGGTCACTTTTCCCAAGGCAGTGGGAAGTATCAATGGAGTCAGTGGAGGGAAGGCTGGTTTGTGTGATAGGCTGGGCTGTGTCCATGAGTCTCTGTAGTTTCTTGCAGGAAATTGCAGGGATTCTATGATTGTAAATACAAGTAGTTGATAGTACTTAGTTCGTTTTAGTATTGTCCTGCACAATATTTCCACGGCATTTGTGACAGATCATATTTCCTTTCTTTATGCTTGCCTGGTATCCAACACACATGCACACACACACGCACACACAAAGACATGACCAGAGAATGTGACTCTATTCTAATTTGATCCTTCATTCCTCAGATGAGAGGACGATCTACTGATTCAAATCTGTCAACTTCTACAAGTCTTTCTTGAAGAAAGAAAAGACAAGAATATTAAATTCAGTGCTTAGGGAAATAGCAAGCCACAGCAGGATAACAATGACAGGGGTATGGGGGGAGAAAATGAAATTGACATTTCATTTAGGTAGTGTCTTTTTTTTGGCATCAGCACATTTCAAAATGCTTTCCGGCCAGTTCAGTGTAATGTAGGAAACGGGGCAGCCAATTTATGCACAGCAAGCTCCCACCAAAACTGGATAATGATTTTTGTGCTGTTTGAAGGGAGACTGGGGATCACTCACCTCGGGCACTTTCTCCCCCAGACACAGCAGGGATCTGTGTTTTGAGCTATAGTCATTTCTAAAGCAGAAGGTTTTTGACAAGGTTGACAAGAGAAGCAACTATGGAGGGGTCGCAAATATGCTTGAGTGTTTCAGCTGCGAGGAGCGTGAAGTAAAGACAGAAGGAAAAGTGCATTTATTGGTGCCTTCACTGTGCTGTGATACTCCAAAGTGCCTTATAGCTAAACAGTAACTTTTTGAAACGCTCTGTCGGTAAACATGGACCTTGGCAAGTGATGAGATAAAGGACCATTTCATCTGTCGGAGTGTTGTTGTTTGAGTGACCTGCTGGGAGTTACTCTTTGCTTATCTTCAAACAGGCAAATGAGATGTTTAACATTCTCTGGAAGAACAGAACCCTTGTTTATCCTTAAACTCAAGAATATAGCCTCAATCAGTAAAGCATGTATCCGACTTGGACTGCTGAATTGGAGCTTCTGATCAGAGCTGAGAATACTGTTGCCATGGGGAAGGTTAACAGAGAGTGAGGAACAGAAAAGTGGTAAAAAGGGGAGGGCCCTTAAGCCTGTTCTATCAGCAAATTATATTGTGGTTTATCTGTGTTTTAACATCATTTGTCCCAATGTTTTTCTATATCCCTCAATACCCTTAACCAACAAAACAATCAATTCCAGTTTTGAGATTTTTAAACTGATCCCAAACGTCAGCGTAGAGTTTCCGATCTTCACTTTCCCTTTGAGAAAACACCGAAGGAACTGCAGGTGCCGGAAATCAGAAACAAAAGACAGAAATTGCAGGAGAAACTCAGCAGGTCCGGCAGGATCTCTGGAGAGAGAAAGCAGAGTTAACGTTTCGGGTCCAGTGACCTTTCCTCGGACCCGAAGAAGTCTGGCCATGATGCTGCCAGACCTGTCGGTCTTTTCCAATGATTTCTGTCTTTGTGTGCTTGTGCTTCTCTTCTGTTTAAAGGGTAATAGTTTAGCCACACATGCAGGGATGGCCAAAGGAAAATGCCACAATTGGCTATTTTGGCTGTTGTCAAGGGAATAGCCCACTAACAGTGAATCATACATATATGTCTGTGCATTGTGCAAGATGGGGAAATGTTTCACAAAAGGCTGCTCTTCCTGACATAGTTATCAACTAAACTCGTCTGAATCTAACAGACTACAGTATATAACGTTGCAGGATGTGTGAGGACCAGCTCATCAACCAAGTTTTCCTCACACTCACGAAGACTGGAGTATTATGACGAGAGATTTCTTAAAACCTCCTCTTGCCTTCAACAGAGAGGTGGGAGAGGAAGAGTAGCCATGCCAGTAAAGGGGAAAAGCACTTTGGAAAGTTCCTATTCGACTCCCATAGGAGATCAAAATCTACCTAGAAATCATCTACAAAGACATGTTTATCGAACAGTCTCTGCCCCAGCTCCCTGTTGAAGGCTGCAAAGAAACAGTATCCAGAATAGCAGGACAGTTCTGCATCTTAATGGCTCAACACTCTCTGGCTATGGTCATAACGCTGACTGTCTGGACTATGGTGACTCAACGTCAAGTTTAGCATGTTGCAGCACGTGACTGTTGTCTCTACAATAGACTCGGCCAGTTTATAGTGTGTCCACAATTTCTTCACACCTCCTTTAACATGAGGATTCACAGTAATTGAATTAGTTAAATTTCAATCATGTTATAGGAACACGGGAGGCTATTTAACCCTTTCAGATCCTAATTCCATTTACCCAACTTGGCCCCATATCACTTAATTCAATAAAAAGTTGTCTCAGATTTAAGGTTTCAAATCAGTCGAGCATCAATTGCCATGTGTTGAAGAGAACTCCAAAACTTCCACATTTTTATATAAAGGCCAACATTACTTTGGAGAGGGTGCAGAAGAGGTTCACCAGGATGTTGCCTGGTATGGAGGGTGCTAGCTATGAAGAGAGGTCGACTAGATTAGGATTATTTACATTAGAAAGACGGAGATTAAGGGGGAAACTGATTGACGTCTACAAAATCATGAGAGGTATAGACAGGGTGGATAGCAAGAAGATTTTTCCCAGAGTGGGGGACTTAATTACTAGGGGTCACGATTTCAAGGTCAGAGGGGAAAAGTTTAAGGGAGATATGCGTGGAAAGTTCTTTACGCAGTGGGTGGTGGGTGCCTGGAACGCGTTGCCAGCGGAGGTGGTAGAGGCGGGCAAGATAGCATCATTTAAGATGTATCTAGACAATTACATGAATGGGCAGGGAGGAGAGGGATACAGATCCTTGGAAAATAGGTGACAGGTTTAGATAGAGGATGTGGATCGGTGCAGGCTTGGAGGGCCGAAGGGCCTGTTCCTGTGCTGTAATTTTCTTTGTTCTTTGTTCTTTGTTCCATCAGCCTCTCTGATTATTTACTGCCCTTGCCAGAGGTATCTGAAACCCCCTCTCCTTCATGTATCTTTGGGATTCTTCTGTGTCTAGCTTTTAACTATTTAGATATTCTTTAGCATTATCCTGAACAAAAACAGAAATTGCTGGAGAAACTCAGCAGGTCTGGCAGCATCTGTGAAGGAGAAAACAGAGTTAACCTCTTGGGTCCGGTGACCCTTCCTCAGAGCTGTGTTTGTTCTTTCGGTTTTTATTTAACATTTTGGGTCCAGTGACCCTTCTTCAGAACTGGTTGTCGCTGGGAAAAGATCGGTATATACGCTGAAGGTGGGGTGGAGGTTGTGGTAGCAGCTCAAGTGATGACAAGGCCTGATGTGTGGAGACTGGGGTGGGGGGTTAGAGGGGGGTAAGGGTTGAGAAAGGTACTCATGCCCTAAAACTATTATACTCAATAGTGAGTCCTGAAGGCTGCAGGATCCCCAAGCGCAAAGTGAAGTGTTGCTCTTCCAGCTTGCACTGAGCGTCGCTAGAACAATGCAGCAAGCCTGAGACACAGATGTTAGCCAGGGAACATAGTGGTGCGTTGAAGTGGCGGGCAACTGGAAGCTCAGGGTCTTTTATGTGGACTGAACATAGGTGTTCCGTGAAGCAGTTGCCCAGTCTGTGCTTTGTCTCCCCACTGCAGAGGGGACCACATGGTGAATTGTGAATACTGTGAAATAGATTGAGTGAAGTGCAGGTAAAGCACTGCTTCACCTCAAAGGTGTGTTTGGGTCCTGGGATACTGAGGAGGGAGGAAGAAAACGGGCAGATGTTACAGCTTCTGTGTTTGCAGGTGAAGGTATCATAGAGGGTGCAAGGACATGTTGGGAATGGAGGAGGAGTGGACTAGGGTGTCCCAGAGGTAACAATCCCTGTGGAAGGCTGAGAAGTGAGTGGCGGGGTATCTGTGTCTGGTGTTGGCATCCCTCTGGAGGTGGCAGAAATGGCTGCTAATGATCCTTCAGATGTGGATGCTGGTGGGATGGTCAGGGAGGAGAAGGGGATCCTATCACTGTTGTTGGAGGGATGAGAGGGGGTGAGAGCCAAAATGCAGGAAGTAGGTCAGACATGGCTGTGGACCTGTAAACTATGGTGGTGGGAAATCCTCAGTTGAGGAAGAAGGTGGACAGTTCAAAGGCCTCCCTGTTGAAGTTGACATTATCAGAACAGATGCAATGGAGACGGAGGAACTGAGAGAATGGAATAGAGTCTTTACAGGAAGCAGGTTTACTGTGGGAGTTGATGTGTTTTTAGTGGATATTGTTGGTCAGCCTATCCCCAGAAATGGAAACAGAGACATTGGAGACGGGAAAGGAGGAATCAGAGATGGACCAGGTGACGGTGACAGCAGGATGGAAATTGAAAGCGAAATTGATAAACTTTTCCAATTCCAGATGAGAAAGGAAAGAGGCACTGATGATGTCATTGATATACCCGAGAAAGAGTTGTGGGTCGGGGCCTGAGTAGGACTGGAACAGGGAATGTTCCATGTACTCCATAAAAGAGATAGGCTTAACTGGGGCCCATCTGGGTACCCATGGCCACTCCTTTGACCTGAAGAAAGTGAGAAGAGTTAGAGAAGTTCAATGTTCCATGGTGTTTGTCATGGTCCGGGGGAGATTGGAGGAGGTTATTGCAATGTAGAGGCCAGTCCGCCAGGCAACAACGGCACCATCCTTATCAGTAGGCTTAGTGACAAAGTCAGAGCTGGTTCTGAGAGCACAGAGTGCAGTCATTTCAAAGGCAGATAGGTTGGAACACATAGGGAGGGCGGAAGCATTAAGGCGACTAATGTCACATCAGCAGTTCTCGGTGAGCTGGTCAAATGTAGGTAAAAGGCTAGAGGGAGTCCCCAGGTGGAGGGAGAGTGTTGGAGGTGAAAAAGCACGGAGGCTAAGGCAATGGAAGAAGAGTCAATACCATGTTGTGCTTGAGATTCATTGAGGTGGGGTGTAGGGGGATAAAACTGAGACCTTTGCTGAGGACAGAACATACAGCAGAGAGCGGAAGGGATAGTAAATAAAAACAGAAGGTGGGGTAGGGAGAGGAGATGGAGTCGGGGGAAGGGAATGGAAGGTTCCAGGGGAGTGTGGGTATCTCTGGATTGTTGCATCTTGTGTTCTTTAATGTCTGAAAGGAAAAGAAATTTTTTTTATTAGCGTGTTGGAGGATGAAGTGGAACTGTGATGGGGGAGGTGGGTGTTGGTGCAGGGCAGCTCTGAGCCAGTGGGAGGCAGTGTTGACGGAGAGAGAGAGAGAGAGAGAGAGAGAGAGGTCAAGCGTGTGTATATGGTGATACATGGTGCTGAGTGTGGATCTCAGGATGCAGCGAGAACAGCTTGTCTGTGGAATGTTGTCTGTCACGGAGATACCTGTGATTCAAAACACAAAGGATCTTTGGGCAGAGATAGTAGGAACTGCCGATGCTGGAGAATCTGAGATAACAAGGTATAGAGCTGGATGAACACAGCAGGCCAAGCAGCATCAGAGGAGCAGGAAAGCTGATGCTTCGGGTC